>JAENHJ010000289.1:0-13380 GCA_025330945.1 Mucuna pruriens | reverse complement strand
TATAAGATTTTCCTACCCGAGATATTAAAATTATCTCAAATTGTGATGCTTCTAGCTCACCATTAAATCATCCAGCTGATTTGTTCGATTTTCATGTAATGATAATGTTATGATAATACTTGTCCAACTTTGTTAAATTTTTGTCTGTCAATTTATTATCCTTAGCAATGTTTTATTTTTTTATTAGATCTATCTGACTCCAATGGCATGTTTTTCTAAGTCTACTCGGTTCGACCCAGCATATCACGATCTGGTCCAAAGGTTTGATTAAGTTTGAGTTTTAATGAACACTCTTGTAATTTGTTATTTATCAATTGTTTACTTATGCATAATCTAATATACGAATGCGGAATCTAATTCCACAGGCTTTTTGTTAGTAATATCTTGTGTGGAGAACAGAATGCTGCAAATGGAAGTCTTTTGGGATTTGTAAATGGAAGTCAGCGTTTCTTATTGGACTAGAAAGAACAGGTTGAATTGCTTTTTAATGTGCTTTGATTGTATTTATTTTATTTTTTAACCATATAAAGGTTTCTATTATTACATATATAATTTTTTTTCTGATGCAAGATATAGTCGACATGGTTTGTTATGCCCTTTATTCTCAAATATAAACGACAGAAAGTAATTTTCTTTATGCTTTCGCTGCATAAATTTATCTTTTATAATATTCTTGTCAAGATTTATTCTGTTAAGGTTATTTATAAATTCCATGACGCCCATAAATAACGAGGTTTTGTAAATGTTCACCATACCTGATTCCTGATGCACTAAGTGGTTCACCCATACCCAATTTTACTAACTCCTAGTTATTGGGTGCAGAACTTTTTATTGAGTCCAGTGGAGCAACATTTCTTGACTCCAACACTCAATACAATCTCATCTAACAAAAACTTATTTATCTTCAATTATTTGGCAAAAATTCTACGATATGAAAAATTACCAAGAATAAAGGTACCATGAGTCCTTGAGTTAAACTTATTGCTATATTGTTATTTATAAAAATGTCCATGAGCAGGGAAACAAATATGAGCATATATGAATATATATTATAATTGTAGTTTCTTTTTATTTTTTATCTTTGAAAAGAATTTCTATTCGATTATAGATGCATGGATTTTACTCGCACTATACTTAATAAGAGTTATTGATTTTTTGCAGGTAGTAAACTTTGGAGCAACTATTGAGAGCCTTAACATTACTATAAATGGGTTAAACTCAAATGTGCAACAATATGGTTATGTAAAGACAGTTCTTACATCAACCAACGTAATGGATGAAAATTCCTTCTTAGAGCCCAACAAGGTACAATTTGGTTAACATGTATTGTGCTCGCCTAGCTAGCATGAAAAAACTCACTCATGTTGTTTATCATTTCTGCTCTTTTCATTTGAAATACAGGTGGTGCCACAAACAAGTTCACTAGAGAAAGTGGGCAAGGACATTAATGTTATTTTCTCCCCACATACATTGCATCATTAGATTTGTTGTATGATTACAACATGGTTACACCATAGGAATTGTACCTTTTATATATATATATATTACCAGGAAAGTTATATTTCTTTTATTTTTTTTCTGAATATATACTATTCAGAGATGTAATATCACGGTTTTCCTAATTAAAGAGTAATGTTATTTATATTCAATTTTCTTTTGAAATATATACATTTTTATGTACTTTTTCTCTATGTTTCTCTTTATCATATTTATTATCTCATTTTGTTCTTTCTTCTTTTACTATGGTTCTTTATGTTTTATTTCCTAAAATGTTCTTTCTTTCCTTCTCTCTTGTCTTGGTAAAATTTTTGTTGTGATACAAAATTCTCGTATTGATTCGAGGCAAATTTTACGCCATACTTTATACGTGTGCTCTATCGGCGTATATATAGTCATTATCTAAAAATTCTAGTCTTGGGATATTTACAATTTATATGTAATAAAGGAGATTCACATGTTATAAAATTAACTTATTTAGTAGTTTGTTGAAATTTATAAATTTTGAATTATTAATAATTTAAGATGTGGATAAATTAATTTTATGATGTGTGGGAATAAAATAACTACATAATTATATTTTATCAAAAACATATTGAAAGATCTTGAATGGAATAAAAATAACTGATATTAATAAATATTATAAACATATAGATAGTTTTATTTTAAATTCTGTTGTCAAAACATTTGAAATAATTGAAAGATAAATTTAATTTAACAAATGTACTAAATATAATCTAAAAAATTATAATCAATTATCATTGAATATAATTAAGTGATAAATTAGTTATCTTTATTATTCTGTTTTACTTATTATATATAGTTTACCTAGGGTGCTTTAAAGCCCTAATCAATTTAGTACACATTAATATATAGGTAGAGTAACCCGTATGGATCAAATCTTGATAAAATTCTTCCTAGCTCTCTATGAAAAGGAAGCCTTGACGTAAAATCCTTTGATAACCAATCGGTAAGTTCATCAGTTAAACATTGACATTGTTCACTTTATCAGTACGTTGCTGGTCTCATGGCATCTCTTCAGGACATCCATTGTAATTCGAGTTTTTGAAAAAGCGCCTTACCAAGAGTTTTGGTGGCGTGCTTGTTTACCTGGCACTTCAATAAATGGAATTGCCGAACATGTGTAAATACTTATTGTTGATCGCATATTACTTAGTTTTGGAATTGGATATGGCAACCAACAAATCATTTCATACAACATTGCTTGTGTTACATTATGTTAATTGATATGTATATATATGTGTATAAATATAATATTATTGAACAGTTACATATAATTGATTTGCGCTTATTTTGAGAAATATTTTATTTAGAAATATTTTTAAATTTGAATTAAACACACTTTTAACTTATTTTCTAAATTTGAACTAAACATATTTTGTTTTAACTTATTTTCTTTTTTTCTTTCAAAACAAAATTAAAAAATGTCAAACCGAACAAGTCCTAATATTCTTATTTTCTATTTTAATTTCCAAATGAATCAACTACAGAATTTCTTAGGAGCATAACCCAACAGTTAGGGAAAGAAATAGAGGTTAGAAAATATAGTATCTCCTGCCAATTATAATTGTTCTATTTCCTTCCCATGATTATTTTATTTTCACGTAATTTCGAGTTTATTGATATTAGTATAGTAAATGATAGAAATTAAGTGCTTCATGCTAAATAATAGAATACTGAGCTTTCAGTCAACATACAACTGCACAAGAGTAGCTCTCATAAGAAAATTGGTCTCTTTGTCCTTACTACATTCAGGTGAAACTTAAATTAGATTATATGAGTGAGATTAAGTGGTTGTGGAGGACAATGGTATCAAATTCTTTGTCTTGATTCTTGAAAGGGATGAAGAAATGTAGAAATAAACATGTATCTTTGTTTTTTAAATTATGAACACCCAGTGACCAAAGTTGGTGAAGTTGCTATCAAAATACACTAGGTAGACCTAAACATTGTAATAGTGCTATGAAATTGTCAGAATGCCTTTTTTTATATAACTTATTAATAATATTTTATTAAAATATAAATCAATAAACGAATTAGATATATATATATATATATAAAAAAAAAAGTGTATATAACACATATATAAAAACACACGTACACATGTAGGATTAAGTTATCCTAAGTGTAATGTCTTGTTATCACTTTTCATTTTATATTAATTTAACAATGAAATGAGTTACTTGCTAGAATCATTAAATTAAAATCAAATCAAATGAAGAGTAAAAATAGAAAATAGAAAATAACTTTGATATGTATGTATGTGTATATATATATATATATATATGGGAACAATCCACTTACCTAGTAGCTTTCCTTCATCTTAGTCCTTCATTTTCTTTCAATCTAATAGATGAAAAATGTGTTGTTATTACAATCATTAGATTGTAAGAAAAGGAAGAGTGTGAACAAAGTAATTCTTGAAGTAAGTGGATCTCTTATCTCTCTTTCTCTCTCTTTCTATATATGTATATATATATATATAAACGACTTTAATGAAAATACTTAGTTATTTTTTGTGCGTTTTACATATTTTTTCAATCTAATGTTATGAAGAAATTGAAATATTAAATCTAGTGTTATTATTACAATCATTAGATTGTAAGAAAATGAAGAGTGTGAAAAAGAGTAACTCTTGAAGTAAGTGGATCTCTTATCTCTATTTCTCTCTCTCTATCTCTCTCTCTCTCTCTCTCTATATATATATATATATATATATAAAATGATTTTTATGAAAATACTTATTTATTGTGTGTGCATTTTACATATTTTTCAATCTAATGTTATTAAGAAATTAAAAGATTAAATACATAAATTCGATTAAAATATTATATTAATTATAAATATTTACAATCTTATTACTTGATTAGTACCATAGATATTGTAGTAGAATTGATTTTCTTAATTAGTGTTAATTAAATGCAATAACTCTTATAAATTTGAAAGGTTGTCAAAAATTAACAAAGTTCTTTCAAATATTGTAAATCAATAAAATATTCAAAAATCTTATAAGTTCTTATGATAATCCATTAAATCTAAAACTATAAAATCAAGATTATAAAAGTCTTTAATTATTTTTATAGGTTATTACATTTTCTATTGTTTAAAATTTACATGAAATTTTTTTTTGTAATAATATTTAAATTCTCAATTACATTTAAAACTTAAAAAATATATATGATGCTCTTAAGGTACCAAAAATCAATAATAAATGTGACCATTTGGGCGTCAAATGTCAAGGGGTGCAGTGGACGTAGCGTGTTCAGACACAGTCTCTTTCAAAGATGAGTACTTGTGTAGATGTGGTTGTCAAATAAGCATTCCAGGGGCATCGAAGGCATAGATGCTTCAAAGACCACCAACATCCAAGGTAGATTTGAAAATATGGAAAGAACATCGAAAGGGCATTCAAATGCCTGGCATCCAGTTTAAGGACCCCAAACATCTAAAGAACCTAAAGGTTAAAATATAGGTTGATAATAAAAGTAGCCATCAAAAGGCATCCAAAGTCTTCCAAAAACATGACATCCAAAGGCGTCCAAGGACCTAGCGACCAAGATCGAAGATGCATCCAAGGTGTGCCTCGGGCGCTTCAAAGATCCCCGTCCAAAGGTTTCGACGCATCCAAATGTGTTGTTTTTCAAAGAAACCAACATCAGACAGACCTCACGTCTATATAAAGGTTGTAGACCTTCCAAAGGCATGTATGTCAAGGGAATCAAAAGATCCTAGCATCAAGGGCCTACAAAGTAACCGTCCAAGGCAGAATCTTTTCCAAAATCCAAAACATGATTTGACTAAAGGAAAAGCTTTTCCTTGTGCTGCGTGAAATCAAAATTTTACATGCCTCAAACATCTTTGTGTAATAGAAAATGGATTAGAGTGATTAATGGTTTACCAATTTAAGCTGGTGTTTTTCGTAGTTTTTCCTATATCTGTAAGCTCCTTCACTACTCATAATTTGTTCTCCTTTTCTCGGGTCTTTCTACAAATTATTTTAAGTCCCTTCACCTCTACACACTTCATGAATTGATATCATTTTTCTCTGGGTCACTTCTATCAATTTTAAGTAAGCTCCTTCGCTACTAAAGACTTATAAAACCACTATGTTTTCTCGGTTCTTCTCCTTACTTCTCCAAGTAAGCCCTAAACTTCACTTACTTCGGGTATTTATAGATTGTCATAAATTAGTTATTTATTTCAACTTGTCTATTTTATTTTATAAGTGGCTGCTTGGGTGATCTTTTCTATGGATAATCTCATGGTAGTTGGATTTTTTGGTAAGTGTTGGCGGTAAGCAAAAGGTGGGAAATAAAGCAACTTTCCAGCACTTTGGACATCTCTTCGGATGGCTGGTAGTAGCAAAGTCGCAAAATAAAGGTGAAAAACATCCTTCTTGCCATTCTACCTCTTTGGATATTCGACAAATGGACTTTTTGGGGATAGAAAGCGTAAAGAGGGTAGACCAAACAGCTGACAGAGGTAGAAAGTCCTTTGTATAATTAACAGGAAAAGGGAAAAAGGAGAGTAAAGTAGTGCAGAGCATCCTTTTGGTTGTTCTGCCTCTTTGGACGCTCACCCAAAGAACCCATATAAGCGTCTTTTACATTTTGTTGTTTTTCTTCTTTTTGCTTAATCCCCGTATGCTCGTCCAAAGGGCTTGGTGGTATGCAAGTTCGTTCTAATTTTTATATTCTTTCTTTCTTGGTTGCGGCTTTGGACTGGACATTATTTGTTAAACAAACCTAAATAGCCCAAAACAAATTAGTCACAATGGAAGTAAAATGATAAATATAAAGCTGGGACATAATAAGTTGTTCAAGATATTGAAATAAATTTTAATTTGTTCTCAATTTTCCTTTTCAAGATCTTTGTCACTTATTAATTTATATATATATATATATATATATATATTTCTTGGATTCATAGCAACAATTAATAGCTGATTGTCAGGTTTATTTAAAAATAACAAATAAAACCAAGTTCTAAACTCGAAGAAAATTCCTAAAGTTGTCTTGAGTTTATTTTTAAATCCTGATTTTCGTTGCCAGATTGCAGATGCAAAAGCCAATTCTTAATAATAAATTTTGATGGCGTTAACCATGCCTATTTTTTAGGATTAATAGCTAAATTGCACTAATTTTGCAAAATGACAACCAAAATTTTCTTGACACCTAACTCCTTAAAATAATGAAACCAATAAATTAAGAATTCAAAAATCTATTAGGTGTTTTCCTTTGCTGTACTGTATTTGTCATTATAGATTTGTATTAAGTAAAAACTGTGATTTGCTGGAAAAGACAATCTTTCCAATGATTCTCCCAATTTATGTCCTTTACGTAAAGCTTTTTAAGAGTTCACTTGTTTAACTTTTTAATGTTTAAAGATAAATGAACAATTAAAATTTTAAACAGACCTAAACTATAAAATTGGTATATCCCATAGATGGTAGACTACGTAGATTTTATTTGCATACATGTTTAAAATTATTTTACTCCTCAAGAATACGGCAAGGCTCATCTAAATTACCTTTAAGCACATATTAACTTATTTGTTTAGGTTTACACTTTTTTAATGATGTATTTAGTTTGTATCCAATATTATTTAATGAGCATATCTCTACCAGTTTAACTTTTCATGGATGTATGATTAAGAATCAAATCTAACTAAGATGCTTAAATAATACGATTAATTATTTTTTTTATATTTACAAGGTTTGAATAGAGATTCTCCCACGCATCAGATAGAAGAAAAATATAAGAAAGAAAACCAAAAAATGGTTCTACTATATAAATTAAAAATTGGTTGGATATTCAGTGATTGCTACCATGCCAATTTAGGATCACACCCATTGAATACAAAAAAATCTACTGACTTTTATTTATGTTTCAACAATTAAAAATATAATAAAAAATCACAATAATATATAAAAAGTTCATACTACTAGGTCAACACACGAGCATTAGAATGTTATTGTAATAGTTTTTTAATTGCCAATTTTATTTAATTAATTGTGAATAATCGACGGCGCCTAATTAACGATTTTTTCAAATTACACTTTTATTTAACCAATTAATTTTTTTTTTTGGCTCAGGCGATTGTTGTAACTGAATAGTTAATTCACTTATTTTTTGGTGTATATGAATGGCTAACTATTTGACAGTGCATAGGTGGTGAATTCTTTTTTCTTTCTATAACTGACTTGGTTTTATTTGTTTAATCACCTTTATAGTAAAGGGATAAGAATATTTGGCTTTTTACATTTTATAAAGTTTTGTTGCCTTTATATACAATGTATTTGTTAAACAAGGATAGAATAGTTGTAAATGTTGGTAATAAGGCATCACCAAGGCAAATTCCTAACACATTTCTTGGTGTATTCATTGAGGTAATCAATCAAACTATAGCCAGCTATTCTCCTTGGTGTAAAAATAGCTAGTATTTGTGTTTCCCAATGTACTTTAACTGAGATTTTCCAATCACAAACATGATAATTTCCTCAAAGGGACTAGTTTTTTTTCTTATTTGGAAGCATTGTAGAAAAATATTTCAATCAGTCACTAAGATTTTAATATCTTCCGAGATATATGCCCAAATATCTACCATGACTTTTAATGTATTGAAATTTTATATATAATAAGATCTTTAAAAGATTAATGGATTTATACGATGTAATATATGTTTTTAGTCCATCGTAATAACTTGAATATTTTATAGATCCACACCACTTTGTGGATGCAATAGACCAATCTGTTTTTCATTTTATAAAGAGTCACAAATTTCTTTTTGTATTTTTTTTCAGAGATTAATCTATTACTGGGCTGGACTATGGGCAGAACTTGTTGTAATGTGAGGTTATTTCCATATCCCTAAACCTTTCAAACCCATAGGTTCAATTGTATTTCACTAATTTTGAAGTGATTTTTTTATTTTTCTATTATTATTAATTTATTTTTTAGGTTTTGAAGTGGAGGCCCAAACAACACCTTTTAAATATTTATCCTTAATTATTGGAAATGAATCATCCATTTCTTGCATTAATTAATGCGTACCTTTTAAGCGTAATAAAGCTGCTTTACAAATGAATGTGCATCATTGGTCACAAACCTTAGCCCATCTGGTGGCGCCGGTATCTCTAACCCTGGATATTGGGGCATGGTAAGCAAATCAATATATATACAGGTTATAATTATTTCATATTTTTTTTTTCTTGTCTTTGTTTATGTAAGATTAAATATATCAAAGATAAATAAAACTAATAATTTTTTCATGAGAAATTGCAAATATATTAATCATTATTTTTTTTTTGTAAGTAACTTTTGTCTACAATAAAACTTATTTTGTTCAGTGTTTAGAATATTGAGCGAGGAAGAGGTATAAGTGGTGCACCATATTAAATCAAACGAAAGTTTGATTTGAAACTTTCATTCACGGGGTTGATGTTATAGAAGTGGCATCAAATATTAGGTATATTTCCTTTCATTTAAAAGCCATTAGAGAAATTCTACAGCCCTAAAATTATTTGTTGTATCAATTAAACAACTAACCGATGGTTGTTGACAATGATGTTTCTAGAGGTAGAAATGGAAGAATGAGAGAATTTGAATCCAAAGCTACTAATCACAATTCAAGACAAATAACCACAACCAGTGAAGGGAGCATTTTTAGACCAGGTGTCAGCCTATGCCACTCCATTAATTACATGGTACTAGAGTAATAACTATCACACCTTTCAAATCCCAACATGTAGTTATTAAATTAAATATAAGTCTTTGGATCACAATGAGAGTAATCTCATTATCTAGCTAAAACATGAAAGCGTTAATTGTTACTAATATTTGAAAAATATAATTTTCCAAACGCATAATGGTTGGCAACTTACACAATTTGGAGGCAGAATTAAACTTTTGTGAATGATATATATTCTAATATATTTAATTCTACATTTGCTGCATCAATGACTCATTGCTGCCATTTCTTTGCTTTGTTTCTTTTCCTTTACATAAACTAATTTCATTTCTTCTGAAAACAAGTCAGCAACTTTTGGGACCTTTTTAAATGGTGGCAGATTTGAAAACCAAAATTCCTCAGATTTCCGGGTATGTCTAAATTCCAAGTTTCCAAACTGAGGTTGCTATCGACATTGTATTATATATACACACAAAAAAAAGTTAACAGATGTAATAATGGTGGAAAAAGAGAGAAATGTAATGTCGAATGATTAATTCTTTTAATTTATTTTTAGGAGTATATGAATGGTTAATTATTTTTTTTTTGACAATACAAATTAGGTATTATATTCGACTTTTCTTCTTTTCTAATTGCCTGATTTTATTTGTCCATCGGTAGGCTCACATGTGATTAGATGGTAAATTAAGGTTGCTACCATGAACATATACTTTAATCTTGCATAAAGGTTAATTTAAATTGGACAAAGGAATTCTATCTTTAACCGTTAGATCGAATGAATAATATTTATTCTTTTTTTGGTTGTGATGTAAAAAAAAAAATACTAACTAAGACTCAGAATTATTTTTATTCCTTGTCCATCACATGAGGTGATACTTATGTTGAAGGAGATTATCTGAAAAAATCAATTTCGGTGGAAAGATACTATTGGATCATGCGGGAAGAGAGATTATAGGCACTTTGTTGATATTTGGAACTAACCAGATGGCGATGCAATTGGTTGTTTTAGAGTATCTAAATGCATTTTTAAGGCTATAATTATATTTGTCCTCATAATTGAATAAATATATTGATTTAATATTTTCACAATTATATTCTTCATGACTGTTCTCGACAAACACGACTATCTTAGATTTAATTTTCTTAGTTCTCTAATTAATTTAGATATGCTCCTTTGGTATCAATAAATGCTTGATAAATTAATACATCATCCACATACTTTTGCTACTATTGCAGAGTACTCTTATTCTTCCCCTGATTTCCTTCTTTGGTTTATGAATACAACTATTCTAAAATATTTGCATTAAAAGGATGCCTCGATGGCATTGAATTTGCAAGAGGATCTCTAGATCAAAATGGGGTTCTATTAGGGCTGCATTGGGACATCTAAACCATTTGACTTGAGATATGTTGCCGTTGGAAATGAAGATTGTGGTCATGTTAATTATCGAGGTATGCAATTTTATTGTTTTATTATTCTTTGAGAACATGCTTCTGTCATATATGTGTATGCAAGTGCAACCTTCATATTTTGTTAACCCTAAAAACTAGTTTTATGTGGTGACTCAACATTTTTGATATTTGCATGATTCTAAAGATGGATGTCAATTGATTCAGTTATTAACATTTTTTTGTTTCATTCCAGGAAATTACCTTAAGTTCCACGACGCTATAAGATTTTCCTACCCAGATATTAAAATTATCTCAAATTGTGATGCTTCTAGCTCACCATTAAATCATCCAGCTGATTTGTTCGATTTTCATGTAATGATAATGTTATGATATTACTTGTCCAACTTTGTTAAATTTTTGTCTGTCAATTTATTATCCTTCTTAATGTTTTATTTTTTTATTAGATCTATACTGACTCCAATGGCATGTTTTCTAAGTCTACTCGGTTCGACCACATATCACGATCTGGTCCAAAGGTTTGATTAAGTTTGAGTTTTAATGAACACTCTTGTAATTTATTATTTATCAATTGTTTACTTATGCATAATCTAATATACGAATGCGGAATCTAATTCCACAGGCTTTTGTTAGTGAATATGCTGTGTGGAGAATGATGCTGCAAATGGAAGTCTTTTTTGGCTGCTGTGGCGGAAGCCGCATTTCTTATTGGACTAGAAAAGAACAGGTTGAATTGCTTTTTAATGTACTTTGATTGTATTTTATTTTTATTTTAACCATATAAAGGTTTTCTATTATTACATATATAATTTTTTTTCTGATGCAGTGATATAGTCGACATGGTTTGTTATGCCCCACTATTCTCAAATATAAACGACAGAAAGTAATTTTCTTATGCTTTCGCTGCATAAACCCTTATCTTTTATAATATTCTTGTCAAGATTTATTCTGTTAAGTTATTTATAAATTCCATGACGCCCATAAATAACATGAGGTTTTGTAAATGTTCAATTACAGTTGGATTCCCCGATGCAATTGTGTTCGACTCATACCAGCTTTATGGAACTCCTAGTTATTGGGTGAGAAACTTTTTATTGAGTCCAGTGGAGCAACATTTCTTGACTCAACACTCAATACAACTTCATCTAACAAACTTATTGCATCTTCAATTATTTGGCAAAATTCTACAGATATGAAAAATTACCTAAGAATAAAGGTACCATGAGTCCTTTTGAGTTAAACTTATTGCTATATGTTATTTGCAAAATGTCCATGAACGGGAAACAAATATGAGCATATATGAATATATATTATAATTGTAGTTTCTTTTTTATTTTTTATCTTTGAAAAGAATTTCTATTCGGTGTAGATGCATGGATTTTACTCGCACTATACTTAATAAGAGTTATTGATTTTTGCAGGTAGTAAACTTTGGAGCAACTATTGAGAGCCTTAACATTACTATAAATGGGTTAAACTCAAATGTGCAACAATATGGTTATGTAAAGACAGTTCTTACATCAACCAACGTAATGGATGAAATTCCTTCTTAGAGCCCAACAAGGTACAATTTGGTTAACATGTATTGTGCTCGCCTAGCTAGCATGTAAAAAACTCACTCATGTTGTTTATCATTTATGCTCTTTTCATTTTGAAATACAGGTGGTGCCACAAACAAGTTCACTAGAGAAAGTGGGCAAGGACATTAATGTTATTCTCTCCCCTATTCTGTTACATCATTAGATTTGTTGTATGATTACAACATGGTTACACCATAGAATTGTACCTTTTTTATATATATATATATTACCAGGAAAGTTATATTTCTTTTATTTTTTTTTCTGAATATATACTATTCAGAGATGTAATATACTGATTTTCCCTAATTAAAGAGTAATGTTATTTATATTCAATTTTCTTTTGAAATATATACATTTTATGTACTTTTTCTCTATGTTTCTCTTTATCATATTTATTATCTCATTTTATTCTTTCTTCTTTTACTATGGTTCTTTATGTTTTTATTTCCTAAAATGTTCTTTCTTCCTTCTCTCTTGTACTGGTAAAAATTTTTGTTGTGATACAAAATTCTCACGTATTGATTCAGGCCAAATTTTCTGCCATACTTTATACGTGTGCTCTATCGCGTATATATAGTCATTATCTAAAAAATTCTAGTCTTGGGATGTTACAATTTATATGTAATAAAGGAGATTCACATGTTATAAAATTAACTTATTTAGTAGTTTGTTGAAATTTATAAATTTTGAATTATTAATAATTTAAGATGTGGATAAATTAATTTTTACGATGTGTGGAATAAAATAACTACATAATTATATTTTATCAAAAACATATTGAGAAGATCTTGAATGGAATAAAAATAACTGATATTAATAAATATTATAAACATATAGATAGTTTTATTTTAAATTCTGTTGTCAAAACATTTGAAATAATTGAAAGATAAATTTAATTTAACAAGTGTACTAAATATAATCTAAAATTATAATCAATTATAATTGAATATAATTATGTGATAAATTAGTTATCTTTATTATTCTGTTTTTACTTATTATATATAGTTTACCTAGGGTGCTTTAAAGCCCTAATCAATTTAGTACACATTAATATATAGGTAGAGTAACCCGTATGGATCAAATCTTGATAAAATTCTTCCTAGCTCTCTATGAAAAGGAGCACAACGTAAAATCCTTTGATAAACCAATACGGTAAGTTCATCAGTCAAACATTGACATTGTT
>JAENHJ010000287.1:350000-373877 GCA_025330945.1 Mucuna pruriens | reverse complement strand
TGTTGTTGTCGTTGTTGTTGTCGTTGTTGTTGTCAAAGAGAGCTTGTTGTTGTTGTTAGTTGTTGTCGCGATGCTGCGAGTTGTTGTCGCGAGCCGCGAGCAGCAGCATCGCGAGCGGCGTTTGTTGTTGTCGTTATTGTTGGTCATTATTATCATTAAGAAAGAGTTGTCGGGCGTTATCGTTGTCGCTCTTAGAGCCATTGTTGTTGTTGTCGTTTGTCATTGGTTGTCATTGCTGTCGGTTGTTGTTGTCGTCTGTCGCATTTGTTGTCATGGTTGTCGCGGTTGTTGTTGTTGTTGTTGTCATCCTCATTGTTGTTGTTGTTTTTGTCAAGGAGCATTGCTGGCGAAAGAGCAGTCAGTTATTATTGGTTGCTGGCGGTTATTATTGGTTGAAAGAGCTCGCGAGTTGTTTGTTGCGAGCAGTCGCGGTTGCTGGTTATTATTGGTTGCCGCTGCCATGGCAGAAGGTTGCGGTTGCTGGCGCAGGCGGTCGTTGTCGCTGAGCCGTTGTTGTTGTCGCGAGGTTTGGTTGGCGAGCCGTTTGTCGCTATTATGGTTGTTGCCGCGAAAGAAAGAAAGAGAAAGAGCCGCGAGAGTTAGTCGGCGCGAGTTGTTGTCATTGTTGTTGTCGCGTTGTTGTTGTTGTTTCGCGAAAGAAAGAGCCGCGAGTTGTTGTCAAGTAGTTGTCAAGAGCATTGCCAGAAGAGCAGAGTTGTCGTTGTTGTCATTAAGAGCCGTTGTTGTTGTTGTTGTTGTTGTCGCGAGTTGTTGCCGCGAGCGCAGTATTGTTGTTCTGTTGTTGTTGTTGTTTGTTGTCGTTGTTGTTTGGCTGGCGAGCCGCAGCCGCGGTTGGTTGGTTATGAGCCGCGAGCAGAAAGAAAGAGCAGAAAGAGCCGCGAGCAGCAGTTGTCGCGAGCCATGGTCGCGAGCCGCGAAAGAAAGAAGAAAGAAAGAGCTGCGAGCAGCAGAAAGAGTTGTTGTTATCATGGTTGTTGTCATGGTTGTTGGTTGCGAGCTTTGTTTGTTATCATTGCGATCATTGCGGTTGTTGCCGCGAGCCATGTCGCGAGTTGTCGTTTGTTGTTGTTGCGACACAAAGAGAGCGAGAGCCTGCGAGCTGCGAGCTGATCGCAGTTATTGTTGCGAAAGAGTTGTTGCAGAGCTGCTTGCGAGCTGCGAGCAGCTGCGCAGTTGTTGCGAGAAAGAGCCGGAAAGAGCAGTTGTTGCGAGCCACAGGAAAGATGCGAGCAGCAGTTGCGAGCAGCAGCAGCAGAGCTGCGAAAGAAAGAGAAAGAGCTGCGAAAGAGCTGCGAGCATTGCTTGTTGTTGTTGGCAGCAGCGCGAGCAGCAGCTGCGAGCCGCGGTTGCCGGAGAAAGAGCAGCAGTTGTTGTTGCGAGCAGAGCCGCGAGTTGGCGAGTTTCTTGAGCGAGCTATGAGCCATTGGCATTGCTGCATTTGTTGGTTGCGAGCAGCGGCGGTTGTCGCATTGTTGTTTGTTGTCGCGAGCAGCAGCCAGAGAGCGTTGCGAGAAAGAGCATTGCGAAAGAGCTGCGAGCAGCATTGCGAGAAAGAGAGCCGCGAGCTGGTTATTAAGAGTTGTTGCGAGCTTTTTACAGCAGCAGAGTTAAGCCATTGTTGTTAGGCGTTGTTTGCGAGCCGCGAGCCGCGGTTGCGAGCCAGAGCAGCAGTGTTGTTCGCGAGAGCTTGCGAGAAAGAGCTGCGAGCAGTTGTTGCAGCAGCATTGCGAGCAGAAAGAAAGAGTTGTCGCGAAAGAGGTTGCTTGCGAGCAGCCATTGGCGGTTGTCGCGAAAGAGCAGCAGAGCCGCGAAAGCGAGCCGCGAGCTGCATTGTTCTTTATTGTTGCGAGAGCTGCGAGTTGCGGTTGCGAGCCAGAGAGTGAGAGAGAGCCGCGAGCCGCGAAAGAAAGAAAGAGTTGTTGTTGTTATCGTTGTTGTTGTTGTTGTCGCGAGTTGTTGTGGTGAGCCGAGAGAGCATTATGAGAGAAAGAGTTGTTGCGAGCAGAGGAGAGCAGAGCTTGCGAGCAGAGAGTGAGCATGGCGAGTTGTCATGTTGTTATCGCGAGAGTTGTTGTCGGGCAAGAGCTTTTGTTGTTGTCGTTTATTGTTGTTG
This sequence comes from Mucuna pruriens, assembly GCA_025330945.1. Lineage (NCBI taxonomy): Eukaryota > Viridiplantae > Streptophyta > Magnoliopsida > Fabales > Fabaceae > Mucuna > Mucuna pruriens. Next base: position 371,743 of record JAENHJ010000287.1, on the reverse strand, counting down.
TTGTCGGCGAGTTGTTGTCGCGTTGTTGTCGTTGTTGTTGTCGCGAGTTGTTGTTGTTCGCGGTTCGCTGCCGTTGTTGTCGTTGTCATCATTAAGAGTCATGGTCGTTTGTTGTTGTCGCGAGTTACGCGAGTTGTTGTTCTGTTGTTGTTATTGCGAGGAAAGAAAGAAAGAGCACAGAGAAAGAGAGCGAGCCAGAGCGAGACAGAGCTATTGCGAGTTGTTGCGAGAAAGAAAGAGCGAGAAAGAGAAAGAGTGAAGAGCTGCGAGCTGCGGTTGCTTGCGAGTTCGCGAGCAGAAATTCTGAAAGAAAGAAAGTATTGCGAGCAGCCGCGAGAGCATGCGAGTGTTGTCGGGTGAGCAGTTGTTGTTGTTGGTTGCGAGAGCGAAAGAGCCATGGTTATGAGTCAGCGAGTGTTGTCGCGAGAGCTATTGCGAGAAAGAAAGAGCAGTTGTCGCGTTGTTGTCGCGCATCGTCATTATCTCATGGGCAGAGCAGAGAGTCGCGAGTTGTTGTTTGGGTTATTATTATTGTTGCGAGCGTTGTTGTTGTTGTTAAGAAAGAAAGAGCAGCAGCAGCCGCGAGCGTTGTCGCGAGCAGTTGTCGGTTTCGAGTTGTCGCGAGCAGAAAGAAAGAAAGAGCCGCGAAAGTTGTTGCTGGGTTGTCGTTGTCGCGAGCATTGTCGCTATCATTGTCGCGAAAGAAAGAAAGAGTCGCGGTTTGTCGCGTTGTTGTTGGGCAGCAGAAAGAGCACCTGAAAGAGCGAGCCAGAGCCATGAGCCGCGGTGGTTGTTGTCGCGAGTTGTTGTCGCGGTTGTTGTTGCGAGCCGTTTTGTTGTTGTTGTTGTTGTTGTCGCGGTTGTTGTCGCTTGTTGTCGCGGTTGTCATTGTTGTTGTCGCTGGCGGTCGCAGGTTGGCTGTTGTTCGGTTGTTCTCTTTGGCGAGTCATGAGTCATTGGTTGCGAGCCATGGTCATACCGCGAGTCGCGAGCAGTTGTTGGTCGTTGTCGCGAGCGTTGTTGCGAGCAGCAGTTAGGTTATTGCCAGCAGTTGTTGTTGTTATTGCGAGTTGTTGTTAAGAGCGAAAGAAAGGTTGGCGAAAGAGCCACGGGCGTTGTTGCTTGTTGTTGGCGGTCGCGAGCATTGCTGGCGAAAGTTGTTGTCGCGTTATTAATAAGAGTCGCGAGCATTGTTTTGTTGTTGTTGTTGCGGTTGTCGCGAGCCATGGTCGGTCGCGAGTTGTTGTTGTTGTTGTCGCGGTCGCGGTTGTTGTTGTTGTTGTTGTCGTTGTTGTTTGGTTGTTGAGAGCCGTTTTTGGTTTGTTGTTTGTTGTTGGTTGTTGGTTGTTGGTTTGTTGTTGGGTTGGGGTTGTTGGGGGGTTGTTGTTATTAGTTTGGAGAGCAGTTGTAGCGGCATGAGTTTGGTTGGCTGTTGTCGTTGTTGTTGTCGCTTGTTTGCGATTGGCGGTTTGTTGTGGTTGTCGTTGTTGGTTTGGTTTTGTTGTTGTTGAGAAAGAGTTGTTGTCGCGAGTTGTTGTTGGAGCAGGTCAGGTTGCAGTTTTGTTGTTTGCTTGGTTGTTTGCTTGTTGTCGGGTGCGAGCAGCGGCCGCGAGTGTAAGGTTGAAAGAGAGTTGTCGCGGTTGGCGAGTTGTTGTTGCGGCGGTTGTGCTTGTGTTGCTGTTGTTGTGCCGCGGTTTTGTTGTCGGGTTGTTGCGTGTCGCTTCGTTTTGTTGTTGTTGTTGTTGTTGTTGTTGTTGTTGTTGTTGTTGTTTTGGTTGTTGTTATAGGTTGGAAAGAAAGAAAGAGAAGAGCCGCTGAGCTGTTGTTATTGTCGTGTCATGGTTGTTGTTGCGAGCATTATTGGGTATTGAGAGCTGCGCTGTGCAGTCGCGATTGTTGTCGCGATGTTGTCGCGGTTGTTGTCGCAGCCGTTGTCGTTGTTGTTGTTGCAGCGTTGTTAAGGTCGCTGTTGGTTGTCGCGTTGTTTCGCTGTTATTGCCAAGTATTGTTGTCATTGTTGTTGTAGTTGTTGTTGTTGTCGGGCGGTTGTTGTGGTTTTGTTGTTGTTGTTGTTGTTGTTGTCATGAAAGTTGTTGTCGGTTGTTGTCGCGGTTGTTGTCGCGAGTTGTTGTCGCGAGTTGTTGTTGTTGTTGTCGGGTTGTTGTCGCTTGTTGTTGTCATTGTCGCGATCAGCGAGTCGTTTGAGTCGCTTGTTATCATTGTTGTTGTGCTAGAAGTTGTCGCGAGAGAGTTGAGAGAGCTATTGTCGCGAGTTTCGCGAGCAGTTGTTGCGAGAGTTGCGAGCTGTTGTTGTTGTTTGATTGGTTGCGGTTTATTATTGGTTGTGTTGTGAAAGAAAGAAAGAGTTGCGATAGCTAGAGAGTTGCGGTTGCGAGAGAGATATGCTGCGAGCGAGAAAGAAAGAGAGAGAGAGAGAGTGGAGGAGGAGGAGAGTTGCGGAGGAGCTGCGAGCCTTTGAGAGCAGAGAGAGAAAGAGCGTTTGTTGTTGTTGTGAAAGAGGTTGAGTTGCGAGTTGTTGTTGCGAGCGGAGCAGTTGTTGTTGATTGTTGTTGTCGTTGTTGTTGCTGCTTGTTGTTGCGCGAGTTGTTGTTGCACAATGTTGTTGTTGTTGTCGTTTGTTGGTTGTCGTTTGTTGTTGTCGCGTTGTTGTCGGGCGAAAGGTTGTTGTTGTCGCTGCGAGTCATGGTCGCGAGTGAGCATCAAGTGAAAGAGAGTTCTTGGTGAGAGAGATGGAGTTGTTGCGAGCAGGGGTGAGCTGAGCCAGAAAGAGTTGCGAGAGAGCCAGGAAAGAAAGAAAGAAAGAGCTTGAGAGCTTGCTAGAGCTTGCGAGAGCGAGAGAGAGAGTTATTGCTGCGAAAGAGCAGCCGGGTCGGCGTTTTGTTGGTGAGAAAGAGAGTTGTTGCGAAAGAAAGCAGCGTTACGTTGTTTGCGAAAGAGAAAGAGAAGAAAGAGCGCTGCGACAGAGAGAAAGAGCAGTTGTCGCGAGAAAGCATTAGCGGAAAGAGTTGCATTTGTTGTTGTCGTTGTTGTTGTTGTTTGTTGTTGTTGGTTGTTGTTGTTTGTTGTTGCTAGCAGCAGTCGTTGTTGTTGTCGCTGGCTGGTTGCTGGTTTGTCGCGAGTTGTTGTTATTCGCGAGTTGCTGGTGATATATTTAAATTTAGAAGAGCCGCGAGCCGCTATTGGCGAGCCAGAAAGAAAGAAAGAAAGAGAAAGAGTTGTTGCGAGAGAGCCATTGCGAAAGAAAGAGTTGCGAAAGAGTTGTTGGCAGCAGCATTGCGAAAGAAAGAGCAGAAAGAGCCGGAAAGAGTTGTCAGTGAAAGAGTTGTTATTGTTGTTGTTGCGGTTGTTGCGAGAGCCGCGAGTTGTTGTTGCGAAAGTGTTGTTGTGAAAGAGTATTATGAGAAAGAGCTGCGAGTTTGTTGCGAGAGAGCCAGAGAGAGTTGTTGGAGGTGAAAGAGAAAGAGCAGGTTGCCGTTGTTGTTGTTGTTGCGTTTGTTGTTGTGGGAGAGCGCGAAAGAGCAGCTGGTTGTGTGTTGTCATTGTTGTTGTTGCGAGTTGTTGTTGTTGTTGTTGTTGTTGTTGTCGCGGTTGTTGTCGAGAAAGAGCCAGGGAGAAAGAGAGCATTGTGGTGAGAGGAAAGAGGTTGCGAGCATGGTGAGAGTGAGAAGAGAAGAGAGAGCTGGGGGTGTTGCGAGCAGTTGTTGCGAGAAAGAGCAAGAGTAGGTTGCGAGTGAAAGAAAGAGAGCAGCAGCAGTTGTTGCGAGTTGTTGTTGCGAAAGAGCTGCGAAAGAAAGAGCAGAGAGAGCGAGCGAGCAGCAGTTGTTTGTTTGTTGTTTTGGGTTGGAGCCGCGAAAGAAAGAGCGGGAAAGAGTTGTTCTTTTGTTGTTGTTGTTGTTGTTGTCGCGAGCTGTTGGCGCGAGCATTGGTAAGAGCAGGAGTTGTCGCGAGCGTTTGTGTTATTAAGAAAGAGCATCACAGGAGCTGGTTGGTGAAAGAGCCGCTGGGGTTTGCGAAGAAAGAGAGCCAGAGAGTTTGTAGAGTCGCGGTTATTTTTTGCGAGAGAAGGAGTTGTTGCGAGTTGTTGTCGGGGTGAGTTGTCGCGAGCTTTTGTTGTTGTTGTTGTTGTTTGGGTTGTTGTTGTTGTGTTTGTTGTTGTGGGTTGGGGTTTTGTGTGGTTGGTTGGTTGGGGTGGGTTGTTGCGAGCCGTTGTCGAGAGCATTGTAGAAATTGTGGGGTGAGCAGTTGTTGTCGAGGTTGTTGTTGCGAAAGAGTTGTCGTTATTATGAGCATGTTGAGTTGTTGTCGAGAGCAGGTTGCGAGCTTGTTGTTGTTGTTGTCGCGAGTTATTATTATTGGCGAGTCGTTTTGGAGAGCAGAGAGAGTTGCGAGTGAGCCTGGAGTGAGTGAGTTATTGCTTTGAGAGCCAGGAGAGTTGCGAGCGAGCTGGGTGAGAGAAAGAGAAGAGTTGTTCTGCGAGCCGCGAGCCGCGAGCTCGCGCCGCGAGTTGTCGCGAGTTTGCGAGAGAGCAGTGACAGCATTGCGAGCGAGCCGCTGGCAGAGTTCGGCGAGAGCAGCGGAGAAAGAGCAGGCCTGTTGGCGGTTGAGCAGAGCCATGCTGCGAAAGAAAGAAAGAGAGAAAGAAAGAGTAGCCAGAAAGAAAGAGAGAGAAAGAGCAGAGAGCAGAAAGCAAAGAAAGAGCGAGCTGAGCCGCGAGCAGAAAGAAAGAGTCTGCGAGTTGTTGTTGATTTATTAATTTTGTTGTTGTTGTTGTTGTTGTTGTCGTCAGAAAGAGTTGTTGTTGTCGTTGTTGTTGTTGTTGTTGTTGTTGTCGCGGTTGTTGTTGTTGTTGGTTGTGGTGGGTTGGGGTTGTTGTTAAAGAGCAGAGTGAGAAAGAAAGGGTTTCAGAGACAGAAAGAAAGAGCTGCGAGCTTGAGAGAGAGAGAGCCAGATGAGCAGAGCTGGTTGTTGGAGCAGGAGCTGCGAGTTGTTGTTTGCGAGCTGCGTTGTTAGGAGAAAGAGGAAAGAAAGAAAGAGTTTGTTGCGAGCAGTTGTTGCGAGCTGTTGTTTGCGAGCTATTATTGCGAAAGAGCAGAGAAAGAGCAAGAGCAGTTGTCGCGAGTTGTTGTTGCGAAGAAAGAAAGAGCAGGTTGCCGCGAGCAGTTGGCGCGAGCAGTTGCCGCGAGTGTTGTTGTTGTCGCGGTTGTTGTCGCGGTTGTCGTTGTTGTTGTCGTTGTTGTCATTGTTTGTTATTGTTTCTGTTGCTGGTTGGTTCGTTGCCGCTGGTTGCTCATTGTTGGTTATGAGTCATTATTGCTTGTTGTTGTTGTTGTCGTTGAGAGCCTCTGGAGCCAGAAAGAAAGAGAAAGAGAGCGTCAGATGAGCAGTGAGTTGTTGTTTCGGTTATGGTTATGGTTGTTGCATTATTGCTATTATTATGGTCATGGTTATGAGTCATGAAAGAGTTGTCGCGAAAGAGAAAGAGCCGCGAAAGAGTTGTCGCGAGCAGCTGGTTTGCGAGAGCAGGTTGCGAGAGTTGTTGTTTGTTGTTGTCGCGGTTGTTGTTGTTTTTTCGCGAGCCATGGTCGTTATTGTTGTCATTGTTGTTGTAGTTGTTTGTTGTCGCGAAAGAAAGAGCCGCGAGCCGCGAGAGCCATTATTGCGAGCCGCGAGCTTCGGTCGCGAGCAGAGCCGCGGTTGTTGTTGTTGTTGTTTGGTTGTCGCGAGCGTTGTTGCGGGTTGTGCGGTTGTTGTCGTTTAGCGTTGTTGTTGTTGTTGTCATGGTTGTTGTCAGTTGTTGATGATCAAGAGCGACTGCGAGCATTATTATTGTTGTTGTTGTCGCGAGGAGTTTTGTTGTCGTTGTTGTTGGTGCTATTGTTGTTGTTGTTGTTGTTGTTGTTGTTGTTGTTGTCGCGAGCTGTTTGTCGCGTTGTCATTTGTTTGTTGTTAGTTTGCTTTGTCGTTGTTAAGCAGAGAGAGTCGCGTTGTGCAGCTTTGTTGCGGGTTGTTGTTCGCGTTTGCGAGCGATGTGCAGTTGTTGTTGTCGTTGTTGTTGTCGCGTTGTTGTCGCGGTTGTTGTCGGGCAGTGAGTTTTGTTGTTGTTGTTGTCGCGATATTGTTGTCGGTTGTCGCTGGCGTTGTTGGGGTTGGCGGTCGGGTTGTTGTCGCGTTGTTGTTGTTTGTCGCGGTCGCGAGTTGTCGCGGTCATTGTCGTTTGTTGTTGTCGCGAGCATTGTCGCGGTTGTTGTTGTTGTTGTTGTTGCTGTTGTTGTTGTGTTGTTGTTGTTGTTGTCATGGCTGGCCGTTGTTGTTGTTGTTGCTGGTTGTGTTGTTGGTTGTTGTTGTTGTCTGTCGTGTTGTTGCTTGTTGTTGTCATTGTTTGTTGTTGTGGGGCATTGTTGTCGCGAGTTGTTGTCGTTGTCGGTTGTTCTTGTGAAGAGCAGCGTTGTTGCGAGCAGGTATGTGTTGTCGTTTGTTGTTTTGTTTTGTTGTTGTTAGTGTTATGAAAGAGTTGCTGTATTGTTATGCAGGTTGTTGTTTGTTATGGTTGTGTTGCTAAGAAAGAAAGAAAGTTGTTGTTGTTGGCCGCGAGCGGGTTGCTATCGCTCGGCGAGGCCGTTGTTGTTGTTGAGAATGGTTTGTCGTGGTCGTGAGCTTTGTTGTTGTTGTTGTCGTTTGTTGTTGTTGTTGTTGTTGTTGTTGTTGTCGGTTGTTGTTGTTGTTGTTGTTGTTTTGTTGTTGTTATTAAGCGCATTGTTGTTGTTGTCGCCGCTGTTGTTGTCGTTTGGTTGTTGTCGCTTGTTGTTGTCGTTATTGTTATATCATTATTGGCATTATTGTCCGCTGGTTGCATTGTTGTTGTTGTCGCTATTGGTTGGTCATTGTTGGTTAGTTGTTGTTTGTCGTTTGTTGTTGTCGCGAATGGTTGTTGTTGTTGTTGTTGTTGTTGTCGCGAGAGTTGTCGGGCCGTTGGTCGTTGTTGTCGTTGTGTGTTGTCGCGGTTGTTGTTGGTTGTTGTCGTGTGCATGGTTGCATTGTTGTGTGGTTGTTGTTGTTGTTTGTTGTTATTTTGTTGTTGTTGTTGTTGTCGTTGTTGTTGTCGTTGTTGTTGTCATGGTTGTCGCTTGTTGTTGTCGCGTTGTTGTCGTTGTTGTTGTTGTTGTTGTTGTTGTCGCTGGTTGTTGTTGTTGTCGCGAGTATTGGTGAGTTGTGTGATGGTGATGTTGTTGTTGTGAGCAGAGAGCAGGTTGAGCTAGAGTGAAAGAGAGAAAGCAGAGCCAGGAAAGAGAAAGAGATTGATAGAGAGCCAAGAGAAGAAAGAGTTATGCAAGAAAGAGTCAAGGCGGTTGCGAGCAGGAAAGAAAGAAAGAGTATTGGTTGTTGGTGGGTTGTTATGGTTGTTGCTATGGTTGCTGCTGTTGGTTATGATCAGTTGTTGTTGAAGTTGTTCGTTTGTTGTTTGTTGTGTGTAAGGTTGTTGTTGTTGCTGTTGTTGTTGTGTGAGCTGTTTCGCGGGGGGGTTGTTGTTGGGGGTGGGGGGTTTGGGGGGGGGGGTTGTTGTCGTGGTTGTTGTTGTTGTCGTTGTTGGGTTGTTGTTTGGTTATTGGTTGCTACTGTTTGGTTTGTTGTTTGTTGTTGTTGTCGCGGTTGTTGTTGTCGTGAGTTGTTGTTGCGAGTTATGAAAGAGAGAGAGAAAGAGAAAGAGATAGAGGAGAGTGAAAGAGGAGAGAGAGAGTTGCGAAGAAAGAGTCATTAGTTATGAGAAAGAGTCGTTATTATTGGTTATTATTGTTGCGAAAGAGTTGCGAGCAGAGCAGCATGCGAGCAGTTATTGCGAGCAGTTATTATTGTTGTTGCGAAGAAAGAAAGAGTTGTCGCGAGTTACCGCGAAGAGTTGTTGCTAGAAGTTGTCGCGAAAGAAAGCACGCGAGAAAGATGTTGTTGTCGCTGGCGAGCAGCCGCGAGCAGTTGCCGCGCAGCAGCCATGGTTGTTGTCGTTGTCGCTTGTTGTTGTCGCTATCGTTGTTGTTGTCGCGAGCGTTGTCATGGTTGTTGTTTTGTTGTGCGGTTGTTGTTGTTATTGTTGTCGCATTGTTGTTGTTGTTGTTGTTGTTGGTTGTTGTTGTCGCGATTGTCGTTTTGGTTGTCGCGAGCTGTTGTTGTCTATGTTATGGTTGGGGAGGTCGTTGTTGTTGTCGCGAGCAGTTGTTGCTGTTTGTTGTTCTGGGTGAGATGGAGGTCGCGAGCAGTTATGCGTGCGGTTGTTGCGGCCGGTTGTTGTTGCGTGTAAGTGCTGGGGTTGTATCGCGATGGGCCGTTGCTAGTTGTAGCAGTTTGTTGTTGCTGCAGCCGTGGTTGTTGTTGCTGCTGTGTTGTTGTTGGTTGGTTGTTGTTGTTGTTTTGTTGCTTGCTGTTGTTGGCGTTGGTTGTGCGCTATTGTGAGCTGTTGTCGCGTGTTGTTGGGTTGGTTGTTGTTGGTTGTCGTTGGTTGTCGCGGTTTGTCGGTTGTCTTGTTGTCGCTTGTTGTTGTTTTGTCGTTGTTGGCGAGCCGTTGGTTGCTTGTTGTTGTAGTTGTTGTGTTGTTGTTGTTGTTGTGTTGTTGTCGCTGTTGTTATTATTATTATTATTGGTTTTTGTCGGCTTGTTTTGTCGCGGTTGTTGTCGGGTTGTCGTATGGTTGTTTGTTGTCGCGGTGTTTTTCTGTGCCGGTGGCTGTTGCTTGGTCGCTGTTGTTGTCGGCTGGTGATAGTGCATTGCGAGCCGGGGGGGGGGGTGGGGGGGGGTGGGGGGGGGCGGTTGTTGTCGGGTTGTTGTTGCGGGGGGGGTTGTTGTTGTTTGCGGTCAGTTGTTGCTATTGTTTCGATGGTTGTTTTCATGGTTGAAGCTTTGTCGGCTGGTTGTTGTCGCGGCTTTTGTTGTTGTTGTCGTGAGTTTTTGTTGTTGTTGTTGTCGTTTGTTGTTGTTGGTTGTTGGTTGTTGGGTGGGGGGTTTGGGGGGTTATGGTTGTCGAGCATATTGTTGTTGTTGTTGTCGCGGTCGTTTGTTGTTTGGTCGGCTGGTGGGGCATGGTCGTTGTGCGGTTGCGGTTGTTGTCGTTGTCGGTTGTTGCGTGCTGTGTGCTGCTGTTGCGGGTTATAGCTGCGAGTCGGTTGTTGTTGTGTTGCGGGGCATTAGTTGTTGTTGTTGTTGCGGGTTGAGCCGCGCTGGTTGGTTGCTTTGCGGTGTGTTGTAGCTGTGCTGCCGCGGTTGTTGTCGCTGGTTATTGTCGGTTTTGTTGTCGCGGTTGTTGTCGTTGTTGTTGTCGGGTGGTGGTCGCGAGTTGTTGTCGCCGTTATGGTTGTGTTGTTGTTGTCGCTTGCGGTTGTCGTTTGTTGTTGTTGCGGTTGTTGTTGTTTGTCGTTGTTGTTGGCTGTTGTTGTCGGTTGTTGGTTTGGGGGCCGCGGCCGCTTGGGATTGTCGTTGTTGTCGTTGTTGTTTCCGCGAGTTGTTTGTTGTTGTCGCGAGCAGTTGGCGGGCGGTCGCTAAGAGTCGTTATAGTGTTGTTCGCGTGTTGTTGTCGCGAGTCGCTTTGTTGTCGCGATCATTATGCGAGCAGAAGAGTTGTTGTTGTCGTTGTCGTTGTTGTTGTTGTCGCTGTTGTTGTTGTTGTTGTTGGTTGTTGTTGTTGTCGCTGGTTGTTGTTGTTGTTGTTACGTTGTTGTTGTTGGTTGGGTTGCCGCGAGCCGTTTGTTGTTGTTGTCGTTGTTGTTGTCAGATCATTGTTGTTGTCGTGGTCGACGCGAGTCGTAGTTGTTTGTCGGTCGGTTGTTGTTGTCGCTTGTCGTTGTTGTTGTTGTTGTTCCGGTTGTTGTTTGGCGGCTGGTTGCGAGCGTTGTGAGCTGCGGAGAGAAAGAGTTGTTATTGTGGAGAGAGAGAGCAGTTGTTGCTAGCAGCAGCATTGTTGCGAGCGTTGTTGCGAGCTGCGAGAGCATTGCTGGTTGGCAGAAAGAGTTATGAAAGAAAGAAAGAGAGAGATGAGAGAGTGTTGCGAGAAAGAGTCGGAGTTTTTGAGAGAGCTGCTGTTGTTGCGAGCAGTTGTTGCGGTTGCGAAAGAGAAGGTGCGAGTGGTTGCGAAAGGGGGGGTGGGGGTGTTGGGTGGGGGGGGTTTTGTGGGTTGGGGTTGTGGTTGCGAAAGAAAGAAAGAGCTGCGAAAGAGAGAAGGAGTTGTTGTTTGGGGTTTGTTTTGTTGTTGTTGCGAAAGAGCAGCGAGGGTGTTTGTTGTTTGTTGTTGTCATGGTTGGCGTTGTTGTTGTCGGGTTGTTTCGAAGGAGAGGGTTTGCGAGCTGTGAGATGGTTGCGAGAAGAGCAAGCAGAGCTGTTTGGAGAAAGAGGAAGTGCTGTTGGTTGTTGCGAAAGAGTTGTGGAGAAAGAGCTATGAAAGAAAGAAAGGTTGAGAAAGAAAGAGGGTTGTTTGGTTGGTTGAAGAAAGAAAGAGTTATGGTTGGCTGCGCATTGTTGCGGTTGCGAGCAGTCGTTGTTGTTGTCGCGTTGTTGTCGCGAGTTGTTGGCGCTGTTGTTGTCGCGAGCAGTTGTCGCGGTTGTTGTCGCGTTATTGTGGAAAGAGTTGTCGCGAGTTGTTGTTGTTTTCGCGGTTGTTGTCGTTTGTTTTGTCATTGTTGTTGTAGTTTTGTTGTCGCGGTTGTTGTTGTTTTTGGGGGGGGTTGTTGTTGGTCGCGGAGAGTTGTCGCGAGTTGTGTCATGAAAGAGTTAAGAGAGAGAAGTTGGAGAGAAGAGAGCGGAGCAGTTGTTGGGTGAAAGAGCGGCGAAGAGCAGTTGTTGTTGTTGTTGTTGAAAGATTGTTTGTTGCTTGTTGTTGTCAAGGCGGTTGTTGTCGCGGTTGTTGTTGTTGTTGTTGTTGTTGTGTTGTTGCGAGCAGTTGTTGTTGTTGTTGTTGCTGTTGTTAAGCAGTTGTTGTCGCGAGCCGTTGTTAGTTGCTGGCAGTTGCTGTTGTTGCTGCTTGCGTTGTTGGCGGTTGTTGGCGGTTGTCGCTGGCGGTTGTTGTCGCGGTTGCCGTTGTCGTTGTTGTTGTTGTTGTTGTTGTGGTGTTGTTGTTGTTGTTGTTTGTTGTCGCGGTTGTTGTCGTTTGTTGTTGTCCGGAGCTTTTGGTCATGTGAGTTGCGGTTTTGTGATGGTTAGAGATCCGCGAGTTGTTGTTGCGAGCATTAAGAAAGGTTGGGTGAGAGGGGTGAAAGAGCATGCGAGTTGTTGTCGCGAGCATGTTGTCGTGGTTGTTGCGACTGGAGGAAAGAGTTGTTGTCGGTTGTTGCGGTCATTGCCAGAGAGTTTTCGAAAGAGCAGGAAAGAGTTGTTGCGAAAGGTTGTTATTGGTTGCGAGCATGCCGCGAGCTTGTTGTTGCGAGCCATAGCGTTGTTGCGAGAGAGAGCTGCGAGAGAGCAGCGTTGTTGTCGCGGTTGCGAGTTGTTTGTTTGTTGTTATGGTTGTTGTCAGAGTTTGCGTGCTATTGCAGAGCCAGGTTCGAGTTGGTTGGTTTGCATTTGAGCGAGGATGAAAGAAAGAAAGAGCATAGTGAGCATTGTTGTTGCGGTTATTTGGTTGGTGGTTGTTGTCGCGAGCGAGACCGCGAGTTGTCGTTGTTGTTGTCGCGTTGTTGTCGCGGTTGTGCGTTGTTGTCGCGAGTCACGCGTTGTCGTTTGTTGTTGTTGTTTTCATTGTTGTCGCGAGTTGTTGTCATTGTTGTTGGTTGTTGTTGTTGTCGTTGTTGTCGCGGTCGCTGCGAGTTTGGCGGTTGTTGTCGCGAGTTGTTGTCGTTGTTGTTGTCGCGTTGTTGTCGCGGGTTGCCGGTTGTTGTTGTTGTTGTTGTCGCGCAGTCGTTGGCTCGCTGTTGTTGTCATTGTTTTGTCGCTGTTGTTGTTGTCGTTTGTCATGTCGCGGTTGTTGTCGCGGTTGTCGTTGTTGTCGCTAGTTGTTATTGTTCGCTGATGGTTTTGTTGCGAGTTGTCAAGAAAGAGCGGTTGTGAGCAGAGCCGAGAAAGAGCTGCGAGCAGAGCGTTTCTAGCAGCAGAGTCAGGAGTGCTGCGAGCAGAGCTGCGAGCAGAAAGAAAGAAGAGCAGTTGCGGTTGCGAGGCAGCGCAGCAGGTTGTTGTGAGTTGGTGGCCGCGGTTGTTGTTGTCGCGAAGAGTTATGGTTGTTGTTATTGGTTGTTGCGAGGAAAGAAAAGGCAGCCGCGGTTGTTGCGTTGTTCGCGAGTTGAGAGCCAGAGTTGTCGATTGTTGTTGTTGTTGTCGCGGTTGTTGTCGCTAGTTGCGGCCGTTGTCGCGTGTTGTTGTTGTCGCGAGCCGCTGTTGTCGTTATTATCAGCTGGTTGTTATTGGTTATTGTCGAGGCTGTAGCCGCGGTTGTTGTCGCGAGCTGTTGTCGGTTTGTTGTTTCTGGTTGTTGTTGTGGTTGGTTGCTTATTATTGGCGTTGTTGTTGTCAGCAGCGGTTGAAAGAAAGAGAGCCGCGAGCAGAAAGAGCATCGCGAGTCATATGCGGTTGTTGGTTGCGAGGGTTGTTGTTGTTGTTGTCGCTGTTGTTGTCGTTGTTGTTATTGTTGTTGTTCCTTTGTTGTTGTTGTTGTTGTTGTTGTTGTCGTTGTTGCTGTCAGTTAATCGTTGCTGTTGTTGTTGTTGTCGTCGTTGTTGTTGTTGTTGTTGTTGTTGTCGTTGCTGTTAAGCTGTTGTCGTTGTTGCTGTCGTTGTCGTTGTTGTTGTTGTTGTTGCTTATTGTCATGTTGTCATGGTTATCGCTGTTGTTGTCGTTGTTGTTGTCGTTGTTGTTGTCGCTGTTTCGGTTGGTTGTCATTGTCATATTATTATTATTATTATTTTGTCAGCGGTCGCCGTTGTTGTCGCTGTTGTCATTGTTGTTGTTGTTGTTGTTGTCGTTGTTGTTGTTGTTGTTGTTGTCGCTGTTGTTGTCGCTTGTTGTTGTTGTTGCTTGCTTGGGTCGCTTGTCATGTCGCCGTTGTTGCTTGTTGTTGTCGCTTGTTGTTGTCGTTGTTGTTGCCGTTTGTTGTTGTTGTTGTCGTTGTTGTTGTTGTCGTTGTCGCTTGTTGCTGCTAAGGTCGCTGTTGTTGTTGGTCGGGTTGTTGTCATGTCGTTGTTATTGTTGTTGTTGGTTGTCGAAACCTTGTTGTCGCTTTGGCGCTGTTGTTGTTGTTGTTGTTGTCGCGTTGTTGTTGTTGTTGTTGTGTTGTTGTTGTCGCTTGTTAAGTTGTTGTTCCGGTTGTTGTTGTTTGTTAATGCCGTTGGGCCGTTGTCATTGTTGTTGTTGTTGTCGTTGTTGTCGTTGTTGCTGTTGTTTTGCCGTTGTTGTTGTCGTTGTTGTTGTCGCTTGTTGTTGTGGCTTGTTGTTATTGTTGTTGTCGCTATTTTTGTTGTTGTCGTTGTCGTTGTCGTTGTTGTTGTCATGTTGTTGTCCGGTGTTGGGCGCTGGTTGCTTGTCGTTGTTGCTGCTTGTCGCCGCTGGTTGTTGTCGTGCTTGTTGTCGTTTGTTCGCTACCGTTGCTTTTTGCTGGTTGCTGCTGTTTGTCATGCTGATGTCGCTGTTATTGGTTGCCGTTGTTGTCGCTGCTGCTGTTGGCGTGTTGTTCTTTGGCGGTTGTTGTTGTTGTCGCTTGTTTGCTTGCTTGCTCAGCTTGTCGTTGTTTTGTCGTTTGTCGTAGTTGCGAGCCAGAGCCAGAAAGAGTTGTTGCTTGTTGTTGTCGTTGTTGTTGCGCGTTGTTGTCGTTGTCTATGTTGTTGCGAGGCTGCGGGGCAGAAGGTTGTTTGCGGGTTGCGGCAGCCGCGAGTCGCGGTTGTTGTGGCAGTAGTTGTTGTGGCCGCGAGTTGTTGTTTTATTGTGGGTTGGGTTGCGAGCTGCGGGTCGCAGTTGTTGTTGCGCGCATGAGCGTTTGTTGTTGTCGCTGTTGTTGTCGCGAGCATTGGCTGGCTGGTTGGTTGGTTGGTTGTTGTCGCGGTTGTTGTCGTTGTTGTTGTCGCGTTGTTGTTTCGCTGTTGTTGTCAGGCGAGGTTGTTGTCGCGCGTTGTTGTCGTCGAGCCGCAGCCGCTGTCGCAGCCGCGGTTTGTTGTTGCTGTCGTTGTTGTTGTTGTCGCTAGTTGTTGTTCGCGAGTTGTTGCTGCAGTTGATGTCGCATCATGAGTAGTCGCAGAAAGACAGTAGAAAGTAGCCGTCGTGAGCCGTCAAGAGACCTTGTCGCTGTGTCGTTGTCGCGTTGTTGCTGCGAAAGCAGTCAGCAGCGCTTTCGCTGAGCATTGTTCAGCTGGTTGGCTGGTTGCTGCCACGTTGTTGTTTGCCATGCGGTCGCATTGTTGCTGTTGGTGTTCGGCATGGTTGTTGCTCGCTTGTTGTTGTCGCGGTTAAGTTTGCCGCTGCTGGTTGGTCGCTGCCGCTGCCGCTGCGCTGCTGGTAGTTGCCGTGGTTGGGCTGGCGCGTTTGTTGTCGCTTGTTTCGTTGTCGCAGTTGTTGTCGTTGTTGTTGTCGCTGCCGCAGTTGTTGTTGTCGTTGTTGTTCGCGAGCTGGCAGAGCCGCGCAGAGTTGCCGTTTGTCGCTGAGTTGTCGTTGTTGTCAGCGAGCCAGTATGAAACGCGCAGAGCCGTCATGTCGCAGGTCATGGTCGCTATGAGAGCCGCGAGCTCAGAAAGAGAGAGCGAGCAGATGCTGCGCGAGAGCAGAGAGCCATGTCGTTGTTGTCGCGAGCCATGGTGTCGCGAGACAGAGCCGTTGTTGTCGTTTGTTGTTGTTCTTGTCGTTAGCTGGTTGGCGAGCCGTTGTCGCTGCGTAGTCAGCAGAGCCATGGTTGCTGGTTGTTGTCAGCTGGTGAAACGAAACGAAAGAGTTGTTGCTGCTGTCGCTGCGAGCAGTTGTCAGCGTTGTTGTTGTCGAGAGAGCAGTTGCGAAAGACAGCAGAGTTGTGCGGTCGCGAGTCAGTTGTCGCGAGCAGTCAGCCGGTTGTTGTTTATGTCGCTGTTGTTGTTGTCGCGAGCAGTTGGCGCGAGCAGTTGTCAGCGGTTGTGAGAGCGTTGGCTTGGTTTCGTTGTTGTCGCTTGCTGTTGTCATGGTTGTTGTCGCGAGTTGTTGTCGTCTAAGAAAGAGCAGCAGCAGCATTGCGAGCCAAGAAAACAGAGTTTGTTTGGTTGCCATTGCCGTTGTTGTTGTTGTTGCGAAAGAGAGTCGCGAGCTATGAAAGAGTTGTCGTTTGTCGTTGTCATTGTTTGCTGCTGTCATTGCTGCTTGTCATTGTCATTGTCATTGCTATCTTTTTTGCTCGCGTTGTTGTTGGTCGCAGTTGTTGCTGCTGTTGTTGTCGTTGTTTGCTGGGCGTCTTTGTTGTTGGCTGTTGTCATTGTTGTTGTCACTTGTTGTTGTTGTTGTTGTTGTCGTTGTTGCCGCGTTGTTGTTGTTGTTGTTGCCGCTGGTTGTTGTTGGTCGCCGTTGTGTTGTCATTGTTGTCGCTTGTTGTTGTCGTTGCCGTTGTCGTTGTTGTGTTGTTGTCACATTGTTGTTGTTGTCGCTTTGTTGTCGTTGTTGTTGTTGTCGCTATCGCGAAAGGTTATGTTGTTGTCAAATGGTTGCCATTGTTGTCGGCCGCTTTGTCGTTGTTGTCGCTGTTGTCGCTGTTGTCTGGTTGTCGTTGTCGTTGTTGTTGTTGTCGTTGTCGCTTTTGTTGTCGCTATCATGGTCGTTGTCGTTGTCGGGGCGGTTGTTGTCGCTGCTGTTGTTGTTGTTGTTGTTGTCGCCGCTATTGCCGTTGTTTTGTCGCTTGTTGTTGTCGCTTGTTGTTGTTCGTTGTTGTCGCTGTTGCTGTCAGCTCATGGTTGTTGTCGCGGTCGCGAAAGAGCCATTGTCGAGCGTTGTTGCGACATGAGCAGCCATGGTTGTCATGGTCGCTTGTTGTTGTCGTTGTCGCTTTGCCGCGTTTGTCGCTGTGTGTTGTTGTCGCGATTGTCAGTTGTTGTCGTTGTCGTTGGCGAGCGTCGTTTGTTGTTGTCGCGACGTTGTTGTCGCTGGTTGTCGCTTTGTCGTTGAGAGGTTGTCGCTATCGTTGTTGTCGCGGTTGTGAGTCGCATGAAAGAAAGTCGCAGGTTGTAAGAGTCGCTTGTTGCTATCGTCGGCCGCTTGTCGCTATCGCTGTCGTCGTTTGTTTGTCGCAAAGAAAGATGTCAGCAGCGTCGTCGAGCAGCATGTTCGAGTCGTTGTCGCGTGACGAGAGTTGTTGTCGCGAGCCATGGTTGTTGTTGTTGCCGCTTGTTGTCGCGAGCATTGCTGTCGAAAGAAAGTTGTTGTTGTCGTTGTTGTTGTCGCTTGTCGTTGTCGTTGTTGTTGTTGTCATGGTTGTTGTTGTCGCTTGTTGTTGTCGCCATTGCTTGTCGCTTGTTGTTGTTGTCGTCGTGGTCGTCGCTGTTGTTGTCGTTGTTGTCGTTTGTTGCTGTTGTTGTTGCCGGTTGCTGTTGTCGCTGTTGTTGTTGCTGTTGTCATGGTTGTTTTTGTTGTTGCTGTCGCTTGTCGTCGCTGGTTGGCGTCGCCGCCGTTGTTGTCGCTGTTGTTGTCGCTTGTTAAGGTCGCTTGTTGTTGTCGCATCGCTGTCATTGTCATTAGCTGTTGCCGCGTTGCGAGCCGTTGTCGCCGCCGCGAGCCAGCAGCAGCGGCAGACAGAAAGAGCGTCGCGAGTTGTTGTCGTTGTTGATGTCGTTGTTGTTATTGCCGTTGTTGCTGGCTGCTGTTGTTGCTGTTGCTGTTTTGTCGGTTGTTGTCGGGTTGCCGTTGTTTGCTGCTGTCAGGTCGTTGTCGTTGTTGTTGCGAAAGCATTTGTTGAGAGCCAAGAGTTGTTGTTGCGAGCGGAGTTGTTGTTTGTTGTTGTTGTTGTCGCGAGCAGCCGTCGGTCGTTGTTGTCATTGTTGTTGTTGCGGTTGTTGGTCGCGAGCATGCGAGCCGCGAGCCGTCGAGCGCAGTTCGCGACGCTGCTGTCGTCGGTTTGTCGCGGTCAAGAAAGCGAGCAGTTTGTTTGCCGCGAAAGAGTTGTTGTCGCAGCAGCAGAGCAGCCGCGAGAGCCGCGAGCCGCGAGCAGTTGTTGTTGTCGTTGATGCTGCGAGTCGTTGTTGCTGCCATGGTTGTTGTTGGTCTGCCGTTGTCGTTGTTGTCGCTGGTCGCGTGATGTCGTAGCATCAGCGAGAGTTGTTGTCGCGAGTCATTGTTGTTGTTGTTGCCGTCGATGAAAGAGCGTCGCTTGTCACGATGTTGTCGCGAGTTGTTGTCATGAGCAGCGTCAAAGAATGGCGAGCAGCTGTCGCCGTCTTTGTTTGTCGCGTTGTTGTCGCGAAAGAGCCGTTGTTGCCGCGTGAGCAGGTTTGTCAGCTGGTTGCTATCGTCGTTGTAGCCGCGAGCAGTTGTTCGCTGGCGCTGAAAGCAGTGCTGCCAGGTTGCTGACGAGCCGCGAAAGAGCAGACAGAAAGAAAGATGAGAGCAGCCGCATGTTGTTGTTGTCGCTATGATGTCGCTTGCTGCCATGTCATGGTCGTTGTCGCTACGTTGGTCATGGTCGCGAGCCGTTGTCGCTGTTGTTCGTTTGTTGTTGTTGTTGTCGCCGTTGTCATTGGCTTCGTTGCTTGGCGCGACAAGTCGCTGGTTTGTTGTTGTTGTCGCCTGTTGTCGCTGTCGTTGTTGTCGCTTGTTGTTGTGGTGAGTGAGAGCTGCAGACAGAGAGTATGGCGAGTTCATTTGTCGGTTGTTGTTGCTATGTCGTTGTTGTTGCGAAAGAAAGATGCGTGTCGCGAGCGGTTGTTGTATTGCTGGCGAGCCGGTGATGCTAAGCGGCGAGCTTTTGTTGCGTTATGAAAGTTGCGGTTTGTCGCTGTTAGTTTGCCGCGAGCGAAAGAGCCGCGAAAGAGCGGTTGCAGAAAGAGCAGCGTCGCGAGCTTTTGCGTTTGTTATGTCGTTGCTGCTGCGAGCAGGTCGCGAGCTGCAGCTGTCAGCATGGTCGCGGTAGCGAGCATTGTTGGCTGGCGCGCGGTTGTTGTCGCAAAGAGCCAGAGTCGTTGTTGTCGCCGTTGTTGTTGTCGGTCGTTGTTGCTGTCTCCTTGATGTTGTTTGCTGTTGTTTGTTGTCGTTTGTTAAGCCGTTGTTGTCGCTGGCTGGCAGCAGTTTGTTGTTGTGGATTGCTGCTTGTCGCTTGCCGGGTTGTTGTTGGTTGTTGCTTGTCGGCGCGACAGAGCCAGCTGTCGCTTGATGATGCCGATGCCGCTGCGGTCGTTGGCAGCGTCGCTGCCGCTTGTCGCTTGCGCGAAAGAGCAGCAGCCAAGTCGCGCGTGCGACAGAGCCAGACGCGATGAGAGATGCCAGAGCCAGTGAAAGTAGTAGTTGTCGTAGACAGATGCTGTCGCAAAGATGCTTGGCGAGCCGAGCCGTCGCGTCGCTGTCGCTGTCATGGTCGCTTGTCGCTTGTTGTTGTCGCGGTTGTTGTTCGCCGTATTGTCGTTGGTTGTTGTCGTTGTTGTTATTGTCGTCGCTGTTGTTGTCGCTGTCGCTGTCGTTGTCGCTGTTGCCGTCGCTTGTTGTCGTCAGCTGTCGTCGTCGCCGGCTTGTTGTCGCTGTTGTCGTTGTTGTCGGCCGTTGTTGCTGTTCCTTGTTGTTGTTGTTGCCGCTGGTTGTTGTCGTCGCTGTTGTTGCTGCTGTTGTCGCTTAAGCTGTTGTTGTTGCTGTTGTTGTTGTTTGCCGTTGTTGTTGTCGCTTGTTGCTGTCGCTGCCGTTGTTCTCGGCGGTCGCTGTCGTTGGCTGTCGCTTGTCGCTGTGTTGTTGTTGTCGCTGTCGTTGTGTCGTTGTTTTTGGTTGCTGTTGTCGGTCTGGCTGGTTGTCGCTGTTGTTGTCGCTGTCGCTGTCGCGTGGTTGGTTGTGCGCAGTTGTTGTCGTCGTTGCTACGTTGTCGCGAGCAGCCGTTGCTTGCTTTAGGTCGTTGTGTGTGGCTGCTTGTCGTTTGTTGTCTGTTGCGGTTATTCGCGACCGTTGCTTTCGCTGTTGCTTGTTGTCGCGTTGCTATTGGCGGTTGTGTGGTGTTGTTGTTGTTGCCGCGTCGTTGTTGTTGTTGTCGCTCATTGGTTGTTGCTTGTTGTTGTCGCTGCGTTGTCGTTGTGCTGTTGTCGCCGTTGTTGCTGCTGCTGTTGTTGCGTTGTCAAGAAAGAAAGAGCCGCTGGTCAGGCTTGTCGTGATCGTTTGTCTGTTGCTTGTCTGTTGTCGTTGTCGCCGTTTCGCTTTGTCGCTTGTCGCTTGTTTGTCATTGTTGCCGCTGCTGTTGCTGCGGTCGTTGTCAAGCTGCGTTGTCGCGTTGTTGTCGCTGTCGCTGTTGTCGTCGCTGCCGTTGTCGCGTCGCATCGCGGTCGGGCGTTGTTGTTGTCGTTGCCGCTGATCGTTGTCGCCGTCGCTGTTGTCGCGTCAGCATTGGTGAGTTTGTTGTTGTCGCGGAGCGTTGTGACAGAAAATGTGCATTGCCGTCGAGCTGCGAAAGTCAGCACGTGAGTTGCGAGCCGTTGTCGTTGTCGCAGTCGCTGGTTGTCGCGAGCTGTGGTTGTATGCGACAGAGTCGCGAGCCGCTGCATTGTCGTTGGCAGAAACAAGTGTTTGTTGCTGCTGGGTTGCTGCTGTCGCTGTTGTCGCAGCTGCTGCTGCGTTGTCATTGCTGTCGTTGCGAGCAGCAGCAGTTGTTGTCGCTGTCGCTAGCGCAGTATGTCGCGCAGCATTGCTGCGTTGTCGTTGCTTGTTGTCGCGAAACGCTGGTCGTTGCCGTTGTCGTTGCGAGCCGTTGTTGTTGTCTTTGTCGCGGCCGTGAGCCGTTGTCGCGAAACAGAAAGAGCCGCGAAAGAAAGTTGTCATTGTCGCTGTTGTTGTCGTTGTTGTTGTTGTTGTTGTTGATCGCTGTCGCCGTTGTTGTCGCGAGCTTTTGTTGTCGTCGTCGGTCGCATCGCGAGCCGTTGTTGCTGTCGCGTTGTCGCTGTCGTTGTAGTTGTCATGGCTCGCTGGTTTGCCGCTTGTCGCTGTTGTTGTTGTTGTTGTTGTCGTTGTCGCTTGTCGTTGTTGTTGTCGCTGTCGCTCGTTGCGGTTGCCGCTTGCGTTGTTGTTTGGTCGCTGCTGTTGTTGCTGCTGCTTGTCGCTGCCGCTGTCGCTGGTTGCCGTTGTTGTTGTTGTTGCCGCTGCTGTCGCTGCTTGTCGTTGTCGTTGTCGTTGTCGCTGCTAGAGCCGTCGTTGCGCATGCCGCTGGTCGCTGGTCGCCGCATGCCGTTGTCTGCGCCGTCGTTGTCGCTGGGTTGTCGAGCTCGCGAAACGCGTTGTCGCAGCGCCGTTGCTCGCCGCAGTCGCTGTCGCGCGCGCAGCGCGGCCATGTTGCATCGTTTGTCGTCGCTATTGTCGCGCTGCCGTTGCGAGCCGTTAGTTGCCGTTAGCATTGCAGTCTGCGGTTGTCGTTGTTGCTGTTGCCGTTGCGCTTGCGAGCTTGTTGTTGCTTGTTGCCGTTGTTGTCGTCGCTGTTGTCGTCTGCTGCCGTTGTTGCTTTGTTGTTATGCTTTAGCTTGCTGCTGTTGTTGTTGTTGTTGTCGCTGCGGTTGCCGGCGGTGTTGTTGCTCGCTATGTTGCCGCTTTGTCGCTTGTCGCTGTTGCGGTTCGTTGTCGCGATGGTTGTCGCGGCTTGCGGTTGTTTCGTTGCTGTTGTTGTTGTCGAAAGATAGTTGTTGTTGTCGCGTTGTTGCGCAGTCAGCTTGTCGTCTTGTCGTTGTCGCACATTGCGCGCGCAGTCGTCGCTGTCGCTGTCGTTGCTTGCCGTTGTCGCTGCGTTGTCGTTGCGTTGGTGTGGTCAGTTGGTCAGCAGTTGTTGTCGTTGTCGTTGTTGCGCTGTCGCCGTTTGTCGCCGTTGGGTCGCCGTTGTCGTCGTTGTCGCTTTGTCGCCGCTGCGTCGTCTGCCGTTGCTCGCCGTCATGTCGTTGCTCGCCGCTGCTGTCGCCGCGCTGTTGCTGTTGCAGCAAAGATGGCGTTGTTGTTGTTGTCGCTGCTTGCTGGGTTGCTAGCCGTATGGTTGCTGATGGTTGTCGCCGCTGTCGTTGTCGTTGTCGCCGCTTGTCGTTGCTTGTTACGCGTTTGTTGTTGTCGTGTTGTCGCTGTTGCCGTTGCCGTCAGGTTGTTGTCGGGTTGTTGTTAAGTTGTTGCTTGTTGCTGTTGTTGTCGTTGTTGTTGTCGCTTGTCGCTGGTTGTTGTTGTTTTGTCGTTGTCGCCGCTGTCGCCGTTGCTGGTTTGTGCTGTTGTTGTTGTTGTTGTCGTGTTGTTGTCGCTGCCGCTGTCGCCGCTGTTGTCGTTGTTGTTGCTGGCTGGTTGTTGTTGTTGTTGGTTGTTGTTGCTGTTGTTTGTCGCTGTTGCTTGCCGTTGTCGCTGTTGTTGGCTGAGTTGTTTTGTCGCTATCGCCGCGGCGTTGCTGGCTGGTTTTTTGCTGCTTGGCTGGCTTGTTGTCTGTTGGCGGTCTGCTGCAGGTTGCGTTGTTGTTGTCTGTTGTTGTTGTTGTTGTCGTTGTTGTCGTCAGCCGTTGTTGTTGTTGTTGTCTGGTTGTCTGCTGCTTGTTGTCGCTGTCGTTGTCGCTGTTTGCCGTCGTTGTCGCTGCGTTGCTGTTGTCGCGTTGTTGCCGCTTTGTCTGTTGTTGTTGCGGTCGCCGT
>JAENHJ010000287.1:25000-345000 GCA_025330945.1 Mucuna pruriens | reverse complement strand
GCATGATTTTCCCAAATATGAGGACAATGACCAGTGGAAGAAAAATTCTGTTACTTCCGGAGAGGTCTTCCGAGAAAGTGAAGGAGCACTACAAAGCACTGCTCCATCACATGGACCTCAAAAAAAAAAAGAAATACATCCAGTTATTCTTCAACGACCTCTTCCTCTTACAACTAGAAAATCATCTGGAACAATAAAAGAACCTGGTCACTCACCAGATATCCGATGACTATTGGATCATCAAGAAAACACTGACAGTGCAATATCTGGTGAAAAATATAAGAACAATTTCTGTTGAAAAAAGACAGCCACAAGTATAATATCTGGTGAAAAATGTCACATTCTCTGTAACAAATGGAAAAGTGATTTTGTTAATAAAAGGACCTTAAAGGAAAACAATGAAATTGATTTTCATTTGGCATCCAGACATGAGGTACCTTAATTCTCACTTAGTTAGATAATAGTAACTAGTATTCCTTTACAGTAATGTGAGAAATTGTACGGTATAGGTACTTCTGATCAGTTGAATGAAATGAGTTTCATTTTGACCACATTAAAAAATCTTAGAATTTGGACTTAAGCCTAACTCAACCAAATTCACAAACTAACTTGTAAGGTGGGGACTGTCCAAGCCTTATAACCACAACTTAGGTCATATTTCTAGTCAATGTGAGAATTCAACTTTCTAAGAGCTGACGTCTCGAATGCTGCATTCTACGATGCTTAACTTGGCCTTTCTAGTCAGCCCCTCCATAGGTAGCGCTTTCAAAGACACTGACAATCAGTTCTGAGTTCTGATAGGCCATAAGTAAGGTGGGCTAGAGGTGAATGCAATTATGGAAGCTTTCCAACAAGGATATTTTATTGTATCTTTAGGGCATACAACTATCACCTCATTAAAACAATGGAAAACTAGAGAAGGGCATTTTTCATTTGTTCTAAGTAACACATATTCCTATACATGTTACACAACTAAAAGCAACCTAATGTTTTCACTCTCAACCAAACATTGGGATAAGGGTGAAGGTATTGTGTTTTATACTAAGAGAACATTGGTGAAACTAAAAGGAGTAATATCTATGAAGCACCAATACTTTCATTGCTTCACGAATCCATATCTGGTACGTATCCAATACCAATATTTTTATATACTTATATGTATTTTGTGAAGTGTCCAAGCCTTTAAAAAAACTTATGAAAAAGCGATACAACTACATATGAGACAAAAGCATATATAATATAGAAATATAGAAGCATTGTCCCTTGATGAACAACAAATGGAAAATGTCCTCTTTATGGATGATCTCAAGAAAGGAATGAGATTGATACTATTCTTATTTGTACACAGTACGAAGTGACTTATGATGACAATGATTTATAATTTTTTTTTTTGGGTAATGTCCAAGATGCAGTGTAGTTAGAATTGTATGAATCGTGCAAGTCAACTTCCAATTCAATACGATAATGAAGGCTCTCTATTCAAACGATAATGAAGGCTCTCTATTCAAACGATAATGAAGGCTCCCAAATCGATACAATAATGAAGGCTAACAATACTAATTGTAAGGTCAATCCTTTTTGTGTCTAAATCACAAACTGAATCATGAGTATCATAACTGAATCAGAAGAATCATGATTTCTATGAGTTTTTTGCAATACTGAATGTGTGGGTCAGGTGTCAAGTTTGCAGAACCTGATCTTTAAATTTCAGATTTTGGGGCTTTTTTTGTGAGGGTAAATGCCAAAAATTTCCCTCCTAATCACCTTACCCCTCAATTTGTCCTTGGCCTCGCACTTTCCCTTTTCAAAGACTTTTCCTTAGTTTTTTGGTTCCTTTATCGTTTCTCTCTCTGCAGTCTGCAGTGCACACTAAAAGAGTAAAAGACTGAAAGTTGTCTCTTTCTTCTGCACTCTACAGTGCCTTGCTTGGTATTTGTGGTCCCTTTCTCCTTCTTCAAGATCTGTTTTGTTGTCTCCCTCTCCCTCTTCTTTGTTTTTATCCCCTCTCTTTTATTTGACAAAAACACCCTTTCTGTCCTAATTGAGGTGACCTGTGGCTGCCCTTACCCCAACTTTTTGCCTCATTTGACTCATTGTTGGAATTATATATAGAGAGAGAGACTCTTTTGATGTGTTTCTTTATGTTAAAATGTTTAGATTTATTATTTTTAGTTATTGATCATTAAATTGAGCTTTTATTAATCTTTGCTAGTTGTATACACTATGTTCCACTGTTGATCATATATCTTCCGATTCGAAAATAGGTCTTCCGATTCACAATTTGAATCTTGATTCAATTTCAATGCTAGGAAGTATATTCTTAATTTGGATTTGCAATTATATGTTCATCATGTTTTATGAATTTGTATACATATATCATCATATCCTATATATTTTTAGAATAATCTTATCGTACCACACATTGTATTTGCTCATCATAGAGTAATATATAATTTACCCTTAATATTTTTCTCTATTCAACATAAATTTGGGAGGTCAGCTTTGGTGCAACCATAAGGTTGCTGCCTTGTGACCTAGAAGTCATTCAAATCTTGAAAACAGCCCCTCCATTTGCAGGGTTAAGGCTTAGTACATCTACCGTCTATAGATCCTACTGCCTCATTCATTTAGTTGCCTTTTTTACATTTAAAAATTGAAACTACGTGAATCTACCAAAATAATCAGAAACTAGTAACACAAGTCCAACTTCTCTTTTCAACATTGAACACTAAAAATTAACCTGCAAAATTTGCTTCCATAAAAGAATTATTACCTCTCAAATAGTCCAAGCTTTAGAATCACATCAGCAAGATTTGAATTTGCCTTGCCCACCAACTGGAAAAGTTTCTTCCTTTGCATTTTGAATTTTCCAGTTGCTTCCATCTCACGGTTTATGTCTGTAAATTCTGCAACCATTCCATCAACCTAGAATAAAAGCAGAAGGGGGCTGTTAGAGTAGAGCCTCAGAGGAATATCGCCAGTATATGGTATATCCAAATATCAGAAAATCTTAACCATATGAATAATATATACCTGGCGACCATAGTAATCAAGAGCAATACTTTGACCTAGAACGCTACCAATCGTTCGAATTCCATCAATGTTCAAGTATTGTAACATTATGTAATCTAGTCCACCTTGCATCCATGTGCTTAAAGCTGGTTTTTCTCTAACTTCATACTCTAAAATCACAAAACAGAATAAAAATTAAATTGTATAAAACCATATTAACGAAGACCATAGAAACTTGAAGTAAAAGAAAAATGTAATAAGCACAAAAGGCAATAGTGTATCTAAATAATAATAATTTCAAAGACCCAAAAATATACAGGCAATGATAATATTGGATTGTCATGTCTACAAAGAATAAAAATACTGCTCCAGTCCTCCAGTACTTGGATCACAAAATTCCAAGCTACAACACAATGCAAAATATGGGCTCTGGGTCTATATGCTTTTATGACACATGTCAGGAAAAAAAGGACATAAGCCTAGGCACATGTAAGCATCGTAGAAACTGGATCAGAATTAGAGAGAAAATCGGGAAATTCCCCTGATTACATTACAGTATGATCGTAGTAGGGCTTCAATGGTCTGCACCTCTAAAAGCCCAAAGGCCCTAACTCCTCAATTAACAAGATACCCCCTGTCTCCATCCTTCCTCCTATTTATAGGCAATATGCCTTATTTCTTATCTATCTCATCCCAACAAACTAACAAATTTCAACAACTAACTAATTAACAAACTAACTCTAATTACTAATAGATTGACAACTAATAGCTATCTAACAAAGTGTTCAATAGAATTAACACCACAGTCCAAGAAAACAGAGAAAATCAGTCAAACAAAGCTTCCAAACCAAACTTGTAGATACAAAATTTATTTCTACTGAAACCATAAAAGCAAATGATCACTGCTAAATTTAGGGGAAGAGGAAGAGAGAAGAGAGAGAGAGAATTAGATAGGATGGAATCTCTAGGCAAAAGAGTAAATGGATGCTATTTCTATGAAAACTAAATGTATTTAACATGTGGCGCATGAACTTAATTAACAAGTGATACATGAACTGCATATTATTCTAATTTCAAACATGACTAAAGGCCAAATAAGGAGTTCCATAAATACACTGCAGCAAAACAATGTAAGAAAGGTGAGGAACAGAATCCAAGCAAGAACCATAGATTACACATGTACCATAGGAAAGAACCTTATGCAGCCAATGAACCTACAATACATGTCACTACCATTAATCCTATTAAGTATTGCACTTCAAAAATAAAAAAGATTTACATGAAAACGCCCCAAAAATATTAAGGGATCAAATTTTTTTGTCCAGGTGAGAGGACAGGTAAGAGTAAAGGAGACCCCAAAGAGGACTCAAGTTCAAAAAATTCACCGTCATTTAAATAACAAAAAGGTGGAAATTCCATGAAAAAAAATAGTCTTGGACACAAAATTATAGATAGGTGAATTATGTACAGAAGAAAGATGATAAAGGCTTGGAAAGGCAGAACCAGAAGGAACAATTTCTTCCTGTTTGTTAAAGAATCACTTCATGTTCCATAAAGAATATCCACCTCTCTAAGACTTACATCATTTTTCATTTTGATGTTGCAGTGTTGCTAAAGACATTTCTGTTCTATTCTTTTTCAATCCCTTCAAATATTTTATCCCCCTCACAAACTTAAATTTACTCTTCAGTCTTGAACATTGGCAGTTTCCCAAACATCTCTTATTAAAAGGATAAAAGAACCATCATTAATCCACACAATCTCAAATCAGAAAGGAGTTGGATGTCACATGGTCTTGCTAGATTCCAAGATAACCAAAAAAAATTAGGAGACATACAAACATAAACCTCCTGAACTATGGAAAGTTTCTTAATAGACACAAAGGAAAAGAAACCTGTCCAGACAAGACAAAAAGTAAAACATGTTCTTCAGCTCTGACACAAAGTTGACAAACAAATCCCGAAAGTTTAAATAGTTGTCACACAACTGTGGGCACTTAGCTCATTGTCTGAAAAAGAAATTATAATTGCAAAGGGTGTGTTTGGATAAACTTTTTCATAAACACTTTCAGGAAGAAAAAATTAAACAAATGAAATAAATTTCTCCATAAGCTAAAATTAGCTTATGCACTAGCTTATGCACAAAATAAAAATCAAATTTTGGAAAAGCTAATATGAGGGTTCTATAAATTAGCTTATGCATAAGCTAATTTTAGCTTATAAAGAAGCTTATTTCATTATTTTTTCCTATTTTTTTCTCCTATAAGTGCTTATGGAAAAGTTTACCCAAACAAGCTCAAAATCTTTCAGCAAGAATTAGAAGAGATATCAATACAACAGCTCAGCAAAGGAAAATATGACACTTGTTCTCTTGTATTATTGGGATTGGCAGAATCCTACAATTAAACCATTATATCATAATGAGATCACTAAAAGAACAGCCATTTTATCATTTAAAACAAGGTGAATCAAGAAAGTAATCAAACCACTACAAACTTTAGTTTGGAATGCAGTACAATAAAGGGAATGGTCTTATATAGTAAAGCTATGAAACATTTTCTTGACAATATTTGAACTCTTATATTTAAGAAAACATGGATGCTTTACAGAACAACCCTAGAGCATCCTTACCAAATTATCCTCATCAATGACAAAGGACAAGTTAACAACATAATCATTAAAAGAAAATACCATCAGATTTTTTTCAAAATAATCCAACCTTTCCAATTCTTTTATTTTTATGAGAAGAAATTCATTAAGATGAAAAGAAAATTGCATGGAAATTGGAGGATTAGAATCCTCCATAAGAAAAAGAAAATTGCATGGAAATTGTTTCAAGGACCTACAGCACAGACCATTAAAAAGAAAGGTTTAATTTAATTGCACTTGTAGTCCCCTCCCCCTATTCTTTGTGAGATTTTGGTTCTTATAGTTTTAATTTTAATTTAATTGTGTATATTTAGTCCTCATAATTATTTAATTTTTTAAATTAAGGCCCTCATTCATTTTCCATCCAATAACGAACGGGGATCTAACAGAAGCTCAGTGTTTTTAAATAGAAGTTATAGCAATGCTATAGCACTATAGCATTGTGGGTTATAAAGAATCCGCTATGCATTACACAGGGAGATAGCATCTGCAACAGTGGTTACAACCATCACAGAAGACAGAATATTTTATGGTTTTCTGTATAAATGAACAGTAACAACGGGTGCACAACTGCACCTGACTGTTTTCATCACTCTTTGCACGTGTAACGCACTCCTCCATCAGTCCCTGTCCCAAACTCACTTAAACGGTAATCCTCTGCTCACATAAAAGACTCCCCACTTCTCAGTTCTCAATCATCCTCCATTCATGTCCTCCTCCATTCTCCTGGAATCTGTGGCAACTCTCTGTTCCTCCCTTTTCTTCCTTCACTGTATTCGTCCTCTCCATTCACTGTATTTTTTATCTGTCTTCCTTCTTCTTCTCCATTCTTTCTCTTCATCTTTTTTTTTTCCTTTGTTTCTTTCCTGTCCCTTTCCTCCCTTTTCTTCCTTCACTGTATTCATCCTCTCCATTCACTGTATTTTTTATCTGTCTTCCTTCTCCTTCTCTCCTTTGTTTCTTTCCTGTCCCTTTTCTTTTTGTTCTGTTTTAAATTTCATATTTCTAATTCTCATCATACTTTGTTATATTGTAGTATGGCTGATGAATTTTTTTAGTTAATATTATGTCACACTTTCACACAGGTTTATCTATCTATCTATCTATCTATCTATCTATCTATAATCTATCTATCTATCTATCTATCTATCTATCTATAATCTATCAATCTATCTATCTATCTATCTATCTATAATCTATCTATCTATCTATAAATCTATAATCTATCATCTATCTATCTATAAATCTATAATCTATCTATCTATCTATCTATCATCAATCTATCTATAAATCTATAATCTATCAATCTATTTATCTATAAATCTATAATCTATCAATCTATCTATCTATAAATCTATAATCTATCAATTTATCTATCTATAAATCTATAATCTATCAACTATCTATCTATAAATCTATAATCGATCAATTATCTATCTATAATCTATAATCTATCTATCTATAAATCTATAATCTATCAATGATCTATCTATAATCTATAATCTATCAATCTATCTAAATCTATCTATTTATAAATCTATAGTCAATCAATCTATCTATCTATAAATCTATAATCGATCGATCAATCTATCTATCTATATCTATAATCTATCAATATATATATATATATATATATATATATATATATATATATAGGGAACATATATAGTGAGAGGGCTTTCTATCTATCTATCATATATATATATATATATATATATATATATATAGGAAACATTTCTAGTGAGAGGGCTTTTTTATGAGAGTAAGAGGGATAAATCCAGACTGTACAACCATACATGGCAGACTTTTGGCTTTCCGCCATTTTCCACAATCCGCTATTGACAACACCAATGAAAAATTATGAATTGTATTTTAAATTTAAATACAAATTGGATATAAGAACTCACCATCCTTTCTCATTTCAGGAAGGAGACCAGATGCATGCTTCTGAACAATTTTCAGATAGCCATCAACCTCATGCTCATGGACATTAAACAATACAATGGAGCCATACTGAAAAACCACCATGTAACAGCCATTGCTTCCACTCAAGAAAGTACCTAGACCCTAAAAAAGTAGTTTGCAGTTACTATCACTGATCTTATGACTTAAAATGTTTATAGAACAGTTGGGAAGGCACACAATACACTTGATCGTACAGTGCATGAATTCATGAAAATAAAAGAAAGGAATAGTTATTTATAGCTTAAATCGTAAGAACAGTGATCTATAATTGGAAGAGGCATGGATTTGAATCAATAGTTCATTTCAATACAATGTAAACATGCACTGTCAGTATTCACAAACATTATAGCAATATGTAAGAACAAAGATGCCTCTACTTAAACTTTTATCCTGAACCTTATTCTAGAGGCATGATTCAGGATGTTTTTAATATGAAAAAGTTTAACCATTAAAGACAAGAAAAAAGAAACAATAGTTAGTCAATACTACTTCCATCTCTAAATATAAGACTCTTTTAACTAATTCACACCCATTAAAAAGTTGGTTAATTTAGTTAATAGCATTAAATTTGTTAACAATTTGCATTATTTTCCAAAATTACCCTTAAAATTATTGAGACTTATCATTTCAATCTCTCCACTTAATTAATTAATGTGTGCTAGCCATCTTCTTCAATCCTCATAAGAGAGAATGAACCTATCTTATTATTTATAGCATTTAACATAAAACCATTAAGAGTAGTTTGGTTTGGTCAAAAAATAATTAATGCAAGAAAAAATTTGAAGAGTCTTATAAAAAAGGACAAAGAAATTTCAAAAAAGTCTTGCATTTAGGAATGAAGGTAGTAGTATTTAAGGTCACAAATTTTCATCATCTCTCTTTCCTCCAAATAAAATTAAAACAAAACATATAGATTAATATGCACTTGTGTGCGTCAACTACTGTGAATTATGTCCTCAAAACTTCTATACCTTTCTTAATGCATCACTGAGGATAAAAACTCTAAAGTCTACAGAGACAAAGTGGCAATATTACTTATTATCCCTAATCATACAGGATATATACTGCCTAGAAAGTAGATACCATACTCCCAATAACAAAAAATTATAAAATAAGGAAAACAGGACAGAACACGGGTAAATAGTGAGGAGAAAATGGACACAATCATAGGACAAGAAAGACATACCTGGGAATCACAAAAATCACCAAACTTGAGAACTACATAATTAGTCATCCGTGACGATGGTGGGACAAAGTTTGGTTTGTTCTGTTCCACCAAGCTTTTTAAATCAACACTACATTCAAAGAAATGAAAGAGAGATAATACATCAATATATACATATGAAACAACAAGCCATCAAGCAGATAGCAAAATTAGTTATCCAATTTTGAAAAATCTGCAATATTACTCTGTCCTAACACTTCATGAATTTACCAAAGTAACTGAAGTAAACATTCTTTGTTGTCCATTTTCAAAAAAAAAAACAAAAGTTTATAGCTTTCTAATGACAACAGTATTAGAATATCACACTCAAGATCATACCTTCTGTGTGGTGGACAACCCAAATAACCAGAGGAGTTATTTAACTACAAGCATAGTTCAGTGAGAATAACCAATGAGCACTGTTTTGGAGCAATGAAAGCACATTTTCCAATTTTAAAATTAATGCCAAATTTTAAGCCAACAATGCAGTGACTTGTAGTTACTGCATATTGCACAATTCATAACTATATTTGTGAATGAGAATGATGTGGCACATTATTATAGTCTTCAACAGTAACCCATTGAATGAACCTAAAACACTAATCAAGGCTTTAAATTACAATTGCAGTCACATTGCAGCCATTGAAGGACGTCATAGGTGGACACAGCCAGCTATTTTAAGTCCCAGACACTAATAGTTTTGAATATGAACAATATTCATCTTTCCAAGTAGTTGTAATATAGTAAGCATAGGCTGACCATAAGATATGAGTGCTTCATGGCTACCACCATTCACTACATATGTATACACATACACGAGTACAACAAAAACATGTAATAATGTGTTAGAAAAGTAACATGAGTTAAGCATACAGATAATTGTCCCTACCCCCTGGTTTAACATTACAACATTGGTTTATTGTTGTTAAATATATTATTGGTTTTCTGTATCTTTTTTAATGTGACTTTTATTCTCTCAGTATTTTCTTGATATAGTTTCCTTATTTCCTTTTTTTAGGCTTAGATGTTTACCCTATAAAAGGGAGATTAGAAATTGTATTACACACATTACTCAGTTCAATATAGTGGTCTATTTAACTTGGTATCAGAGCAGAGTTTTGCTCTATCTATGTCCTGTGCGTCCGCCGCCGTCCGCTGCCGACCGCCACCGTCAACCACCGACGTCTGCTGCCGACCGCCACCGACTGCCGCCGTCTTCCGCCACCTACCGCCGATTGCCGTCGGAAAGTTTTGTCTCAGTATCCAGTGACTGAGAGTCGTCGTCTGCTGTCGTTGCCACTGTCCCCTGTTGTCTACCACCGTCAGACTGTCGTTCTCCGCCGCAAGCCCACCACTCTGTTCGTTGGCTCATCTCCTACCTATCCCAACTCCCAAAAATTTGGTGGGAAGTACTGCAACTGGTAGATCTAAGTTACCATGGTGCTGTTTTTTATTGCAAGTGTTTAGAACTATTACCTCTCCTCCTCTGTTCACTGTTTGAAGTTAAAAATGGCCACTAATAGTTACTTTTCACAAGGATCTATTATCTCTTTTTTGGGAATCCCAACTATTACAACAGAAAAACTCAACTGGAAAAATTATAGAGCTTGGTCAGATTCAGTTGAGTTGTGGTTGTTGGGATAAGGGTTTCATGACCATTTGGAGAAACAAGAGGCTGAAATATTAGAAGAAAACAGAGTTTCATGGCTGAAGCTTGACTATCAATTATGTGTCATTTTGTGACAGTCTGTTAGCCCCGAATTATTAGAAATCTTAAGGTCATTCAAGACCTGCTATTCCTTCTGGACAAATGTCTTCGCTAATGATGTTCAACATTTGTTTGATTCAACTTGAAAGATTGTTTCCCTCCAACAGACCAATCATGATACGGTGTCGCACATAGCCAAAGCTAGGGCTGTTGATGAAGAATTGAAAGGTTTACTTGTGTGTAACTCTGTTGAGGAAACAACAAAGCGAATTGACAAACTACTGATGGTTCTTATCCTGCGAAGTCTGCATCCTAACTATGAGCATGTTCGGGATCAAATCCTATCAAGTGAGCAGATTCCCTCTATGAATAGTCTGGTTACTACGCTTCTTCAAGTTCCTACCATAATGAAAGGTGATGGTATCGCTGTTGAAAACTCTGTTGTGGTAGCCTTTCATGGTAAAGGAAGAAGCGGTCGGGGTACTAGAGGAATATTACGAAATGATAAAGGTGATCGTGGTAGGCTTATATGCTCATAATGTGGAAAAGAAAGACACCGACAA
Source organism: Mucuna pruriens (assembly GCA_025330945.1). NCBI lineage: Eukaryota > Viridiplantae > Streptophyta > Magnoliopsida > Fabales > Fabaceae > Mucuna > Mucuna pruriens. Next base: position 333,900 of record JAENHJ010000287.1, on the reverse strand, counting down.
AATAGATGTTATGATTTGATTGGTTGGCTAAACAAAACTGCAAATATATCTTTGAGTGATACCCCTTCAAACGAAAGGACTGATTCTCAATTAATCTCAGATGAAGAGTATCAGGAGTTCCTAAGGCTCAAGTCCAACAATCACACCCAATCATCTGCATCACCAAGTGTTTCAACTGCATGCATTTCCCAGTCCATGGGGAGTCAAGGTCCATGGATAATCGATTTAGGTGCTTCATATCACATTTTTGGTAATGAGTCTGTATTCTCCTCTATCTCCTCACGTAAGTTTCCTCACTTCATTTCATTAGCCAATGGTTCCAAAATGGTATCTCAGGGAGTTGGTCAAGTTTCTCTATCCTCATCAATTAGTTTAAACTTTGTGTTGTACATTCCCAAATGTCCCTACAATTTGATTTCTTTGAGTCAAATGACAAAGAACTGTTTAGTAACATTTTATGCTGATTCCTTTGTTATATAGGACCGGAATACGGGTCAGCTGATTGGCAAAGGGCATGAATCAAGAGGACTTTATTACTTATCCAACAATCTCTCTACATTGTGTTTTGTGTCTGTATCTTCAAAGCTTTTGCATAATCGTTTAGGGCACCCTAGTCTTGCAAAGCTAAAGTTAATGGTTCCTAGTCTCAATAAACTGTCTACCTTAGAAAAGGAAGTCCCGTCAATTGGCAAAAACATGTCGTCGATCCACCTTCCCTAACCAAGTCAACAAAAGATGTAATTTGTCTTTCTCTATTGTCCATTCAGATATTTGGGTACCAAGTCGAGTAACATCTTTTGATTTTAACTACTTCGTCACATTCATTGATGAATACTCACGATGTACTTGGGTCTATTTGATGAAAGAAAGATTTGAACTTTTGTCCATCTTAATGTCCTTCTCTAAAGAAGTGGAAAATCAATTTGGAAAACCATTAAAATATCGGAAGTGATAATGCAAAAGAATATTTTCTTCCGAACTAAACTCATATCTGTCCTCAAAAGGAATCTTACATCAATCCACGTGCCCTCATACTCCTCAAATGTAATGGTATACCGAAAGAAAAAAATAGGCATCCCCAATGAAACCGCCGAGACCTTACTTTTAAGTGCAAATGTCCCTACTAATTATTGGGGTGAAGCCGTTCTTACTACCTGTTTTTTAATAAATCGAATGCCACCTGCTTCACTTGAGAATCAAATCCCTCATTCAATTTTATTTCCTAAAGATAAAATGTATCATGTGCCTCCTAAAGTCTTTGGTTGTGTATGTTTTGTTCATGATGTCTCTCCAGGTCATGATAAACTTTTCTGCAAGAGTAATCAAATGTGTGTTTGTTGGATATTCTCGTCCATCTACAAAAAGACACTATATGTCAGCTGATATTACATTCTTTGAGGAAACTATGTTCTTTACCAAAGATGATTGTGACTCTATCCAACAAGCACTACCAATTCCATATCTTAGTCCAACAGAGTCGTCATCCCTTGAAACACATAATCAAGACATACTTCAACCTTCCTCTTTTGTTCATTCTCAAGCTGAACAATCTTCACCTTCATTGTCTACATGTCAAAGCAAAACACAATAGATGGGTACCCCAGTAGGTGAAGATTCACTTGATTCATGTCCTCTATCATCAACTGACCCCACACCGAATCCTCTTCCATCCTCACCTTCTCATGATTCTAACATTGGTTGGCCCATTGCTCTTCGGAAAGGTATTCGCTCCACTCGTAATCCTCATCCTATTTACCTTAGTTATCATTGTTTATCTCCTTCGTATTTTTCTTTTGTTTTCTGTGCCTCGTCCATTACTATTCCTAAATATGTCTATGAAGCACTTGATCATCCTGGATGGCGACAAGCCATGATAGTTGAAATGCAGGCGCTGGAACAAAGTGGTACTTGGGAGTTAGTTTTTCTTCCCTCAGGCAAGAAGGCAGTTGGTTGTAGGTGGATATTTGCTATTAAAGTTGCACCTAACAACACAGTTGATCGCCTCAAAGCCCGGTTGATGGCCAAAGGATATACCCAAGTATATGGTCTTGATTATGGAGATACTTTCTTCCTGTGGCTAAAATCACTACTATCTGCCTCTTACTTGCAATGGTTGCTATTTGTCACTGGCCTCTTCATCAATTAGACATCAAAAATGTTTTTCTACATGGTGACTTGGATGAAGAAATATACATGGAGCAACCTCCAGGTTTTGTTGCTCAGGGGGAGTCTGGTTTAGTATGCAAGCTTCGTAGATCCTTGTATGGACTTAAACAGTCCCCAAGAGCTTGGTTTGGAAAGTTTAGCCAAGTTGTTCAAAACTTCGGGATGACAAGAAATGAAGCAGATCACTCTGTATTTTATTGTCATTCCTATTCCGGTAAATGTGTGTATTTGGTTGTGTATGTGGATGATATTGTCATCATAGGAAATGATGATATCAAAATTTCCCAGTTAAAGAAGTACTTATTTAACCACTTCCAGACCAATGATCTTGGTCATCTAAAGTACTTTCTTGGCATAGAGGTCGCTCAATCCAAGGAAGGCATTGTTATCTCTCAGAGAAAATATGCTCTTGATATCTTGCAAGAGACTAGTATGAGTAATTCATAGATCAAAATATGAAGCTAATGGTAAAACATGGCGAACCTTACTCTGATCCAGAGAGGTATAGAAGACTAGTTGGAAAACTCATTTACCTCACTATCACTAGACCTGATATCTTCTTTGCAGTAGGAGTTGTAAGTCAGTTTATGCAAGCACCTTGTGTTGATCACTGGACAGCAGTCCTCCGTATCCTTAGATATATCAAGAAGACACCTGGACAGGGTTTACTATATGAGGATAAGGGAGACACCCATATATCAAGTTATTGTGATGCTGATTGGGCAGGATCTCCCATTGATAGACGATCTACTACAGGTTTTTGCATATCTATTGGGAGAAATGTGGTCTCTTGGAAAAGTAAGAAGCAAAATACTGTTGCTAGTTCTAATGCTGAAGCAGAATATCGGACTATGGCTTCAGTCACTTGTGAATTGATATGGGTAAAACAACTTATTCAAGAATTGAAATTTGCTAATGTCCAACCAATGAAACTGTATTGTGATAATCAAGCGGCTCTTCACATTGCTTCTAATCCTGTATTTCATGAGAGAACCAAACACATTGAGATTGACTGTCATTTTGTGCGAAAAAAGTTGCTGGCCAAAGAAATAAGTACAGAATTTGTCAACTCGAGTAATCAACTTGCTGACATTTTCACTAAATTTTTAAGGGGACCATAGATACAAGTTATATGTTCCAAGCTTGGAGCATATAATTTATATGCTCCAGCTTGAGGAGAAGTGTTAAATATATTACTGTTTTCCTGTATCTTTTCTTATGTGACTTTTATTCTCTCTGTATTTTCTTGATATACTTTCCTTATTTCCTTTGTTTACCTTATAAAAGGGAGATTAGAAATTATATTACACACTACTCAGTTCAATATAGTGATCTGTTTAACTATTATCTAACATATTACCATTTACACACAGTTTACAATTCTTTTCGATTCAGATGTTCCTCTAAATCCAATATGATCCACACAACTAGTGCTCTCTAAAACCTTTCTTCACTTATGAATGAGAATGATGTAGCACGTTATTATAGTCTTCAACAGTAAACCCATTGAATGAACCTAAAACACTAAGCAAGGCTTTAAATTACAAATGCAGTCACATTGCAGCCATTACAGGCTGTCACAGGCTGACACAGCTAGCTATTTTAAATCCCAGGCACTACTAGTTCTGAGTTCTGACTATGAACAATATTCATCTTGTCAAGTAGTTGTAATATAGTAACCATAGGCTCACCATAAGATATGAGTGCTTCATGGCTATCACCATTCACTACATACGTATACACGTACACAAATACAACACAAACATGTAATAATGTGTTAGAAAAGTAACATGAGTTAAGCATACAGATAATTTGTCCCTGCCCCCTAGTTTAACATTACAACATCAGTATATTATCTAACATATTACCATTTACACACAGTTACCATTCTTTTCAATTCAAATGTTTTTCTAAATCCAATACGATCCACACAATTAGTGTTCTCTAAAACCTTTCTTCACTTTTGTTGTACTTAAATAGTTTCACAAATAATAATAAAAGTTTAATAGTCATGTACTGAAAATGTAACTTTACACTTTCATCTAATCACAAATTATTGTTGGTAAGACTTTATGATAGTTATTTTAAAATTCAACACACATGGTGATTTGTGAATGGATTTTACTTTGTGTATAGTCTACTTTCTCTAATATTGAAACTATGAAGAAATGTTCCAGACCAATTAACCAATCCTCCACGTTTTTCCTTCACATACGCATTATTCTTATTTCTCAATTTCAAATTTAACGAAAAAAAAACAACCAAGGTAAATTAATAAATGAAGCATGCTAAAAAAAATTGGGGAAAAATGGTTAGAGTGAAAGAAGAAGAAGAAGTGAGGTGCGTAATAAATACCTAGTAGAGAAGAAGAAGGCTCTAACAGGAATAGAAGGCTTGGCGTCTTGGTCGACGGTTGCATCGCTGCCCTCGGCGTCGACCTCGGAGCACGAAACGGCGTCGTTCCAGTCGAGCGTGGGGAGGGATGAAACGCAGCGCAGAAGGGTGGAGCCGAAACGGCGCGAGTCGGAGAAGGAAACGCGGGTCGTTGGGGGGACGGGGAGAAAAGAGTGGGAGTGGGAGTGGGAGTGAGTGATGATTGTGGTCAAAGTCGTGAACGAAGAGGAGCAACAAATGTTGGTGAGTGAAGAAGAAGAGGAAGAGAAAGAAGATGAAGAAAAGAGGGAGGAACCAAGGCGCAAGGCTCTCAGGGTGCTGCTGTCTAAGGTGCGCCACATCTTGGTTTCGGAGTTACGCACAGAGACGCTACTCTAACACCGCTACAACTTAACTAACCCTTTTTTTTTATTATTTATTATTCTGGCATTTTGACAAAGGAACGTTTTCTTTTTTCACACGCGCAAAGACTTTACTGTAAGTGTTGCAAGGTGAAAAATAAGATGAAAGGAAATAAGAAAATGAAAAATTAAATGATAAAATAAATAAAGCAAAAATAAAAGTATTTGGTTTAAAAATAAAAAATAAAAACCAAAAATAAAATAAATAAATTGAATAGATTAAATCAAAATTTTAACTGGTTAGATATAAATTTCAATTGATTAAAATTATCTTCAATTGACGTATAATTTCTAAACTGATAAAAAAAATGTAAAACAAACTATTAATAAAGTCTAAAATCGATTATCAAATATGAATATGTATTACAATAATTTTTTTTATCCATTGAAATTAAATATGATACTAGAGTGTTTATAATATTTAGGCACCACATTTTAATTAGTTAAATAAAAATTTCAATCAATTAAAATTAACTTCAATAATTGATTATATTGTTAAGTATTGTTCTTAAAATGCTAAAAAATTACAACATAACCAACTATTAACGTCTAAAATCAATTATTAAATATAAATATACATTACAATATTTTTTTCATACGTGTAAATAGAAGAAAATATTAAAGAATTTACAACACATCATCAACTAACTCTACTTATCACAGTATATCTATGCACAAAAAAAAAAATCCATGTCAACTGTTATCACAACATATCATGAGAACGAAGCAACCGATTATGCAATGTGTGTGCTTTTATTTTCACGTGTATTTCTCACCTCTTCGGAGAAGAATTTTTTTTAAGTGGAATTCACCGCTTTTTTATTTTTATCGTTACTAATTTACCTATATCAAACAACTTCGACTTTTATCATCTCTATTTCCACTCTTTTCAATTTCTCATGTATTATATGCTACCAAACAGACCCCCCAAGTGACAAGGGAAGGCAGAAAGTATTGACTAATGCGGAACTTCAAACTTAAGCATTCACATTTCACCTTAACTAATTACAATTACATATATGACATTTTACGAAATTTTGACCCAAAAATAATAATAATAATAATAATAATAATAATAATAATAATAATAATATTATAATAATAATAATAATAATAATATTATTATTATTATTATTATTATTATTATTATTATTATTATTATTATTATTGATATTCATATTCATATTGTTAGAAATATTATTTAATAATACGGCTTGCTATGATTATTATTAGTACTAATCTCTTTAGTAATTTATCGTTATTATTATTTTATTAATATTAATAGTTTCAATTACAAACATTTTTTCATACAAATGATTATTTTAATGTTTTGAATAAATATGTTCATAAGTGTAACTATTATATAAATCTACTTATTGTTGTATGAGTACATAGAAACTTGAGTGTTTGGAAACTAGATCAAACTGGTTTATTTGACTAGTTTGGTGACTAATCCATTAGCTGTAAAAAATTATATTATCTTAAAATTGGTGAGAACTTGTTAAATTATTGAGAACGAGTCAAAACTGGTGTAGAAAATTAATAATTAAAAAATATTTTTTAATTTTTTAATTTTAAATAATAATATGATATTTATTTTATATTATTTAATTTTTTTTTATTAATGCTAGTTCAATTATAGTTCAATTAAGATTGAACCATTAAATCTTAAATTAGTATTTTCATTGGTTCAATAACCAGTTCAATTTTTAAAAAAATTGTGTTTGTTGAATTTAATTATAGTTTTTCTTTAGTTATTCTACAAAATTAAGTATGTACTAATACAATTCCTTCTATAGTGTTACAAAATAAGTTATGAATACCACCATGATAACCTGCACAAGGTGTTAGAGCAAAAGATGTTTTACACCCTCATCGAGCTTTGATTTTAACAAACACATAAAATAGTTTTTAAGTTAGGAAGGATTAGACTAAGCCTTAAGACTTACGGTATAAGCTAATAATCTTAGACAAATAAATTTAATAAGCAACACATTTTGATTAAAAATATGTTATCCTACATATATACATATTAGTATTGTCTTATCGTGTTTACACGTCAAAAACACATACATAATCTTTATAATGAAAGAATTGTTTTAGAGAAACTCCTGGATGAAATTAAAATGTCTCTAACTCACCTACTTCATGAATAGATGTGTTTTAGAAAAGTAAAAGATACAATAATGTATTTCTCTTAACAAAAGAAGTTTTATTTTATAGTATACATCTCAAGTACAAGAAAGGAAAAATAAGTCAAATGTTTTATCTTATAAAATGTGAATGGTTGGTGAAAACATTTAATGTTGCAATAGATGTTTCAATGTTCAAAGAAAAAACTTAAAAACTATCCTCTAACGGATACTCATTTCTCATCTATAAACAACTCAAATTTCTAAAGAACAAGATGTTGGTAGATAGTGAACAACTTAATCTTATAAGTTTTTCTTAAGCTTTTTATTGTATACTCTAAGCATCTTTAAAAGACTTTGAACTTAATTTGTATATATGTCTTATTAAGACGAAGTAAGGTTGTAAGTCTTACTCTTAACCTTTCCTTTAGTGAAATTGGTGGAAGCTTGAAAAGGGTTTGAGTTAAAAGAATATTTGGGTTTTAGTCTAGAGAGACTTGTTTGTAAAAGAATATTTGGATTGTTTCTCGAAGAAACAAGTCACAAAGAATACTCATGTTGAGCTTAAAGAGGTTTGACATTAAAGATTACTTGTAACAGTCTTACATAAGGTATGTAATCTCTCTAATTCTAGCCACTTTAACTATGTTTTACTAAGGTATGTAATCTCTCTAACTCTAGCCACTTTAACTCTGTTCTTACTAACTTGAGTGTCAGAATCTTTGTAGATGATTACCCCCTTTGCTTTCGCCTTGACCACTTATGAGAGGCACATGCTCTCTAGCTTGATTGGAGAACCAACACCACACATCCAACAAAACCAAAGAGTACACAATCACTACTCTTGAATTGAGTTAGAACAAAAACTAACAAGATTTAATTATCCTCGAACATATCAAGAATAAAGAGTGATGTTACATATAGAAAGATCATGGAACAAGAATATCTCGATCAAACTATACAAAAGTTTTCTTTAAATATTCCTCTTTACTAGAAAGTATACTTAATGAATATAAACTAACAAAATTAATCTAGCTTCAAACATGTCAAGAATTAAAAATAATATTACATATAGAAAGAGAATGAAACATGAATACCACAAACAAATAATGCAAGAGTTGTCATTAATGATTCTTCCTTACTAGAAAGTATGCATAATGAATTTGAACTCTATGAAACCATTCTAAGTGAATGCGGCGTAGAAAGAGGTGCAATTACTTAGTGGAAGAAAACAAAACAATCCTTTTAAGCCTAATTACAAAATCTTAATCCAATGCTATATTATATATATATACTATTATACAATATTAGTTGTATAAAATACTCTTCAAAAGTCGAAACAGTAAACCAATAAAAATTAGTTCAATTGATAAGAATCATCTCATAACTTATAATTAAGGACGTAAACTTCAATCTTTCTATTAATATAATAATTTTGTTGGTATAAAAGTTTTATTGGTAAATAATTTATAAAAATTATGTAAGCATCCATAAAATCTTTAGATATATAAACGATATCATTCATATAAAATACTCTTTAAAAGTCAAAGACAGTAAACTAATAAAAATTAATTCAATTGATAAGAATAATCTCATAACTTATAATTAAGGAGTAAACTCGAATTTTTTATTAATGTAATAATTTTGTTGGTGGGAAAACTTTATTAGTAAATAATTTATAAAAAATTATATAAGAATCCGTGGAATCTTGAGATATATAGATGATTCTGAAACTTAAACTTATCTTGAGATATATAGATGATTCTGAAACTTAAACTTATCTAAATTTTTTTTAAAACAAAAGAAGTCAAAAAGTATAAAACACATTCCTTGAAAAATAACTATTCTTTCCGGATCGGATCTCATTTTCTCTCTCAATCTTTTTATCGTTCTCTTTCCTACGTTCATCACCTCATGGAATAGTGAAAGACAATAATTGCTTTATTGAAAAATATCAGGACTAACAATTCTAATATTTTTGGTAGGCCATATGGCCTAGCAAAGAATTACATAGAAGCCATGCGTGGATTTTTACTCTCACACTTTAAGATGCTTAAGCATCACATGCAATAATTGTATATTAAGATCTTTGGATGAACCTGTGTTATCCGGTCCCGTTAACCACACTACTATTACTGTTCTTAACTTCTTGATTTAGAAAATATATTCACTAGAAGGATAAAGAAAAGAAAAATATATTATTAAGGACAATATGTTGATTTGGTTGACAATTTTAATCCAAAGCAAAAGGGGTTAAGTCACAAACCAGAGTCATAAAACTCGCGTATATAAATAATATATACATACTTCAACAAGGATCTCTTACTTTAATAGGCCTCTTACATAAGGCAACATTGTGTTCTAAATCACAATAATGAATATAGAAGTTAGTGGGTGGCCATAGTAATAAATTCTTGGCACTATTATTAAATACAATCATACTTTATGAAATCAATAGAATATTGTAGATATATGTGGTTATGAAGTACTCTTGCTCATCTAATCTTCCAAAAAGCAAATAATATGCTGAGTTCCTAGTGGTTTCAACTACTCTGGCCCTACACAACCTTGGGGAGTTAATGATGAGTTCTGTGGTTGAGCCAATGCCAAATTGTTGGCATAATTAATATGTGTGCTGATTGGAAGTGTGCTTGATGAGACAGCTAGATGAAGAGACGAATCCTGATGATGCTGCATTTGATTGCAATGGCCTTGAGGCAATGCTGCCATTGCTGCAAATTTGCCAAGCCATGTTGGAAAATGTTTGCAAAGGAACATTTCTTATTCTGTCTACCATGGCCTTCTCCTGACACTAATAGATGATTTAACATTAGGAATGTTTACAATGATACCCCTTCAAGCATATTCTGTTTGTATGGAAGTTTTTTTTTCTTAAATACTTATAGAATAAAAATTCTCCCATAAGATAAAATTAACTTTTACATAAAATAAAATCAAATTTTTCAAAAAAACTTATTTTATTTAACTTTTTAAAAAATTAATTTTAACTTATATATAAAATAATTTTAATTTATAAAATAAGTTTATTTTTTTCTACAATTACTTATAAAAAGATTTATCAATGTAATTACTAAATCTGACATGTTTTATGCATGTTATTAATTATCTTGAATATTCTTGATAATTCGTACAAATCTAACATTGATATATATAAAAGGAGCAAGGGCATGCAAATGATTCACTACGTTTTACTAAATAACTCTTTTTAGAATATAAATTTAATAAAAATTAATCATTAAACCATGCCATATTATATTTCATAACTATACACGTCAATTTTTAATAAATTATAGATATGTAATTTTTATGATCAGTATTTATTTATATTATAAAAAATATAATACACATTAATGAAATGTGACAAATACTTGATTTACTTATAGTTGATGAGTTAACGAATTATCAACTAATTTTTAAATAATATAAAATTTTATATACTTATTTTACAATTAATTTGTCTATTCAACAATTGAATTGATTATATTCAAAACTCATAAAAAGATATTAAAAAACATATATAGTATATTGAGACTTGCTCCTATACTAGAAAATATCCACTCAAAGAAAAAATTGCAACAAGAAGGAAAGCAAAGAGTAGTACCATTATTCCTCTTTCCTCGGGTATCTTACAAGCCATACATCCAAAGGAAAACCCTCCTCCATAATCATTATTCTTCAATTTTTTAGAAGATGGAAAAATCCCTAGGCTCAAATCAAGATTATAGCAAGTGCCTGCTTCAATTGTAAAAGGAAGTTTATTTATATAATAATTATTAAATGAGCCAATGTTCTGAATCACACATGATAAGAAAAGAAATAAAACAGCAGAAGAAATTGGGCATGTCAAATATACATCATCTCTTCATACCTGCCATGCTGGAATTTGCAATTATTTCTTCCTTATAGAAACAGGGCTTAAAATTGGCCTCCACTTTTCCATCATCACACTTGATGGATGACTTTGGATAAAATCTGCACGCAAAAAATATAAAATGAAAATCTCTGTTGGATTAAACTCCTTATATCATATATTATTATATGATAGGACAATAAATTCATCATCCCAATGAAGGACTATTTGAGATTTTCCTGGCGGATAAGCCTGCAGTCACACAAATCCATGGAAACTTGTTATGGTAGGATTAAAAAGGTAATTGTTTATCACATAATCATTTTTTTTATCCTACCATAATTAATTGTTTACCACAAATTCATGTATTTGTTCATTTTCATGTAACAACTTATACCCAAGACAAATAAGAAAAAAATGTGTTATAAACTAAATGTTGTGATCAAGGGATAAAAGAAAGAAAAAGTAATGTATAAAATTTTATGTGAATAATATTATTCAGACAAGAAAGTAATGTCTAATTAAATTAAATAACAAATTGGCAATATAATTATCTAAACAACAAGGCACTACTTATGTTGTATGCAAATTTCTTTCTATACAGACCAAACAAGCAATTCTTGCATAAATACAATGTGTATAGGCACAATGAGTAAAACATGCAATATATACTAAAATAAAAAAAAGAATAACTAAGTCCTCTTGCTGAAGTTGTTTCAACGTTATCTTGAGTATTTTCATAGATTGTGCCTGTAAACTTTACTGTTCTCTTAAATAATTAAAGATATGACTAAAATTTGAGCAAGGCATAATAATGCTTGAAACCGCAGTTCTCACGTCTTGTCAAGAAATGGTCCCATTCGTGGCTCTCCTTGACCATCTTTGTGAAGAGCTAATACACCTTTGTATGTTGAACTTCTCCTCGAGATTCCATTGATTTGTCTACGAAGTAAGAGCACAAACTCTTCCTTGCTCAAACCTCTCATCTACATCCCAATCAAATTATGAATTTCATTCACACACAAAATTCAAATAGAAGTGATGCTAATCCAAGCTTTTTGTTCGATACCTGCTTCAAATCTTCCTCATAATCACTCAAGCTAAAGTTTATATCAGCATCTACTCCCCGAAACTTAATAGCAGCTCTATCATATGCTCTGTACAGAGAACGACATCAAGTTTGTGAACCAGTGTTACAAAAGACACAACAACAACAAAAAAGTTGCAAACAATGTAGCTTTAGCTTCAGTCGAAGGTGTAGTCCTCACCTTGCAGCAGCTTGAGCAGTGTCAAATCCACCTAACAAAAATCAATTTAGATCAATTCAGCCAACCAAATATACACAAATATAAAATAAATCACCACAGAAATAGCTTCCAACCAATAATTTAACCAAAACAATACCAACCAAAATCAAATATCCACTTACCCAAATAGACCTGCTTCCCACAATCCCTGCACTCAATAAAAGCAAAAATTCAATGAATTGAGTCCAGACCACCAAACAACTTATGACAGCAAGGACAATAATTAAGATTACTACATTCGTGGTTATAAATTGCGGTCGCACGGTAGTTACCAAAATGATAGGCAAATGCAACTATAATTACGGTCACGATGCGGTTGCTAAGAGCTCCAAAACCATGATATCAACCATAATTGCAAAGGGTTTTAAAAAAGGTCTCCAACCATAATTATAACTGCAATGTCAAAGTTTTTGAAGTCACTGTAGCTACATAGTAACCACAATTCTAGTTGTATCACTACATTTGTCCACAATTTCTTCCAACATTAAAGATTACGACAAAAACTCAAGCACAATAGGAATCGGTGACTGCAATTTAAAACCATGGTGGTCATTGACGATAATTTAGAGTTTGTCTGAATAAATTTTTTTATAAATATTTAAAATAAAATAAAATATAAAAAATAAAATTAATTTTTTCATAAACTAAAATTAATTTATATATATAAATTAATTTTTTCATAAACTAAAATTAATTTATATATATAAATTAATTTATAAAAACTCCCTTCTATTAACTTCTCTAAAATTTTATTTTATCTTATATAAAAATTAATTTTAACTTATAAAAAAAATAATTTCAATTTTTCTTCCCCTTAAAATCTTAACTACATCCATTAATAGGAACATATGGAAACTGACATCTTGGAATAGAAATTCAGCATGTTTAATCATACCAAATATGTGACTCCCATCTACCGGTCCTACGATAGAAGGTGACACCCCGGTACTGAGAGCTACGAGACCTTGGCCCTCTCCTATTTTTCTTGACATGAGGTAGCTTCTGCTGCAAGGTTTTCTGGCCATTTTGTCCATCAGTTTCTGGAAAGGACAGGTTCAGCCATTGAGTGTTCCCCCACAACCCCAATTTGAAATCAGGCACTCTACCTCCTCTGTCAGCAACAGTCACAGGGAAAAGGGTCCTTGTCACTATCTCTGCCTCCTGCGTCATGTTTTGCTCCTTATTATTGTCCCTTTCAGTGGAAGCATAAAACTCTGAGCCTGAGCCACCTCTCTCTTTCTTCAGTATGTCAAAAATAAAGGGGGAGTAATTGTTTGAGGAATCTTCTTCTGCAGGATTCCACACAGAGGAGTTGGAGGTCCTGGAATCTGAGATTTCAGGTGGAAAACTTTGCAGTTGCACTTGCACCCCCTTTTGAGCACAGCTTGAGTCAGCATCAGCTTCAGCATGGTTGATGTCAACATTGAGATCAAACATAGCCATGTCTTGGAAAAAAAAATCTCTCTCCTCTAAACAGCTTCTGGCCTTCAATTCATCCCCTTTTGGAAGAGTCTCATGTACTTCCTTGTGCAGTGAAATCAAAGTACAATGAAACTCAAACCAGGAGAAAGAGAGAGAGAGAAAAAGGACCCTCAAAAGGTTTAGCACAGCTGAGGAAGATATAACAAAAAGACTGAAATTAAGGTAGAGGAAGAGCAGGGAGAGAACAGTGGAGATAGAGAAGAACAGGAACTTGTTACGGAATTCAGAGGGAATAAGGCACAAGAACCTGGTTGAGGCTGAGTCAGAGATGTGATTGGCCTCAATTCTCAAATGAAAAGATATTGTCAAGGGCTAACTGTGAGGAGTGATATGCACAAAGCAAGCCCTTTATCTTTGGATAGAGGCTAAGGTGACATAATATCAACATGATTTCACTTTCACCACCCCTTTGTTGTGTTTCCATTTATACCAGTCTCTTGCAATTGAATAATTCTATTAATGCTCTTATTTAATTGCTCATTAATTTTAAATAAAGAAAATGTTAAATATATTTTTTTTATATTTTTAAGATATTGAATATATTTAGTTTTAATTTCATTTTTATATAAAATATTAGGTGATTAAAATAAGAGAATATGTTAGGAGAATATAACATTACTATAATTTTATAACTTAATAAGCAATTTGATAAATGTTTTTTCCTCTTATTTCGCATCGTTTTAAAGGATCATTTACTGATTCACTTCAATTTTATATATATATATATATATATATATATATATATATATATATATATATATATATATATATATATATATATATATATATATATATATATATATATATATATATATATATATATATAACACATAAGAACAGTAATAAAGATAAGATTAGAGGGACGGTTCTTAGGTGAGTTTTGTGAAAAGCTAGTGGGAATTTATGACGGAAAATTATAAGATATTGAGCATATGAAATTTAAATATTTTGGTATATGTCCCACACCTGTATTAATTAAATTATCTTAAACGATGAACATATTGAGATTTTATTTGATGAGCTATATAAAAAATGGGCAATTTGTGATGTTATGTGGATCTAAATATAACCAAATAAATATATAAAACAAAATCAATCAAATGGTGTTAGCTATTATATAGTATAGTTGCCACCAGCTTTGGAAAGTGACTTCAGAAATGAAAAAAGAGATTCTTTATTAGGTGTTTTAAATATCGCTACATTATTTTAAAGATTTTATTATTAAATAAGTCTATAAAAATGTAGATTTGTTTTTTGGTGGGATATAAAAATATAGATTATTATCATATATATTTCTCCTTATGAAAGATTAAAATATTGACAAAAAAAAATGAAATAAGCAACTGTTTAATATTTCAAGAGTCTAATTTAATGATAAAAATTTAAAATAAATTACTCGGGGTAACATTTTGGGTTTAAGAGACTGATTTAATAATAACAATAGATCCCCAAACTCGGAAGAGAAATATTTGGTGACACATGATTGAGCAGTCAAGAAGATAGATGCATATTGTTTTGTAGGAAATATATTATTAATACTCTCTGATATATTTATTCTGACAGATATTTTATTATTATAAAATCATGAATAGATTTTATTAAATAATAAATAGCACCTACAAAATTTAATAATTTATAATAATAAAGATTATATTATAAAAAATATTAAAAATATATTGATAACATTTCTCTTGCTTTTAGTCAACACTAACATCAACTTGGTGATAGAAGTTTAAGTAAGAGTAAATTATTAATTTAGTATATGAAATTTCAATTATTGGGTTAAATTGATACGGAGAATTTATAATATAGTAAAATAGTGCTTGAAATTATATATTATTAATTAATTTAATTATTAAAATTATATTCGACAATTAAATTAATTCTTGAAATAAATAAAATAATAATAGTCCCTAAAATTATACATTATCAATCAATTTAGCCATTGAAATCAAAATGTTCAATCAAATTGTCCCTTGTATACCTTTTGCTTTCTAATTTTTAAAATTTTTACCCTTAAACTTACATAATTTGTAATTTTTATCTTCAATTTTCAATTTTTTACATATTTTATGCTTAAAGTGTAATTAAATTAAGTCTTTAAAGATTGATAAAGTGTTGAAATTGAGATTTGAACCTTTGATTTTTTTCTTCTCCACAACTGCATGAGTCACTAAGTCATTTAGTCTTTTCAAATATATATATATATATATATATATATATATATATATATATATAATTACTATATTTATTAATTGTATTTTTACTCCCTTAAATTTGTATAAAAATATTAAAGATCAAGATGATAAATTTATTTATTCAATTATATAAAATTATTTATTATTTATATATCTTTTATCATTTTTTTTCAAGGATTGTTTAGAAATAAAAATATATAATAAATAAATTTATTATCATAACTTTAAATATTTTTCATCTAATAAATATAATATGTAATTAGAGAAATAAAAGTGAAATTAACAAATGAAGTGGTGGTATATATATATTAAACAAACCAAAAGACTTAATGGTTTTGGTGGTTGGGAATAGAGAATGAATTTAAGATTCAACACTTTTATCATTTATTTTTTAAAGATTTAATTGTACTTCTAGGATAAAATTTACCAATTTTTTTAGAAATTAGATGATAAAATGTACTTAATCCTTTTCATTTTATTTATTGATTTTCTCAACTATTATAATTTCAATAATTAAATTAATAACAAATATTTACAATCAAGAGAAGAGATAGTGATTTCAAACTCTTTATAAAAATAAAATAATATAAAAAAATTGAGTTTAATGATCATGACAATAAAATATTTTTACACTATCATTTAATCACAAACTATTATTAGTATGATTTTAATGTAATTATCATGAAATTTAACAAACTTACCATATATAATCATTTATAATAAATGACTATGTAAAATTATTTTACATTATATAAGCTATTTTCTCAACAAATTTATCACACAACTATATAATTATTTTATCTCTCAACTCTTGAAATCTAGAAAAAGATCGGAGATAATCATTTTTTACACCCTAAAACAATTATTTTTAATAAAATTTTCCTACTTTCACACGATCAACAAATCAAAACTATTAAATAAAAATTGATAACTTAAATTAATCTCTAAAAAATATACTTCAAATATGCATTTAAATATGAATTATTCAATTTTCATGTAATAATTTGAATTTGATAACTATGTGAATGTGCAATTTGGTGGGTACATAAAATATATTTCAAAGAGACTTAGGGTGTGGCAGACGAAGAAAGACATCACGTGTTTCATCTGCTATATGTGGTTGAGGTGCCTTTTTCATATATACCAAAAGCCAATCATGGCAATTGGACCACATGCCCCAATTCAATGCCTCTTTTCATTTTCCACCATAAGCCATTACCCCAAAAAGATATAACTCCTCCCAATCACATATTTGCCCACGATATATTGCATCTAATTATAGAGCACGCAATATCGGTAACGAAATAGGTAGAGTGGGTTATTACCATAGTTAATTGGTTCAACTTTTTTCTCCATACCCAGTATTTAATAATTGGGCCTATACATCTTCTCCCTAGATTCTTTACCCTTTCAAAAAGATTTTTTTTTAATAAATTACAATTTATGCTTTTTTTATTAGCTAAAATATATAATTAATCTTTTATTTTATTATAAAAATAGTTGACTCTTTATTTTTTAAAATTTATTTTAATCTTTTAACTCTTATATTGGAGTTAATGTTTCATTTTAAAAATATAAAAATTATTTTATTAAATTTATTTACATAAAAATTATGGATTAATTATTGTTTAAACTAAAAGAGTATAAAAAAATAAGATGAAAATAACGTTAAAAATAGTCTATTAGACAATAAAAAATTAAAAAAATCTAATATTAATTTTTTTTAACTGTAGAACTCACTTTTTATATAACTTTTATTATTTTATAATTTTTTTAATACTAATTAAGTTATATAATCTTCATATAACTAAATTTATTAAATCAATTAAAAAAATATTCAATATTATGTTGTAAAATAAAATATTATTATTTAAAAAATATTATTGTTCAAATTTAATAATTAAAAATTACAAATAAATATTTTAAAATAAAAAAATAAAAAAATCAAAACAAATTTTTACAATAAAATAAATAAAAAAAATATTTTTAGCCCTCTTTATCTTGTAGCGTGCACACTAACCGTTGAATTTGGTATGGAAAAGAATTATTTGTTTAATCATTAAATATTCAAAATTTTTATGACATGCTGCCAAATAAATAAAAAATATTATTGATATACTCTCTAATATTAAAGCATGCTTTTATTCATTAATATTTTTGGAAAAAAAAATTCTTCATTTATACTTTTCTACAATTACTAAACGGTACGAATATTTTTCTGACAAAACATGTCACGCGAAGGATGTGTCCTGGTTCTCGTCCATTCCTTTATTTTATTTAAAACGGACATTTATTGCGTTAATAATATTAACAATAGTGTGGTCAAGATTAGTTGTGTATACAGTAAACTCTGGTGATTCCTACGATAAAAAAAATAATATTAATAATAATTGCCATAATTTATAGAGTAAATTATATTTTTTATTGAGAAGGATAAACATTATATCATTAAGTAATTCGATGTTAAAATGTATAATTTAGTTTATTTAATTTAATATTATTAAAATAATTTAATTTTTTCATAAATATTTATATTATGACGTCTTTTTTTTATGTTCAAATATAGAAAATTTATATATTTAAAAAAATACAAATATTACATTACTCCAGAATATATCTGTAATTAAAATATATAGTAAAATAAATTTAAATTTTAATAATTAAATTTTATTTCATATATATATTTACTTAAAAATTTATATTATCATTCAGTTTACTAAATTCAATAATTATATTATTCAATAAATATATTTTTCTATAATATTATAAAAGTATATATTATATTTAGTAAATATAATAATTAACACTATAAAAAAATATCAGTTTATTTATATATATAAATACTATATGAATAAAATTAGTTTAATATTAACTTAATACGTGGGTTTATTCCATTTTACTTATATACATATATATTAATTTATTTTTAATTTTATTATTTTAAAATATATTTCATGAAAATAATAATTAAAATAAGTATTTTTAAATCTATGGTTAAATTTAGAGTATATAAATAATATGTATATTTTTTATCAGTTATATTTGTTTTAAAAATAAATTTTATGAACTAATCTTTTTAAAAATAATTTTTTTAAATATATATATATATATATTACAAAGTAAGATATAATATTTTTATCTATTAGGAGAGAAGAGTATGATTTTAACATAAGAAAGAAAAACAATGTAATACTTGTTTTTACGAGGAGATAATAATATAAAAGATATTTTGATAATTTTTTAACAAAAAATTAATAAAATATTAAAAAAATAGAGTAAAGTGTCGTACACTTTAATAGGACAGGGGAGAAGATGATAAATTTTAATATAAGAAAGAGAGCAATATAATATATACATTTATCAAGTATGAGAAGTATAATTCATTGTCCAACACAATATGATATTTTTTTATATGATTTAAATATATTTTAATTTCCTATAAATATGATTTTGTTTTACCTCTTGTAATTTTTTTTTTATGTTATTTTTAGATTCTAAACATTTTGATAGTATTTTTTTTTAGTCTTTTCCATTAGTTCAGGTAATGAAAATTATTTTGAATTAAGATAATTAAAGTATTTTTAAGTGCGTAATTTAATTAATTAATCTATTTAATATTTATTATTTTATAAATAAGATAATTATATATAATTTATTTTTAATTTAAGAATAATTGTATATTTTATCTCTAAAGTTTCAAAATCTCACAAATTGTGCCTTCAAAGAATTGTTTTAGCAAATTTTATCCCCAATTTACAAAAAGTCATGATTTGTCTTAATTGTGATGGTTTAAAGAAAAATTCTTGATAAAATTTTCTTAATTGTGGCTATTTCTAAGAAAAATAGCAAAAATGTGTTAATTGTAGTAATTGCCAGGATTTGTGATATTTTGTAAATTGGAGAATAAAATTCACAAAAAAATATTTTTTTGGGTCAAAATTCATGAGAGTAGTTATAATTGGAGATACTACTTTAATTCTAAAGGACCAATTTGGTGGGTGGAGTATGTTTTATAAGTTAAAACAAAAAACAACTTTGGAGATAAAAAGTGTAATTAAGACATTTTTAATATATTATAAATAATAATTTTTAATGTTTTTACTTTTCAATTCATTAATTTATTTTTATTCTATTTTAAAATACTATAATTTACTTAGACGTTTATAATTTATTTTTAATATATTATTTTTATGTTATTATTATATTTTAATTCATTAATTTTTATTTATTGTAATATAATTTATTTTTAATATATTACATTAAAAGTAATATAATTTTGACTAATTAAAGAAATAAATTATATTATAATCAATCAACATTTATGAAATAAAATATAAAATAACATTAAAAAGATAATATATTAAAAGTAAATTAAGCTTGTAAGTAAATTATAACTTTTTTAAAGTATAATGTTAAAAAGTAAATTAATTAATTGAATAGTAAGAAACATATAAAAAAATAATGAAAATCATTTTTCATAATAATTTAAAAATATAAACAAATTATAAAAGTAAATTTTATGTGATTATGTTATTTATATAAGCAAATAATAGTCATTCACCGACAATGTAAAATAATATTACACTTGACTGAGTCATAGATAACTATCGGTATGACTTTTAATATAGTTATTATAAAACTTAACAAATTTATCACACACGATAGTTCGTGATTTGATGATAATGTAAAATACTTTCCACTATCAGTATATAGTCTATTTTCTCTTTTATAAAATAAAATACATTACTTTATTGAACTACATACCTAAAAATAATTTAATTATTTTAATTTAAAATATTTTCTATTACTTTAATTATCTTAATTAATATTCTTCATTTTTTAGAACTAGAGTTAATGGTAAGAACTAAAAAGAATACTAAAAAGTATCATGATCTAAAATAATAAAAAAAAGTACAAGAGTTAAAATTAGACAAAGTAATGTTTTGCATGAACTTAAAATATTTTTTAATTTTTATATAATTTTGTTTTAAAAAATTTACATTGTCAACTAATAAGAAAATATCTTTAAAATAATTATTAAATATTTAAAGTAATTATTAAATATCTTAACAATCTGGCTCAACCCATTCTAACGATATAAGAGAAAGAGCTAACACAAACTCTTCTTCTAAACCCTCGTGTGTTGCTACAACAAAAGACAAATGAGGAACACCCTAAGGACATATTAAATCCTTTGTTTTACACATTCCATGTAAGGGGGAGTGAGAAATTTTGCTTAAGGATGTGGGTATGACTATGGATAAAGGGATTGATCTTAGACCTTAGTTGGTTGTTTGTGTTTGACTGCCCAAGTCAATTGACAAATTGTTTCGTTGTTTGCTTGTCTTTGTCAATTGATAGAATATGAGACTCTTAATTTTGTGATTGAGTTAAAATGGATTGTCCTAATCTATCATGTTTGTCTATTTCTCCCAATTGGTAGATCACATGACTTTTAACCTTGTGGTCGTGGGCTAAGGGGTTTCCCCTAGAACCCAAATTGTAGTATTTGATTGTTTGGTTGTCTCTGAAGTGGAGATTAAACTTATTGGAGTAGGATTCAATTTATGTGTTAATTGGTGTGAATTTGGTTGATTTTGTGAAGGCTTACTTATATATGTACGTGTTTAGTTGTATTATCGAGAATTCATGTATGTTGAGTTATGCTAAAATTATAATATGTGTATATGTACTAATATAGAAACATTGCATTGAGAATAATAAGATATAAATTGAGAAATGAGTTAATGCGTGTGGATGAAGTACCTAGGTCTAGAGGGGTGAGAATAGTCCTCACAAACTCAATTTGCAAAATGTGAAACGATAAAAATAAGTTAAGACATGTTTTACATCAATTAATAAAGACAAGTGCGTAGGGAAGTGGATACGAACCCAAATTGGTATGGGGGATACTTGGTATTTAACCTCCAATGGCCTTATTTGATCCCATGAGTTAGAACATACATGCAAGCTGAGTAGATCTTGACGTGTTACCAAATAGTATCATGCTAGTGTGGGATAGGTCAATCAAAGGGTTGAGTCGTGTTACTACCAGCCTATTCTTCAAATGATAGATTGGTACCATATGCATACAAGTAGAGACTAAGTTGCATCATTCTCATTCATATTCATTGTTTGTTCATTATTACTTTCCGTAGGTAGTTTACTTCCTATCTCGCATTTACTTTGTATTTCCGATACAAGCCAAAATCCCCTACCTTTACATTGTCATTGTTGTCCGAGTCTGCATTCTGCATTTCCATTTTCTGCATAATCTTCTTATTCCCATGCTAGGCATCACGAATACACGTGTCCTTGAGAGATTCGACCTAGGTTGACCCTATGTTACAAAATAATAGTAAAATCTAGTTTTATTTGAGACTGCATCGGCAGCAGTTATCAATTGCCATGGCCTTCCAAGGAGGATAGGTACTACATCACATAGCACCTCATCTTCGTACTTACCCAAGGTAAAGGCCAAGGATACCTGATTTGTAACTGCTAATTCTCCCTCATTGTTCAACCATTGTAGTCTATATGGTTTAGGATGTGCCAAGGTAGGAAGCTTCAATTTCTCCACCAACCTTGAGCTTGCAACGTTGACACTACTGCCTCCATTAATAATGATTGATCATAGCTGACCCATAACATGATAACGTGAGTGAAAAATATTTTCTCTCTGTGATTCATCATCCTCTCTTACCTGTGCACTCACTAGAGGCCTTACCATTAACAAATCTCCTTTTTCATCTAGTGAGTATACAATAGATGCATATGAGTCACTTATGGACAATGATTCTGTTTTGGAGCTATCACTATCCACAATTCCATCCTTCTACATGATCATGCTCCTTTTGTTAGGACACTGTAAGGCTATGTGCCCTTTGCCTAGGCACTTGAAGCATTTGATGTTGCTACTTTTGGATGCAGGAACTGGACTAAGCAACATCTTCTCGTCTTTTCGGTCTTAAGGTATGGAACTCCCCTTCTTAGAACTTTTGCCCTTTCTTGGCCTCTCCTTCTCCTTCTCCTTATCCCTCAAATTACTAGGGCCACTAGGATAAGACTTCCTTGAAGTTAGTTGCCTCTTCTACTGAGCCTCCACTATAGTAGCCTGATGTACCAGATTGTCCATAGTGGCATAGTCGTACAGCTCCACTATGTCCTAAATATCTATGTTGAGTTCCTGTAACAAATGAGTCATTGTTGCCTCATTGGACTCCAGCACATTAACTTTGGTCAGAGCTACCTCTATATCCCTATGATATTCTTCAACGCTCTTGGACCCTTGATACATACATTGCAGCTTGTTATATAGCCCTTGCGTATGAAATTGGTACAAAGCGTGATCTCAGTTCCCTCTTGAGATCAGTCCAAGTGTCTACATGTCTCCTCCTCCCTTCTCTAGTTTCTCTACAGAACTAGTTCCACCAGACAAAATACATAACCTGTGAATTCACATGTGATCATCCTAACCTTTTCATAGTCAAGATAATGAAAGCATGCCAACACTTGATCTACCTTCACCTTTCAATTCAGGTAGGACTCCACATCTCCATCTCTTGCAAAGGGTGGAGTGTGACATTTGAGAGTGTCCATTGGAGCTTTCTTGGGAACCTCTCTCTCATCTCTGTGAGATGACTTAAAGTACCTCCTTCTTTCAGGATATGGTTCCTCATATCTCTTCTCTCGCCTCTCTTTGTGAGGCTCCTCCTCATACCTCCTCCAAGGCTCCTCCTCATACCTCCTCCAAGGCTCCTCCTCATGCCTTTTTTCTCTGTATGGTTTGATAAGTCATATTTTATACACCTTACAAAGGCTTAAGATAGGTATTATTAAGACTGTTTAGTGATTAAGAGTCTTGTCTTAGTTAAGATTCGAATTATAGGCCTAGAAATAGGAAAAATATAAATTTGTGCTAAAATGAGGATTTTAACTAATAAAAGAGTGGATTTATTTTGCATGCCCAAGCTAAGGATGTCTCGACCTAACCAAGAGCGTTCCGACCCAATTGAAGCATCTTGGCCCAGAAGAAGCAGTCTCGGCCAGACTAGCCTTCCCGACCAAAGCCGGCTTCAGTGGCTAAAATCACTCTGGCAAGAATGCAGATATGATTATGCTAGAATTAAGGAATCTGTAATGCATATATGATTATACTAGAATTAAGGAATCTGTAATATAAATATGATTATGCTAGAATTAAGGAATCTGTAATGCAAATATGATTATGCTAGGATCAAGGAATTTGTAATCTCTTAGGATTGAGGAATCTGTAATCTCCTAGGATAGGATTGAGAAATTTGTAATCAGTAATTCAAATTTGTAATCTGTTAGGGTTAGGCTGCACTGCAGCTGCCCAGCTTGTGTATAAATAAAGCACGCTAGGCCACGTCTTCGATGCGGAAAAATAGTGGAATTCTAGACCTAGCACCATCAGCGACTGCAGACGTTCCAAGCTAGCACGGTGGTACACGAAGCTTCAGTAAGGTGTCTCTCTCGATCAAGGAGGTACAGAACTAGGATTTGGGAAGCTGGAAGTTGTCGGAGGTGATCGCTTAGTATAGCCGACACACTCTGGTGGATGGAAACCTCAACGTTTGGCCATCACTGGTGCACCATTATCGTCCTTCCATTGGCGATCGTTGTGGAAGGCAGACTCTCTAGAGAACGCTGAATTCCCACCTTTGTATTCAATTCTATTTTCAATAATATAACCAGTTTGCAATTCTGACTTTGATTATATCACTTGTGCTTTAATCTGCTTTAACCTTGCCGCGATTGCACATTGTTAGAGATAGATCACGTTAGACTAGGACCAATTGGAACTGGTTTAATAATCTGATTAGGTAGAGAACCTAAAATCAACCAAGTACATACTCCCTGCCAACTGATGAAGTAGCGATTGTGTAAATCCTCGGTATGGCAATGGACAAACGTTCGACAATTGTCGTAAGAATCTAAGGTTGATTCAGAGTATAATTCTAAGTAAGAATGGTAAACTGTTGTGTGTTGATTTCCGAATTAGTACAGTAGTTAGTATAGATTAGTTTAGCTTATTTTTCTGCACTTAGTTTATGTTCTGCACTTAAACACAAAACTGCCCCCTATTTACTGTTTTTCCAGAGTCCGAGACCGAGTCCAATCCAACTTCGTCGCGTCTGTCTAAGCCAGAATCATATCGAAAATTCTAGTCGGTCTCTGATAAGAGCGTGTTAGTCGTCTCAATGTGCATCAAATAAACTAAAGCTAACTATAGCATAGTCAACCCTAGGTCGAATTTTCTCAAGAACAGAGTGTGTTCAATTGTGAATTTATGTGTAAACTGAAGTAAAGCTGGAAGTCTCAAGTGTAGAGTGCCGACTCGCTCTCGGCAGGGACAGGTCGGATATGGTCTTGGTAGAGACTTATCCAACTGGTCTCGGCTAAGTGCGGGCAGAAGCAACAGAGTCGGACTGACTCTATTTCAGACTGGAAAGCAGGAAACAGGGGGATTGGATGCAAGTGAAGTAAAGATATAAATTAACTACGAATGTAAATGCAATTACATTAAACTGCTCCTAGTGCTATTTCTACTATTGTGTTCATGTTTAGTCTCAATAATCAAGTCTGTTCTGGTTCAGTCACTCTATTTCACAGTCCATATCAACCTTTAGTTTTCTTATGACGATTACCAAACATTCGTCCATTGCCGTACCGAGTATTTACACAATCGCTACCTCATCAGTTGGTAGGGATTAAGTTCAAGTTGATTTTAGGTTCTCTAGTTGATTACCTACTGTATTAGTTAAACCAGTTTCGATCGACTTAGCTTAACATTGTTCACGTTCTAAATGCAATCGCAATTCAAATTGTGAATTATACAAGAGGAATGCAACCAAAGATCGAAAATCAGACAGTACTTATATTATTGAAAACAGAATACAAACACAGGGCCTAGATTCGATGACTCCATCTTCCACAATGATTGCCATGGTCGATAGCGATGGTTCACCTCCGCTAGCTAGGACGCTGAGGATCAAACCCACTAGAGTGCGTTGGTAATTCAATTGATCCCCTCTGGTAACCTTCGGCTTCTTAGTTCCTAACCTGCACTTCCTCAATCGAGAGAAATGCTATTGACAGCACCGTGCACCACCGTGAGTGTAGAAGATGAGAGCGCGAGGAAGGAAACAATGAGAGCGGGAAAATATGAATTCCAAAGACCCTTAAAATGTGCACAGCTACTCCTATATATACAGGCCATGATCTACTATGCTACTCCTAACGAACTCTAACAGAATTACATAGTGAATTGCCTATTCTGCCCTTGCGCGACTTGCGCTGCAAGCTACTCTAGGAGTGACGTGGCAGCTAAGCTGGAGCTGAGGAGGCCTTTAAGCTAGATTGCTGCTGTGGACTGCACAA
Organism: Mucuna pruriens; assembly: GCA_025330945.1. Classification (NCBI taxonomy): domain Eukaryota; kingdom Viridiplantae; phylum Streptophyta; class Magnoliopsida; order Fabales; family Fabaceae; genus Mucuna; species Mucuna pruriens. The sequence goes on along the minus strand of JAENHJ010000287.1, from coordinate 307,545 downwards.
TTGGGCCACTCCTTATTGGGCTACACCTCAGTGGACTGTTGGGCTGTGAGGCCTGGCCTGGTCGAGACTGAGTCGGTTTCGGCCGAGACAGCTCTCTTGGCCATGGTGAACTTGGCTCAGCCTGTAGAAGAAGAGAAGAAAGCTTTTTATTAGCTAAGACCTTCAATTTAACACATATTTGTCTTTTCTCTGTTTTTAGGTCCTTAATGTGAATCTCAGCTAACAATTAATCCTTAAGCACAAAATAATCCTGCAACACTCTTCTTAGGTCCATAAAAGATGTATAATTTGTGACTTATCAGTCTCCCACCGAGATCATCCCGGTCGCACTTAAGCTGACCGACAATAAGTCGACATTTCACAACATTTAGCGGTTTCTGCATAATTCTCTGGATTCCACACTTAGTCATAATTAAACACACTGTGTTCTTGAGAAAATCGACCTAGAGTTAGCTATATTATAGTTAGCTTTAGTATTTATTTGATGCGTGTAAGACAACTAAAAACTCGCTTATCATGGTTCTTCCTCTCGCCTCCTCTCTTTGTATGGTTCCTCTTGTTGCCTCTTCTCTCTTCTATCTCTCAAAGTACCTCCTTTTCTCTATGATGTTCACTCTTACCTTTTTCCTCTAAACTCTCAGTTACGCTTTGAAAGAGAACCTAAATTCTACAAATCAAGTTCTACTATGCAAGTGTAAGCCTTCGAATCAAGATAACTCCTAAGGAAATGAAAGGAAATGAAAGAAGCCAATGAAGACAAGAAAAAAAAAAACACAATAGAAAAGAAAGCTATTCAAATCAAGAATCACAAATAAGACAATATGAAGACACTATAGAATTCTATCAAATCTACAAAAATTTGTCTTCATCCAAACCAGGCGTCCAAATTCTATCTGTCCGTACAAGTCAATGGACATCCGTACTGGTCAATGGACGACTGTACAGGTCAATGTTACAAAAAAAAAAAAGAGTTAAGGAAAATAATGAAAAACTATTTTTAGGCACATGTGGAATGTTTGTGGATCTGTAACTAACTTTCTATTATGCCTTTTGTAAAACTTCGTTTATCTCGTGCTCTATTTTTGCAGCACTGAATTTTGCCATGGATCTCGCTAATCTTACTCAATCTTTTCAATTTTTTTATCTAACTCTTTTTCAAACAATTAGCCATCTTTTTTCTCAAATCGAAATCAATTTTCGCCGTCGAAGATCTTCTCAAAACTAAAAAGAACTCAACCGTAATGCTATGTTTTTCTTAAATCTTGGAATTAAACCATGAAAATGCAATTTCACCAAGCAATTTAACAATTGCACTGATTAAAACTTGAAATGCACCGATTAGATGATAAACAATAGCTAAGAGAGCAAAACTTGAGCTAAAATTTTAAAATGCAACACAAATTGAAGCAAGATTATGAATTCGAACAGATTACAACTTGTCACGAGTTCGAAGGATGAAGAATAATAAAGATTGTGCTTCAATTGCACACACTGTGAAGTGGATGTGTGTATTGCTATCTGATGAAGATCAAATACCAGAACTCATGGGCTCTGATACCACATGATACGATCCAGATCCTAGAACTTAGGGAATTAGATAACTCTTGATTGGAATCGCTCTCGTGGACCGTCTTAACTCTACTTGGATCCTCTACACTTCACAAATGCCATGATCGTAACTGAAATCAAAATATGATTTTAGATTTTTGCATTATCATAGTAAAGTATATCATGGAAATTAAAGATAGGACAAAGTAATTGAAATGGAAAAGTGGAAAGAGTTAAGAAATGGCTCGCCATTGATTTTTAAGAGAAAATCATATAAGAGAATTGAGATTCTCTACAAGCCTCATGGAGAACTTGATGAGAATGAAATATTCTAATCCAATAACAAATGAGAGTCACTCTCTCAATAATAGTAATGCAAATATCATTCAAATTTAAGTCCAAAACTTATACAATGCGCCTAAGTTTAGCTATTTATACGAGAGAAAGCGCGTCAAGTATTCAAACTATGCTAACTGGGCCTTCGACTACGAGTTGTAAGTCAAACTCTCGTGAATCCATCCAGCAAGACCTTCCAAAGGTTGTGTGTCCAAAGGTGAGAAAAGTCAGCTACTACTAAGTCAATGGCTTCCAGGCTTCATCCATGACCTAGAGTTGACCAGAGGAGTCTTAGTCCAAAGGTAACTAACCCAAGAGGTCCATCCCTATAACGGGTCTTCCATTGTCCCAAGACTGTCAATGTCCACATGGAGCGTCAAAAGACCTCAACATTCAAACGCGTCAACTAAATGGGTCATCCAAAGGACACCCTTGTCCAAAGACTTCACGGAACCTCTAGGAGGCTTCATATGTCACACTGAGCTTATCATCCAAATGGAGCATCCAAAAACGCAAGGTGCATCCAAAGGTGCTACGAGCATGCATAAGGCGCCATGCGTCCAAGGAGTTTTGCAAGGCTCTTTTACTTATTACAAACTATGTATATAATTGTACACAAGTTTCTAAACTACACGAGGACAATATAAACAAAGTAGATCCTACTTTGGATGCCTCTTGCCTTCTAAAGAGGTCCATGTTCTTTAGGACTTTAGCCTTTAGCCTCTTCAATCTACCCTTGGTTAAGGGTCTTTGAAGGTCGTACCCTATAGTTCGTGTCATGTCCATATTTTTCTCTACCTTGTCTCCCTAGTTTGTATCACTAGATAAAAGAAGAAATAATTATAATCAATAATTAGTCTTAAAAAATTAAAATTTAAAAATAATTAGAAAATAATTCAAAAAATTATAAAATTATAAAATTATATTTTAAGCATAAAAACATGTTTAGAATATTATTTTAAATTTTTTGTAAAATATTTTTGGAATTTTTGTATTTCTTTAAATTTTTGTCTACAACTTTCAAAACTCAATTAGGAATATCAAATGAACTCTAAAATTTATTGGAAAATTTATGAGAGCTCTATTATAATCAGTAGAAGGATCCTCAGGTATTATTTTAGGGTTTAGAAAACTCTAGAGCCATTATTGAAAATTCAATATATAAATAGTCCTATTAATGATAATGTGCATGTTTATTATGGATAAGTTTGGTTAATTATGGATTATTATATGATTTTGATTAGAATTAATTGTTTATCAAAAGAAATAACAACCATAAATTTTATATGGTACATGTTTTAATTCCTAAGCTTATGAGAGAAGCTCTCATTCTCTTTTTCTCTCTTAAAGTGGACGTTAACACACACACTTTACCTTCATTTTTCATTTCCTCCTCTCAAATTCTCCTCCAAAATTAGCTTAAGGCTTGAGTGCCAAGGGTTTTGAGTTCTCTTCTTCCATCAGTGGAGCATGACTAAGGCTTGGAAGCAAGGAATTCTTGTCTCCTTATTGTTGCATCATACTTTATGGGTAAGGGGAAGGACTTGCTCATCTTGTGTGTTTAAGGATTAAAATAGAATTAGATATGAAAACTTGTGTAATATATATGTTGTAGAAAATTTGTGAGAAAGGATGTTTTGTTTTGTACTTGAATGCTTGCCACTTAGGACTTTATTGGGCATTGTATAATGATCCTTGATGATGATCATTTGTGCAATTACTTGGGTTGTATGTTAATTACTTGAGGAACTAATTAATTAGTTTAAATTGAACTTGTTGAAAATCCTTGCACTTGGATAATCACTATTTTAATTGTTTCTCAGTGTATTGCGAATTTTTGCATGAAATTGGTATAATGATGCCTCTATATGTCTATAATGTCCTTGTAAAGCTTTGTAATTTTATACCACGGGGTTGATTTTTTAGTAATTTTGGAATGGAAATTGTTCTATCAGAATCCTGACAAGAACCAACTACAAAAATGAGTTTAATTATACCTTCAATTCATTTTGTAAAAATTAGAAGAAAAAAATCATTTTGAAACTAGACGTATCACGGGTATAAATTGAAGTCTTTTGTTGAGATAAAAACCCATTTGATATATTAACTTAATTGATTAAAAGAGGGTATTACATAGGGTAAAAACAAAATTTTTCTTAAGATAATAAAACACCAATTTTTAAGGAAACACTTAGGTAACAATGTGATTGGTGGGTGCTCTAATATGATATTGAATTCAAATGACTTAAAATGAATTAATGGAATTTAGGTATAGACTTGTATGGTTAGATTTGAATAGGAATTTTAACTATTGTCATTATGTAGAATCTTGAATCAAGTTGTTAGAGTAAATGAAATTTTTACTATAGAACCATATATAGGTCACAGTTTTGAGTAGTCCTAAAGTGAGGTGTGTGATTTAATTTGTTAGGTAAGGAGTACCAAACTTAAGATGAATAGTAGGAAATACTAGAAAAACTTATTGGATGAATTGGAAAATTAGTAAGATCTTAGGGATTTTAGTTGTAATGGTTGAATGACTGATAATGCGATTTGTCGTGGTGGCTTTTTATCAAATAAAATTAGAGCTAATTATAGCATAGTGCAATTCTAGGTCATTCTTCTCAAGGATACAGTGTGTTCAATTATGACTTTGTGTGAAAATTAGTGTTATGCAGAATTCTAAGTGTATGCAGAATGCCGACTTTGTCTCGGACTGAGACAACTTTAGACTCGGTCTCAAACAGAGACACTGGACTCGGACTGGAGATGGACTAAATCAAACTTAAACCAAAACTAGTAAACAAGGGGGTTTGGAATGCGGGAACGTAAAGTAAGACCTAGAATAAACTAAGTATGAAAGTAAACGTGAACTAACTATACTATACGATATTTATTGTACCAACACATAGATCAACAAACAATTAGTTCACAATTCTCTTCCTCAAGATTATGAATCCAAATCAACCTAAAGTTCTTACAACAATCGCCAAACGTTCGTCTGTTGCCGACCAAGGAATTACACAATCACTACCTCATTAGTTAGTAGGGAGTATGCACGTGGTTGAATTTAGGTCCTCTTATCGATTACCTAATTAAATTGCTAGATCGGTTCCGATCGGCCTAACCTAGCGTGATCCACCCTCACAGATGCACAATCGAGACACAAGCAAGAGCAGATTAATAATAGGATTCGCAATCAAGAAATAAGGAAACGCAACTAATTGTATTACTAAAACAGAATATTGTTACAAGGTTGAAGGAATTTGATGACTCCGCTTTTCATAACGATCGTCATGGAAGAACGACAATGGTTCACTAGAGATGACTAAAGCACTGAGGATTCAATCCACCAGAGTGCATCAGCTATACTAAGCGATCTCCTCTAATAACCTCCGGCTTCCCAAACTCTAGACCTGCACCTCCTCGATTGACGAGACGCCTTACTAAAGCACCGTGCACCACCGATTGGAAGGGAACGAGAGCGAGAGAATGAAGCGTGAGCGAGACGTTTAGTTTTTGAATTCAACAACCAACCCCAGACACAAGCTCTCGTGCCCCTTTTTATACATGTGTTTTATTCCTTGCTACGCACACCTTATCCTAACTAACCCTAACATAATTACAATTCCTGATTTGTCCTCACACATCCCTAATGACTACGTGCTATACACGCTCTTATTGGAGTGCTTTGGGCTTTGAAGCTGGGCTTGGCTGGGAAGGGACGAGTCTGGCTGAGACGGTTCCTTCTTGGGCCGAGGCACTTCTCTTGGGTTGAGACTCCTAGAATTGGCTTGCAAAAGAATTCAATCTTTTATTAGCTAAGGTTCCTGATTTAGCACAAATTTGTATTTTCCCTAGTTCTAGGCTAATAATTCGAATCCTAGCTAAGATGTGATTCTTAGTTACCAAATAGTTTTAACAATACTCATCTTAAGCCCTTGTGGGGTGTATAAAATATGACTTATCAATGGCCTACTAACTAAAGAGTAAATTAATCGTCTTAATCCTAATTAAAAGATTATGATTAAGCTAAATTAGTAAAGTTAAATGAGTAAAGGTGATTGAATAAAGTTTGATTAAATGGGATTGCCTAAAATTAGAATATAGTCATTGTTTGAATTAGTATAAAGTGGACGAAATGTTGAAATTGTGGTATGTGATTCAACTAGCTTGGACAAATTGGACATATTATGTGATTTAATTCATTTGTATGAGTAATACTTGATTACATGTAAATGAAATGGAGATTATAATTGAATATTAAAATTTCTATTGCTTCTCTTTATGAATTTTGATGTCTATTAGTCATACCTCTAAGTAGGTATGTGTGAAAAGTATAAGTTGGTAGAGGAAACTCTTCTAGAATTTTTAGAGAGGATTTGTAAAATGATAACTCTAACTTAGATTATTAGAGTATTGTTTTGTCATCCATGTGTTGAAGGCATATGTTGTGGTAAATGGCAATTATAGACTAGTGACATGATTTGTGATGTTTAAATTGTGAACCATGCAATGATTACATATGTTGTGGTTAGTGGAAATTATGCATTGATGACATGTGTTGATATATTAAAGTTGTGAACCATGCATTAATGGCATTAAGATGTTAAAATTGTGAACCATGCACTAATGGCATATGTTGTGATTAACAATTATGCACAAATGACATATGTTGAGATATTAAAGTTGTGAATCATGTACTAATGACATATGTTGTAGCGATTAGCAAATGGCATGCTTTTTTTTATTAGTTTTGGAAAGTTATGGTTTGGTACATTAGGGGATAAAGGCAAGGACCACTAAAAAGGTCTAAAGTGTATGATATCAAGTTGTGAGAATCCAAATGGTTAGGCTAGCAACCTTGAACCAAGATAATCATATAAACTAACTTGATAATCTCAACACTTGCTCAATATCTCCAAAATTAGTTAAGCGTATATCCTTAGAAAAAGCTTTGAGCTCAAATCTCGAGATAATTATGTGATAATGGTAATGGTAATGCTAATGTTATATGGGGGATACGAGCTCCCAATCATTTTCCACAACTAATGATGTCTTGATCATCATCATCGTAGGGTATAGATTCATACGTATCACATGATAACTTAGGTCAAAACTTAGGAACCTCTACATATAGAATATCAATTGAGCATTGGTAAAGACGTATTATGTGTCATAAATATATTGTCTATTTGATATTATGATTTTATGGAATGAGGTATAATGTGATGCTATTGATAATTTCTACTTGTTAATTGGAATATTATTATGTGTGTGAAAGATATTTTGGGTCGGTCTCTTGGTCTATTTTGATTTTTTGAGACTTTAGATATTTGGTTTTCACTCTTGTTTAATTCGCACTCTCGTCATCTACAAATGCTAAAACGAAAATAGAGGTGGAGCATTGTTAAGGTATCTTGTGCAAAGGAATTCATCGCTTAAGGTGTGTGGTATTGACAAAGAAGAAAGTTTCTTGGAGCACTATGTAATCAAGAAATTTTACAAGTCTTAATGTGGATCACATTAGAATGGCATAGTGGAATCATATGTAGAGCAATAGAAAACTTTTCCTTTCAGGACAAGAAATTTATAGTCTAGGTATTGTTCATCCATATAAAAAAAACAGGAGTGTGATGTTTGAGCCAATATCTCTTCAATGTTGGGATAGTAATATTCTAATATAGAGGGATATGTGATTAGTAACCATGGTATAATGTTAGTAATGTAAGTCATTTTATTTTAGAATTTGTAGTTGTAGTATTTATATAAAAGTAAAAAAAAAATTGATTGTATTTCATTTTAGTTATATTATTTACAATTGAGTTGTACTTTTCAAATGATTTATGAGTAAAAGTTTTTGTTCTTCTTTACAAATAAAAAGGATATTATGATTGACGTTGTACTACGATTTCATTAAAAAAAATACTTTCGAATTTCACTATGGAGCTAATAAAGCTGAAGATTTGTGTTACCATATGACTAGAAAATTAGGATTTTTCATCATTGACGGAAATTAAAAAGAGGTTGAAGATTTTGTTGTGAGGATATGCTAAAGTACAAATTTTCACAATTGTGCAACAAACCTTGTTTACACCTTTTGTAATTAAGGGTAATTTTAAAAATAGAAAAAAAAAAAGGAAGAATGTACAAGTAATATAAAAATTTAATAAATAGCTCAGTTGTTTCTATTTACACTCTTTTACTTATACACTACCCTTTCTTTCTTTGATTTGTTTTCCTAAAGTGCCCATAATTAAAGAGATGAACAAGATGGTCTGTTGCATATTCAAGCAAATTTGTACTTTAGATTAGGAAGACGTGCTTTAGATTAGGAAGACATGCTAAAATATAAAGTTCTATTAGGAAGACATGCTAAAATATAAAGTTCTATTAGGAAGACATGCTAAAATATAAAGTTCTATGATTGAACAAGATTCGTTGCACAGTCAAACAATTTTGTACTTTAGATTAAGAACCAGGTGAAGGTTTTGCTGTGAGGATCCACTAAAGTACAAAGTTCCATGGTTATGCAATGAACCTTGTTTACTTCTTTTATAATTAATGATAATTTTTTTAAAAAAAATGTACAAAGTAAAATAAAAATTCAGTAAATAGCTCATAATTGTTATTTAATTAATTCTTTTTTATTTATTCACTACCCTTTCTTTTTATGATTTTTTTTAAATTACCCTTAATTACAGAAGAGGTGAACAAATGAAACCACTTTGTACTTTATAGCGGATCCTCACAGCAAACCCTCGGCCTCTTCCTAATCATCGTTTATCACTCATGATAGGTTCTCCTTCCAATAACGTGAGGGCAAGAAATGCTGCAAAGAATTGTGCCCCCTTATCCTCAACCTGGAGCTAATATTATGATACATTTGAATGTGAAGAGAAACATGCAGGAAAGTAACATATTTGGCCCTCAAGTTCGAACTACAAACGTCATTAGGAATTTTCTCAATTGTGCTCAAGATAATATATCTTACACCAATGGTGACACGTTGTTCATGTGGCACCAGGTTTTCTAAATTTCCCCCAACAACATAGCATTCCTCGACAAGGTCCACCTCTAGCTAAAAAAAGCACCATTACTTTCAACCAGGATGATTTTTAGGGTGAGATGGAGTTGTCGAACCTCTTCAACAAGTGGTGGACCTCCGGTGACATCATAGAGTGGCCTGAGGTTGAGCTTCTGTTGCAACAACCCCTCACGACAATGTGCTTGTAGTTAATTTCTATAACCGGAGAGAGATGCCAACTTTGATTCTGAACCGAAGAAAGAAAATGTCAATTCCCCCTACAATTACTTCTTTTTAGATCTTAATTTTCTGTTACAATCATGCTTCAAGAAATTAGATTCCAAAATTGTTGAAATTTTAACACTTCTGGAAGTTAATCTCCAAAATGTTAAAATTGTAACACTTCTAAAAATTAAGTTTCGGAGTATTAAAATTTTGAAAGTTAATTTCTAATAAAAGGTGTCAAAAGAGAAATTTAAAAGATATGATAAAAAAAGAAGAAGAGGTATACAAGTAAAAGGAGAATGAAAAAATATAATTGCCAAGAAAAAATTAACATTGATCTTATTTCTTGGAGCACTCCACAAAATAAATACTAAGAGCCCATTTCAATTTTGTGAAGATCTGTGTTTGGAAATTTATTTGAACCCTTCTAGAAATGTTTGGAAATTCCGAAGCACCAAATGTAAAAGGAACCTGAAGGATGAATTTAAGTTGAGTTGAAATCAATGGATTTCCAAACACATTATGATTTTCAACCTAGTGGTATGCTGCAACAACAAGTGCACATGCCAAATTTCGAGCATTGCACTGCAATTTTCTGAAGAGGTAATCACAGATAACGATAATTGTGAAATCATCCGAACGGTGTCTCCGAACACTGCTGAACTTGATCTCTGATAGGTAGATTTCTTATATTCATGTAATACCTACTATTCTTAAAAATTTATTTGATCTCTGTTACTATTCTTATTTTAACAATTCTCTCTTTTTACTTAAAAAATTTTAAATAAAAAAAATTAACCATACATACTAAATGCTATAAATTTAATGGAAAAAGTACAACTCTCCTAGAGGACTGAAATTTTTTCAGCAAGTGAAAAAGGAAGAGCATCCCTTAAAACCATTTTGCAAGTCACTACAAGTACATATTTGGTTCTACTTATTTTTGCTAGCTTCTAGAGAGCTTTTTTAAATGAAGTCATTTACTTCCTCAAATAATACTCCTGCAATCCTTTTATAAAATCCAAATTAAAATTTTGTCTTGTCTTTTTTTCTAAGAACCAATCTAGAATTTCTCATGTATTATTTATTTTTTTCAAAAATACCATTAATTCTGAGTCATTTTTTAAGTTCAATAAATAATAAAGAGAAAGAGTCTAACTTTGTCTTGTGTGGAAAATATTTTAAAAATCTTATTGACTCTTCAAACCCATAGCCAATAAAAATTAGAACAATAAATATATTAATAATGAGAAACTAAAAAAAATCAAAACTAACAAAAATATTCATAAAAAAAAAAGAATGTCTCAATAATGATAGGAATAATTTTAAATATATATATAAATTTAAGACAAATATAATATTACTAATTAGATTACCTAATTTTCTTAATCCTGATGAGTTCGTTAATTAAATCTTATAAAAAAGCCCAGAAGGAGTATATACCAAACATTTGCTAAGTACTTGAATTCTGCTAATTGCTCAATTTCACATTCCTATTTCACAGTTACCACTCATCAGTGTATCAAAATATCTTATATTATGATGATTTTGACAAGCATAAGCTAACGATCATATATGAAAATTTGCACTTAAAAATTACTACATAGTGACACAACCAATATGACTAGCATCAACTTCTACCCCTCAGAAGATTAACTATTAAATGCCGATATGACTATTATATGTAGCATTGATATTGATACAGAACCAGTATTCAGACAAGAGAATTCAAAACAATCAGGATGGAGAATGATGGCAACTACAAAAGAGGGTCAGTTGACAAGGCTATACAGAAAACTAGGAAATGAATTACAAACTACGGCGCTATAACAAAAGGAATCCTACAATCAAAAATATCTCTTTAACAGAAAAATGGATGACCAGATGAATTAACATTCTGGTTACCTACCTACTTCAGCAGCCACTTGGCAAAAATTTGCTTCAGCAATTCATCCTGCCAAACTTAGCCGCCACATCATCGTCCACACTCCCTGAAATATGAATCACAAATATCAATTATTGATCATAGAATATTGCAATTGATTCAGATGTCAATTTGAAGTAAAAGTACAGAGTGTAGTAGTGTACTAGACCAAACACATTTTTTACCCTTTATATTTTATTTAAGCACTCCCAACTTTCTACAGTCCCAATTGGATGGAAGGACCATGCTAGCTAAACAAAGGAAGAATGAATTCAAATTCCTTTTTCCACCAAGAAACCAGTTTTACTTATCAAAATTATCAAGAATGCCTGCTCCCAAACTAAAACTTTCATTTTGTAATGCACATATCTAAGAGCAAATAGAACTCACGTAGGATGCATTGGCATCAAGAAAGCCAAATATTAATTATCAAATTGCCCAAGCACATATTATACCCTTGTTCTTTTCCAAATTCTTCAGTAGTCTCGGATTGTTGCTAGACAATCATTTCTTTCCTTAAAAGTTTCAAGGTAGGTAAAATCTTATGGGCTTAATTAATATGCACTGTCTGTAAATATTTTTTTACACAGGCATCCAGTGAGAATTCACTTTGTTGCCACATCATATTAACAAATAGGATGATGTGGCAATGCAGTAAACTTCTATTGAATGTTTGCATAAAACAATTTTACACTGACATACATATAAATTAAATTCAAATCCCGAGCATCCTCTTCCTGATTGTGTTCTACTATTTCCTTCTCTAAATATAAGACTTTTTTTTAACTAATTAACACCCATTAAGAAAGTTGGTTAATTTAGTTAGTAGCATTAAATTTGTCAACAATTTGTATTATTTATATAAAATTACTCTTAAAATTATGAAGACTCATCATTTCACTCTCTCCACTTAATTACTTCTTACTAAATTAATATGTGCTAGTTCTCTTCTCCAATCCTCATAAGAGAGAGAATGAACGTATCTTATTAATTTTAAGTTTTTAACATATAATGTAAAGTAATTAAGGATAGTTTGGTAAAAAAATAATTATCGTAAGAGACCATAAGAGACCATTTGAAAAGAGTCTTATAACAAGGGGCAAAGATATTTCAAGAGTCTTACATAAGGGGATAGAGGTAGTATAAATTTTAAATTAATAAGATAGATTCATTTTGTCTCTTATGAGATGGCTAGCACACATTAATTAATTAGATAGAAAATAATTAAGCAAAGAGAGAGTAAAATGACAAGTCTCAATAATCTTAATGATAATTTTGGAAAAAAATACAAATTGCTAACAAATTTAATGCTACTAACTAAATTAATCAACTTTCTTAATGAATGTGAATTAGTTAAAAAGGTCTTATATTCAGGGACGGAGGTAGTAGCATTTAATGTAAAGTAATTAAAGGTAGTTTTGTCAAAAAAATAATTAATGTAAGAGACTATTTGAAAAGAGATTTAAAAAAGGAGACAAAGAAATTTAATTTAGGGACAGAGGTGATATATTGATAGCCTGCTCACATGTTTCTTTATAAGTTTCTATTTTCCCTAAATATCTTATCTTAGCCCAAGTATGGTTATGGAATAATTCAATCAACCACCAAATCATACTATAGCTGAATAACTAAAATGATCGATAAAGGCTACTCTAAAGTGAGATTGTCTTTAAAATAAGCAAGGATGTATCCATCCTTATATCAATTTAGTGATTAAGATTAGAAGCACCTTAGATCTAAGTTAGGGTGGATACACCATTACTCGCTCAATTTACAAACAAGCTCACTTTAAAGTAGCCTTTTCTGTGATAAATGGATCCCCAAGAATAATTTTTTCTTGAAGCTAGTACATACCCCCATCAATATAGCATAAAATAACTATAGCCTAAAAGTGAACCTATCAATGTGAACCAATCAACATATTGTGCATGAAATAGCAATTTAAGTTACTTACCAATCAATTTAGACCATGTTAACTTCATAATTGGAGAGATCTAGATGCATCTCCTGGTCCTGTGTTGTGGCAACAGATGAAGCTTTGAACAATGCACTTGGAGTATAATTAAGCTGGTAATTTACAAGTATTGGACCAAATATGTTGAACTTTTGAGCACTACTACAAGCAACCTCTGCATCAGCACACTTTTTAAAAACCACTCTTGCCCGGCTGCTTACTGTATCAACTTCTGTCTCCGCTTCCTTTATAGGTCCAAAACGCCTAAACATTTTATTAAGGTTTGTTTCTGAGGGAACAGAACCCAACTCAGCAAAGTTCATAACAAGTTCAGCAGGGGCATTCTCATCTATATAACCAGGAGGTTTTTCAGGAGCCTCAACATGATTGCTGTTAGAATATTGTTTCCTGGAATAGGGCCTACGACTAACTTGAACAGGCTTTCCTGGCTCAGCAGGAACAAGTTGATGGTCTTTTTTCCGGTTTCTCCGCGCTGGTTGTGATGGTTGCACTGGTGGTGATGGTTGCGCTGGTTGTGCTTCACTGCCATTGTCAATGACCCTGTCTGTCCAATATGTGTCACTCATATCCTCAAATTCAAATGTTTCCGGTGATCCAACTATGGGTGGTTTCTTCCTTTTAGTACCAACTTTATCTGTACAAAAGATATCTTTTACAGAATCGTCAGCCACAATTACTGAATTCCTAAAATCAGAGAAGAAGCTCACAATAGCACTCAGGGAGCTATAATCTCCACAGGGTTCTTGTGCCACCGACTGAAGTGAAGATAGCAAATCATCTAGAGATGAATACTCTGTTGGAACAACAACCATACTTGATCTCTGAGCCTCCTCAAAGGGAACATCAGATCCATTCCCAGAAAAAACATCAGTACTTCCATCTGTCATCTGAGACCGGTCGCCAGAACTCTTCACCATAGAGGGTGAACCAGTAAGTTTACTAGCAACCCTACGAATACGGTCACCAATTAAAAATGATGGCTTTGTAGTATTAGAAACTTTTGCAACAGAAATTGTTTTTCTTCCATCTTGCTTCCCAAAGTCATCAGCATAGTGATCAACAGTCCTCCTTTTCTTGGACCGGCTAGGTGAAACCAGATTATCAGTTACCTTCTCATCAGACCAATAATCACCATCAGGAGAATCTGGAGTCCCACCCATTAGTTCTGACAAGCTTCTTTCCTTCTTTGTTTCATGCATAATATCCTTCAAATTATGTTTACGTTTGCGGCGAGTGCTGCTTTGGTTTTTTACATTTTCAGAACCAGCCTGACCATCATTCTTGATTGTAGGAGCTGCATGATAATTAACTTCTTTCTCATCATCATGAACTGAGGTGTCCACGTCATCGTCAAAACCTCCACAATATTGTAATTCTGGCAAGCAAGAGTAACCCTTAAAACGATAGAATGCAAGCAATTGAGCCTTAGCAATCCCAAGCTCCAAACGATCAAACCCACCAGTTGGCAATTGAGATAGTATTTTCATGTATTCTATAAGCTTATCAGGTGAAAAGGAGGTGGCATTTAGAGATTCATCCACCCCATGTCTGACACTTAGTTCTCGTCGAATCCCAGTGTTTTCTACAGTCTGGAATTTAATTGAGTCATAGGTATCTTTAGGTATACAAGAACATGCCAGCCCATATTCTGCTCGTCTTGTGACTTCATCCAGAGCACAATCTACAGAATTCTGAAACGATTCTGAAGTGCTCTGCTTTTCAATAGAGGAGAAATGCGTCCGAAAAGGTTTTAGCTGAGATTCTTCATTCCAAGCAAAAGTTCTATCGCCAAAATATGCTACCAAATAGCAGTCCTTTTTATAATGCTTCATTGCCTTCTCAGATGAATCTGAGGGATCAAATATCTGCCCAGGCCACCATGGGTGGCTTCTCACCTTTCCCCAAACCATATCAGACACAGAAAACTCATCTTCCTTTTCAGTCGGCAGCAAATATCTTGCCTGATGAAATATTTCTGAATTCCCAGACTTCATTAATGAATATCTCGTGACTCTTCTATCTGTTTTTCTCTGTTCAACTTCATTAAATTCTTCAACTTCTTGACCTCCATTTGAACCAAGCTGCTCAGAAATGCCAGTTTGTACTTCAACATTTTGCCTAATATTAGACTCATAGTGGACATTTTCCTTTTCAGCATCCATCAGCGCAAGGTCATCCTGGTCAGCCATTTGTGTGTCTTCTCCTACAATCACAGAAACTGCATTAGCATCTAAACTTTTCTTACTCCTGAAAGGTACAAATGTACCTGCATCCACAGAATTACAAGGATAAAGAACAACATTGATCTTACCTTCAACCTCTGAAGTGGGGTTTATTGTTCTAATCCTTTCTGTTTCTGGTTGACCTTCAGCTTCAGCTTCTATCCCCTTACGCAAACCGCAATTGTCAGCATCAGAAACATTCTTGTGTAATTCCACTTCTTTTGTTGAATCCATATCAACAATTTCCTGCCCTGTATCTGAACTAACCTGTAAAGTCTCAGACGTCTGTGCCTTTTCAGTGCATTTTCTCAAGAACTGTTTTTCCTCAGAATTCAGAAGAGCCTCGTCCACTGCAACTTCAGTTTCACCAACCACTTCTAGAACATCATTGGAGTCACTGTCAACTCTATTGACCTCCCTTGGCTGTTCTTCATCTGTATTTAACTTCTCCTCAGATTCAACTCTGTCAGTGATACATGCTTCTTTCTCCACTATTTTATGACTTTGCAAGTTAGCAATGTTCTTCTTCTCATCTAATCTCACATCATTTCCATCTCCGGTTGCTCCATTATCCTTTTCAGCACATCCACTCTCTACATTTTCAACTCCTACAGAACTACCTGTTAACGGGCATCCTAAATCATTATTATCACATCTACTATTTGTCACCTTGTGATCTGATGTCCCAGCACCCGGGGCATTTGCGCACTCAACACCAACATCCATCACAATAGGATCTTCAATGTTGCTAACCCCAGTTCCCACTTCTTCCTGAGCCCTGTTATCCAAAACAGACTCCTCCTGTAAAGATGCAGCATCAACCTCACCACTATCAACTACTGCTTCATCTCTCTCTTCCCTCCCCAACACCACACTATCCAATTCCACTGCTACATTCTCACTGATACCCTCTTCAGATTCCACACCCTGAGAGACCCCACCACCTATCCCTCCAGGCCCCACATCCTTACCCAAATCCTCCCCACCCTCAACTGATTCCCCACCACCCACTTCACCACTCAACTCAGCACCATTCCCATGAGTGCAAACACCATCTATGTACACATCAGACCCCAAAACCTCCACCATTACATCCTTCCCATTACAAGCCCCACCCTCCCCAACCAACTCTTCAGATAAGGAAGCCTCCATCTGAACCTGACCCCCACAATCCACAGACCCTTCTAGGGTTTCTCCCTCCACTTTCTCCTTATGGGTCACTGTGGATTCTAATGTTTCACACAAACCCTTCTCTTGTTCCTCCATGGAGATTGTATCTAACAAAAATTAAAACTTCAAACATTCAATAAACACACACAAAAAAAATAAAAAAAATCTTTTCACCCCAAGAATTTGGCAAAATGTAAAAGACCCAGATGAAAAAACTGCAGCGATTTCTCCAACGCGTACACAGATATAATAAAGGGAACAAAAAAAAAAACAATTTTGCAGAAAATCCAGAAAAGAGAACAGCATAAAGATTCAAACTTTCATACCCATCAAAGAAAAATGAACAATAAAAAAAAAAAAAAAAAAAAAAGTGTGTACCAGGGTTAGATCTTGTGTCTTAGTGAAAAGTAAGCCGAGGGTTTGGTATAGTTTTTAGAGAGAGAGTGTGTTTAGAGAGAGAAAGGAAAGTCGCGATACTTAAATTCCGATATAATACATTCTTGTCCTTTTCCTTTTCAACTAGTTGTTTCGTTAAGATTACATGCTAGTGTTGAGGATGTTTGTCACCACCAATAGAATCACATCATGGATATTTTGTGTTTGAATTCATTTGGATACGTGGCACACATACTGAACCACTAAAGGTAGTAAATGTGAAACTATAATAAGAGAACCTTCCCTTTTAGCATTTGGAATAATTAAAAGTCATGCAATAATAAAAAAAAATATAAAGTAAAATTAATATATATATAATTTAATTTTTATAATTTTTATATTAATTTTTTTAAAATTAATTTTAAATTTATACATAAGTTAATTTTAATTTATTGAAAAGATTATTTTTCTATTTTTTATAAATTTTTATTAGAGTTGACAAAACGAGTTATCCAGTCTAGCTAGTCCAATATAGACTACAAGTTATAGTAAGGTAGGCCAAAAATTTTGAATTAATTATGGGTCTTTAAATTAAAGCTCAAGCCTAGTCCTATGCAAATTGTGTGGGCTTTTTGGGTTGATCCTAAGTTTTTTATTATTATTTTTTCTAAAATTCAAAACTAACATTTTATTGATATATTTATTTTAGTTAATAAATAAAATAAGATAATTATATTATTCTATTAATATATTTAAAAAATTAAAAAATAATTAGTTTATTATTCTTAATATAAATATATTATAAGATAATATTATTTATCATTTTATAAAAGTTATAGACAGCAGCCTATATATATGATTGCGCATATAAGTTTATATAAGTTATAAAGGTTTAGGTCACTTACCATTTTAAATATATATATATAGCTCAAAAAAGACATCATGATATTTGAAACACATGTTCAATAATGATATTTGAAAACATGTTCAATAACTTTATAAGTAGCCTATGTCAAAATAAAAAAATCAAAGTCCATGTTAAATAAATGAAAGTTAGCTTCAAAAATCTTTTAACATATTTGATATACGTAAGTTTGTAACTTTGTAATTATAAGTAGTTTATGCCAAAATGAAATTTAGAAACATAGATAGTAAGTTTATCTCTTTAAGTAGTCTATACCAAAATCATTAATTAAATCCTATGTCAAACAAACAAACAAAAGTTTTAAAGATCTTCTAACATTTTAATGATGAGTAGCATATGTCAAACTCAAAAGTGAAAATCAAAGTCAAACAAAAGGCCTCTAAATTATAACAAATTGAAAAATGCAAGTAGCCTAAACTCTACCAAGCTAACTTGTCTCAAGTTGTCTCGAGCCCAATTATGATACAGGCTTCATCAGATTGAGCTCTTTATCTAATTTGCACTCAAAATTTAGAGTTTAAGTCCTTATTTTTATTGTGCGAGTTTAAGCCAGCTCGACAAGCTCAACCCATTTTGCCAACTTGACTTTTTATAAGTTTTTACGGATAAGTTTACTCAAACATACCTTAAATTTAGAGTTGTTTTCAATTTGTAGTGTTATAGAAGGAAAGTCGTTTGAAATTAAAATTATAAATCATAATATTTTCATCTAACTATAAATTATAACTTATAATTAGTATAAGCATCATAATGTTCAAGATGCTTGAGAAAAAGAGAAACTTAAGGGAGAGGAAGATTCAAACCACTTTTTTATTCGAGGAGAAAAGCAATTTCAATGAATATAATAAGGGGGATACTATAAAAGGAATTGTAATAACTGCTATGGTAGAAAATTCTGAAAAAATATGTGTGATTTGAATATTAGAATGTGAAACTCTTTTACCAAGTGAATGTCAACAGAAAACGAAATAAATATGTAAACCTTTCTTAGAGGTTGGCATGGGGTGAAATGATAGGTCATCCTAAGAAATGAAGCACTTCTTTAACTATTTTTTTCTTTCATAGTTTGATAAAAGTTTTCTTTTAATTCAAGTTCTGCCTTATTTATGAGTTCAAGGAAGAGGTTAAGGTGACAATCATTAGTGATAAACTTATAAATTTTATATAGTTATATCTCTTAATTTACAAGGGGAAACTATTGGGTGGCAAAATTAAGAGTCATATTGATTTGAGAAGTTTTTTACTATTAATTTCTATTTTTAAATTTGAAAATAATTTTCATTTTTCTAAATAGTTTTCAATTTTAAATTTTCAAGATTTAGAAAATATTTTTGTCTGACTTTCTATTTTCTATTTTTAAAATATGACACTACTATATCTTACTCATACAATTTTCTACTAAAATGATCACACAAAATTTTCTAAAGATTTTTTTGACAATGAAGAAAAGATCCTCATTCCATGTTTAGGATATGTTGTGGTGATTCATGAACCCTCATAATTGGTATGAGTTAATCACTTGTGTTTCATCAAATAGACGAGCGATTCGCCAAACAAAGGTCGTAGAAAGTGATGCATGCAACAGATTAATTGAAAAGTTGAAAAATTGATTTAATCAGTATTTTCCTTTGGAGACATAGAAATAGAATTGGAATGTAATAATATTGATTTATATAAAGACAAAAGAAATGAATCTCTAGTAATTCAAACAAATTAACAAGTTGATTGTTATTGGTGAAGACATAGAGTTTGGTATAACATGATAAGAATTTACTTGGTTCAAAACTTAACTCGAGTTTGATGTGGACCTTTTTTCAACTCAAACTCGACTCAATTCAAGCTCACGAATAATGTAGTTCAACTCATTATCTTAATTCATTTTAAGATTATAATTATTTTATATATTTTATTTATTTATTTATATAAAAATAAAATTAATATGAAATTATTTAAAATATTTATATGAATGTAATAAAATAAAATGTATTATTTAAATTTTACACACATATATATACAAGTTGGTTCATGAATCAATTGAGTTAAATTATATATAACTAAGTTCAACTTATTTGATTCATCAATCAACTTCAATGGGTCATTTATCAAATAAAGTCTCGAACTATGATCGAGTTGATTCGATTCATTATAAATTCTACTTGAAGTAATTTGATTCCTCCTCATAAATTAAGTTTAAAAATATTTATAAAGTAATTCAAGACCTAATAAATGTAAAATGAATAAACAAAGATATAGAATAAATAAATTAAATAGAACAAAATAACTATAAAAGTTAACAAAAAAGCAAAATAAATAATAAACATAAAAATAAATAATAAAAAATAAGTAAAGAACAATTAGACTTACAACCAACACATAATAGGTCTTGTCGCACTTAATCAACCAAACCTTGGAGAACAATCTTCATCCTTCCTTTACGAAAAATATTTTACTAAAGTAACTCCAACTTTATACTTAGTGTCAAGCGTGAAAACTTTATCTTTTACTTTGTTAGACCATTTGAAGACCAATTCTTTATATAGGATGAATGATGGTCAAAAGCATTTTAATTTATCAATGTGGGACTTTACTAGATGTTAACTATCCGTCTTAGTGTAATATTGGCATAGTTAGTGTCATCACTTGTAGCATAATCGTGTTCACATATCGATGTTAAATCTTCCCAATTCTCTCTCTTTCTCTAATCATGTTCACATATAAATACTACATCTTCCCAATTCTTGATCTCTTTGTATATATGTAACTATATATCTTTAAATGAAAATAAAATAAATAATCATAATTTAATTCAACATATATACAAAAACTAAAAAGAAAGAGAAAATAAATTAAGCTCAAATACATAATACATTAGCATTGTCTTACTAAACCTTATTATTATGAGCTTTGACCAATGTATTTTGTGTTAATCCTAACCAAAGCTACAACAACTATTAAGCATATATCAGAAATGGTAGCATGACTTTTATCAAAAAATTTAAGGAAAAATACAATTTTATAAGCCAAAGAATTGCATTGAAATGAAAGACTAATTCATGACATAAAGAATGCTAACAAATTATCCAAGAGATTCTCTACATATAAGAATAAGAAAAGCTACAAAAAAGAAATTGCATCCATAAAAAAATAACAAAACTACATTAGGATTTTAGCCATTGTATCCTTAACAAAAATAAAAAGTGAGCAATTATGCTAAAATGTCCACATCCATTTAATTTCTCAACAAATCAAGTGGTTAAGTTGTGAAAGAAATTAAGGATAATATGATGGTTCCACCACCAATTAGATGGAACCAAGTGAATAATCATCCATATATTGTTAAAATGAAACTACTAAAAGAATCGGACCCCATGTCACGGTTAAGATATAAAATCCAATGAAGTGACCAATTATCACAACCTCTTACACATAACAAAAATGTAACCCATTACAAGTCTTTGAATGGAAGCTATAGTGAACATGCTAGTAATAAATGTTGCAACATTTATCTCATTCCAAATGGATAGAAAATAATTTAAACTAACCTAACCCCACCAATAAGCATATGCTAGTTATCACTTGCAAGTTCTTCATCTTGAAGCATTGGTTTCTCTCCTTAGACCAATATCATATAACACAAAATCATAATTATAATAAAGTTTATCAATTCAAAACATCAACCATAATCTACTCTAACATTATGCAACACCACCAATCATACATCTTTTTCTTTATCGTTTATATAATACAATGCACTCATGCTAACAATCAAACTCCAAGCATCCTTTAGGATTTGGAAACCAATTCATAAATGGATGGCCAAAAACCTTGCACATGGTGTTTTCAACCAATGCCTAGATTTAATTTTCACTTTCTTTATGATATTCTCCATAATTGGCTAAACAAATTCAAAAATCAATTTATTTTGAGCATCTCATATCATCCACACCACAACAAATGACATCATATTTCACATCTTGCATTACACAAGATTGAATAACTCTACCAATGTGTTTGAATGAGGATTTTAAAAGGGAAAAGTAATTTAAGAAGGGATTTAAATTTTTTACAATAAAATTCAACCTTTGGATATTTTATTACTTTTTAAAAATTTTAGAAATTTTAATTAGTAATATAGTTAACCAAAAAAGGAATTTTAATTTCTTAGTGAAGAGTGAGAATTTTGAAATTCCCATGTCTCACTTGCGTCCTTGCTGCTCACATCATTGTCATTCTCGCTCATTCTCCTCTTGCTTAGGTTCTCTATCACACACTTGCACACATGCTCACTCAAGCTTATTCTTTGTTTGTCTTTCTAGTCCAACTTTCTCACTTTTATCTTTACATTTTTCTCTAATTTAGGATTTGTTGGTTTAAATTTGGTCATTGATATGTGTTTTTGATTTTTTTTAAGTAAGTATAAGTAAGCTTAATTTTTTATTTATTTTAATCTTTTTTCTAATGTAAGCTCAATTTTGGTTCTTTGATTTTACATAAATGTTGTTGCTACTTAACTTGTACATGGAGGAGAACTCATATCTTTAATTTTAAGGGTAAGAAATTGATTACCAATATGAGTTCAAAATCTAAATATTCCCTATTATTATTTCATTGTATTTGCTATACTATTTCAAGGTGGCATTTCTCAATAATAGTTGGTTTTTCTCCAAAATGGGGTCAACATAATTGTAGTATGCGCTAAGTTCAATTTCCCTCGTATGATTAATATGAAAAGTACACCTATAGTCAATTGTGAGCTTCCAAGCTTGCTGATTATGCATCATATTGTGAACAACAAATGTATTTCTTCCTAAAGTTTCCAACTATCAAGTTACAACTGCTGGTTTATTTACAATAAAGGATGTTTCTGGCCTTACATAGGTAGAAAAACCTGAATTTTGAGATGAAAATTCTAGCTTTTCTAGATTAATGATATTTTGCCCTTGTAAGTGTGAATGTGATTGACATTGGTTCCTTGCTAAATCCTTTTTGGAGACCTAGAACATGTAGAATGCACAAGTATATGAAATTATTTTGTAAATATAAGTAATTAGTACTACTTACAGTAGTACAAGACAAGATACTTTAAATTTGAAATCAAGTACCTATTTTTCATATTTTTCCCCTCTTTTCCTTGTATCCTTACTTATGTATATGTCTTAGCAACAATTCCTCTTCAGTGTTTTTTCATCAATATTTTCCATTATTTTGCTTCATCCTCCCATTTCTAAAATTAAAGAAACATGGCAAAATAATCGTTGAATAATATAAAAAAAAATGATTAATATCGGAAGGAGGAATGCTACCAAATGAGGAACCTATCTCAAAGTCTTTAACTTGCAAAGGTTTTGACCCTTAATCAAGAAGGGGTAAATGGGAGGGAAAAGCTTTTCTCCTTTGCTATAGAGTACTTCAATTTGTATAAAAACAAGATAAGTAGTAGCATATTGTTACTCAAAGAACAAAATAATGATCCAAAGATACCTTACTTGCTAGAGGCTTAATAAACTATACTTTTGTCTATGATCCCCTCACTATATCATGCAATCATTCTAAGAAAAAATAACATAATCTATCTATGATCCCCTCACTATATCATATATGCTAGTGGCTAGTATATTTTCTTTAACTTGATGGACCTGCAATATGCACAAGTTACTAGATAGTGTTTGACCCTTGGCACCCCAAAGGACCATGGAATTATTTATATATGTGTGTGAATTAAAGCTCTATTATAAATGATAATTATTCTTGCTTGAGATGGTGGTCGAAGACAATGCAATTGAGAAATCAGTTATGTGGAAGGGTAGTTGAAAAAAAATGCTTACTTGTTGTGTATGTTGGAATTACTCTAGACTTATTAGATCAAAGACCAAAGACCAATATCAATATCTTAATTTTCATCATTACCTATTTGGCATAGTTTAAAATTCAGCATTAAACTTGATTGTTTCCTTTAGTTTCAAACAATACAATGGAATTGTTTTCGATTACAGTGCAGAAAAAGATAATAAAACTACTCTTTTTGTTCTCATTCTTATTGTTGGTTATATTAGTGAGATTTAAACTACTTTATGGCGGTCTATAATGAACTTATATTACATGAAAGTTTGTTGAGATTCAAGTCAAATTGGCATACCTTTGTGACTATTTCTCATTTTTGTGCTTTCTTTTTATGAAAATGATGGCATAATGATAAATAAGTTATTTTTCAATTTTTTGTGTTTGTTTTAGTTTTTATTTTTTTATTGGAATTTATAATTGAAAAAGAATATACATGTGTGTTTTAATTCAAATTTTATATTATTAAAATATAATTGAAAAATAATATATGTATATATATATATATGTTTTATTTCTTATTTTATATCATTAAAATATAATTAGAGAACAAAACATATATATCTAAAATAAAATAATTATGAAAAATTAATTAATTTATTTAAGTAATAAAATTTATAAATCAAGAATTTAATTATTTTATTTTGAATAAAAGATTTTATAAATGAAAGAAATATAGTTGTTTTATTCAAATATAAAACTTTAGAATTTGATTATTTTATCTAAATAAGAAAATTTAAATTAATTTATCCAAACATAAAAATATGAAAATAGAGGAATTTGATTTCCTTATCCAAGCAAAAAATCTAAAATTAAAGTATTTTTAGTTGAAACAATTGAAATTCTTAAAAATTTAAATTCTTTATAATTCTACCATGCTCTATCCAAACACAACCTACGTTAATACATCTTAATCATTTATTAAGATAGTAATTGTGTGGAATGATGATAAAGAACTAGAAATTTAGATTATCTTACGCCTACTAAGAAAAAATAATATATGTATTGATAATATTAATGTTTTTTATATTGTTATCCAATTATAAACCATCATGTATGATAAGTCTATTGATTTTTATGATAATTATCTTAAAAGTCATACTAAAAGTTGTCATATTCAAAGTAAATATATCTATCTTTTGTCTTTTTTAGTTTAAATTCACAAAGTGTGATGGACTTTTTAAAATAAATATAAGTACCTCTAAAACTTTCCTTTTTAAATCATGTAAGGACCTAATTTTGATTAAATTTATAAAAAATAAAAATATAAAGAAGCCTTAAAGTACTATATACCATGGAAATCCCATGTTGAAAAGAATGAGAAATAAAAGGTTGATTTGTGTTTCACCTCTATCAAAAAAGTCTCACATTGAAAATGAATATAAGTAAAAGAGATTTATGCTTCTCCTATATCTCCAAAATCCTATATGAATAATGATTTACTAAGTATTCAATCATAGAAAAAAAAAGTTTAACTGATGATATCAAGAGTACTCACATTTGAAGTAAATATTATATGTTGTTTTTTCTTTTTTAGTTTAAACTCACAAAGCATATATTAATGGACTTTGTACAATGAATATAAGTACATAAAAAACTTTTCCTTTTTTAAACATGTAAGCACCTAATTTTGATTGAATTTTTTTATAAATAATAAAAAAAGCATTAAATAATAAATACCTTATAATTCCGATATTGAAAAGGAAGATAAATAAAAAGAAGATTTTTGTTTCACCTCTAAAGTCCCATATTTGAAAGGAAGAGAAGTAAAAGTGAGATTTATGTTTCACTTATATTTTCAAAGTTCAACATTGAAAAACAAATGCTCTTTTAGCTCTTATTTTCCTATATAAGAAGTGATTCCTTAAGTATAAAGTTTAGTTGAGGATATCAAGAATTGTCACATTTTAAGTATATCATAGTTCTAAATATTTAAAATCATTTAATAAAGAAACCAATCTTAAACTACTCAAATTGATATTAAATCGTTCTAATTGGAAAAACCCAATGATTTAATGAATTTGACCAATTTTTTTAGAGAAATCTTAAACTAATTTCAAGGAACCATACATTGATCACTTGACTCAATTTTTTGTTTTGGTATAATTGTTTAGTTTTATAGAATACGTATTGTACTTAATTTGGTGCACTATCGATGTGGGATCCTTTTCACTTTTCCCTCCTATAACAAGTAAAGGTGAGAAAGTAGACGAAAGAAATGGTGGTTGTACGTGAATAACTCATTTGAGAGATCACGAAGAAGAACTCTTTCTTGATGGATGATAAAGGTAGTGCAAAATCAGGTAACAGATAATTATCGTCTACTACAAGTCTAATCCAGAAAAGGCAAGTGTTGTCAATAGAAGCCTTAAAGTTACAAAGTTTGATGTGAAGAAAAGAAACAAATATATTGTGAATGTCCCTCGTCAAAAGTGAATTGAGAAGAGTTATATGCACTCTACATTACTACCATTATTTTCTCTCTCTCTTTATTTTTTGTAATTTTTGTATTTCATAAATGAATTCTAGATTTTTGGAGTTTTGTTGGGAGATGCTATAATTGTGTTTTTAATATACAACTATTATAGCTTTTAATTTGCTATAGATAATATGCTTTTATGTTATCAATGAGTTCATAGAATAAGACGAGAATTTATCGTCAAACATTTTGCAATTTTTTTTTATAAACATTTAAATTATTCAAAGTGTATTTTCCATTTTTATAATATGTAACAAAAAAGGCAACACTTTTAGAGAAAAATATCTTTAAGTAAAAATATTTGTTGCTGAAATAAAATATTTTTATTATTAAAATTTAAAATCTAAATTTACAAGTGTTTATTTTTTAATGTCATGAAGGGAATATTATGTTATTTTTTATTTAATATTGTTTATATATTAATTAAAATTTTTTAAAAAATATTAATTAGTTATTATTGGTTCAATCGCGATTACATGATTAAATTTTGAACTAGTATTCTAATTGGTTTGATTTTCAAAACATCAAAGTATATTAATCTTTTGTTTTTTTTTGGTCTTTTTCAGTTGAATTCACAAAGAGTTTATTAATGAGCTTTGTACAACGAATATAAATATTTTTAATAATTTTTCTTTTTAAACCATGTAAACACCTAATTTTGATTAAATTTTATAAAAAATAAACTATAAAAACACAAAAAGAAGCCTTGAAGTACTATATATTTTGGAAGTCCCACATTGAAAAAGAACTGAAATAAAAAGAAGATTTGTATTTCACTTTTATCTCTAAAGTCCCACATTGAAAAGGAAGAAGATATTTATGTTGCACTTATATTTTCAAAGTCCTAAATAAAAAAAACAAGCATTGTACTAGCTAGAGGTGACAAATGGTTTGCTTGGGCTAAGTTTGTTGAACCAAGGTGTAAAAGTTGGTTAGATGAGACCAAATTTTTAATAGGCGCTAGATTTGTTAGTCTAGCCTAACCTATCAGCTTTGACCAAATTGATCTATTTTTTTAACCTAAATTTATATAAATTTCGTAAAAAATGAATTAAAATAATAAACAATATGAGGCTAAATAACCTTGATTATTTTTGGAACAACATTTTATAGAATTAGGTCAAATTGACACAATTTTTTTGGACATAAAATTCAAGATCTTAGTCCAACCTTATTTATAGGCTATTCGGGTTATCCAATGGAACTATTTCCTATTTTCCACCTCTACTTCCAGTTTTTCTTTTCAATATAAAGAATGATTTACTGGGTGTTTGGAGATGAAGAAAAAAGATTAACTAATAATATCAATAGTTGTTGCATTATAAATAAATATATCTATCTTTTTTGCATTATCTTTTTAGTTTAACTTTATATTATTTGTCATTATTTATTTTCTTTATAAATTAGAAAATTAGAAAATAATATATATATATATATATATATATATATATATATATATATATATAGTTTGATTTATATTTATGCAATAAAATTTGAAAAAAGAAGTAGCTTATTATAATTCTTTTTTAATTTATCCTAAAATATTTTAAAGATAAATAAAAAAACAAATTTAAGTATTACAGTTAGGTATAAATTATTTTGTCAAATATTAATAATTTTTATCTTAATATAATTTAGTCATTTCTAGTAATTTATAATTTTTGTATTTAAATTTCTTATAAATTTTATATTATTATATTACTTAAATATTATATAATATTAAAATTATGAATTTAATTTACTATTGGTTAGACCAAAGTTTAACCATGGTAGAACCAATTGTGAACTAGTTCTTTCACGAGTACAATTATTGGTCCAATTTAAAAAAAAACATTGATGATTCAACCTTTTGCAAGGATGAATTATTTTTAATTAAAAAATTAAAAAATATTTTCAATCTTAAAATAATATTTTCCATAAAAAATATTTTCAAATCTTACAATTTTTTCTTTCATAAAAATAAAAATTATCTTTTAAAATTTAGAAAATAATATTTTTCATAAAAACGAAAACATCTTTCCAAATTTTAATTTTTCTTTTTCATAAAAAATGTATCTTCAAATTTTAAATCTTTCCTTCTTTATAAAAATAAAAAATATCTTTTTATATTGCAAATCTTTTCTTTTTGAAAAAATGGAAAATATGTTTTCAAATTTCAAGTTTTTTTTGTCCTCTGTAAAAACCAATATCTACTATGGTAGAACCAATTTCAAGTTTAACCATGGTAGAACCAATTGTGAACTAGTTCTTTCACGAGTACAATTATTGGTCCAATTTAAAAAAAAAATATTGATGATTAGTCATTTCCTAACTTCAACCTTTTGCAAGGATGAATTATTTTTAATTAAAAAATTAAAAAATATTTTCAATCTTAAAATAATATTTTCCATAAAAAAATATTTTCAAATCTTACAATTTTTTCTTTCATAAAAATAAAAATTATCTTTTAAAATTTAGAAAATAATATTTTTCATAAAAACAAAAACATCTTTCCAAATTTTAATTTTTCTTTTTCATAAAAAATGTATCTTCAAATTTTAAATCTTTCCTTCTTTATAAAAATAAACAATATCTTTTTATATTGCAAATCTTTTCTTTTTGAAAAAATTGAAAATATGTTTTCAAATTGCAAGTTTTTTTTGTCCTCTGTAAAAACCAATATCTACTATGATATTTGTTTTGTACATTAGAGAAAGGAAACAAAGCTAAACAAGGCTAAAAGGCTAAAACGAGGCTAAAACATCAACAACTAAAAGTTCTAGAATCAAATCATTGATAATTAGATAGATAATTCCTAGCATCCAACCTACTAAGGTATTTATTACAAAATTTCCTTCGCAAAGAACATGTAACACCTCAATTTTTCGTTGCATGTCTTATATAGTATTTTAATTTTTTATTTAAATATGTGTATGTTTAAAAATGATTATTTTGTTACTTATTAACAAGATATATCGAAGAAAATAGGTGTTGGACTAAAAATGAGATTTTTTGGTAAGTAAAAATAACAAAAACAACCATGCATAATAGTGAGCATGCCTGTGCAGACTTGTAAGCCCAAAAGTCAATAGCAAAGCCTATTTCGCCGCTTTATAAAGGAGCGACCTATTGATCCTTTTGTATTAGAAATCATTTGCTCAGATGGTGGTTTCCTCTGCAAATAGTCAAGAAGGAGAAGCCCTAGAGAGGATGTTTGAGGATGAGGAGGAATGATCCTAAGGAGTGGAGGACCTTACTTGGAAGTCAACATTTTAGGTCAGGGGGAGTGAGAAATCTTGATCAAGGGTATGAGTATAATTGTGGGTAGAGAGGGGTTGTCCCTACAACTCCTAAAATTGTATGTTTTGGTTATTTGAAAGGGAGATTGAACTCTATGTATTAAGACTTTTCCTTTTAATTAATTATTGTTGTTAATTATAATTATAAAATGTATTTTCTTGGTTATCCCTAAGGGGACCAGGAAGAACAAAAGAAGGATATGAGCATCAAGCAGCTAAAACTTTTCAAGGATCCTTAACTCGAGGCAGATTGAAGAGCCTAGAAATTGACGTGCATAAGAATGTAGACCTCCTCAAAGGACAAGGGGCATCCAAAGCATCTTTGTTTATGTATTGTGAATGTCTTCACATAGTTTAGGAGCTTGTACGTTTCCTATACGTAGCTTGTAATAAGTAGGAGGACCTGGTGTAAGCCTTTGGACGCGCTTAGTGCCTTTGAACACATTTAACATCTATAGATGCATGCTTTGGACGATTGGCTCTATAGGATGTATAAAGCCTTCCGAGGGCTCTTGAAGCATTTTGGACGAGGAGCGTCATTAGACTCTATTTGGACGACGCGGTGGACTTTGGGTCCTATGGACGCTCCTTGTGGACACAAACTACCTTTAGACGATGGAAGGTGCCCTTAGGTGGATGCACCTCTTGGGCCAATTCCTTTTGGAAGATGACCCTTCGAGGCAACTCTAAACCCTGGAAGATGCTTAGAGCCCTTTCCACTTCACAAATTACTGTAATTGAAGCACGATTTTCAAGTTATGCATCCTTTGTACTCTCTCGTCAAGAGGTAATCCATTTAGATGCATAATCTTGCTTTAATTAGTCTTGCAAATTGAAATTTTTAGCTCAGATTTTGCTCACCTAGCTATTATCTATCATTTAATTGGTTCAATTTTGGTTTTAATTGATTCAATTATCAATTTTATCAATGCATTGCAAGAAAATAGATAAATGTGATTGAGTTTTTCATTTTGTTTTGTTGATCACAAAATTGATTGTAATTTGTGAAAAAGAATTGTGGTAGTTGTTTGAAAAAGAGTTGGATAAAAAGGAATTGAAAGAATTGAGTAAGATTAGTTAGATCCTTGACCAAAATTAGTGTTGCAAAAATAAAGCATGCAGGAAAAGAATACAAAAAAGAAAAAAAAGAAAAAGCATAAGAAAAAGTTGTTATAGATCCATTGACAAACCATACATGCTTAAAAAAGTTTCGTGTTAGTTGTTTTTACCTAATCATTTTTAGTTTAGTGTTGTTAACTGTACGGATGTCCACAATGCTTTGGATGCTTGGTTTGGATGACAAAAATTTTGTTCGTTTTCTTATGCATAATTGTTAGCATCTTTAACTGAGTCTTCGTATTGTCTTTTGTGATTCTTAATTTGAGTAAGCTTTCTTTTCTATTACGTTTTTTTGCTTGTCTTCATTTGCCTTCTTAGTTTTGTCTTTGAGTTTTTGTTTCCTTTAATTTACTAAGAGTTATCTTGATTCGACGACTTTCACTTGCATTGTAGAGCTTGATTGGTAGAATTTAGGTTCTCTTTCAAGGTGTAGCCAAGAGTTGAGTGGGAAAGACAAGAGTGCACATTATAGAAAAAGCCACTAAGAGTGCATACATGAGTAAAAAGTATAAATATGTAGTAGTGGTGAGATTTGACTTTTGTTACTAACATTTTTCATGAGTAAATTTCAGTATAAAGAAAGGTGTACATGTGTAATTATGGCTAGTAGCAGTAGTGATGAAGTAAATAGTTACTTTCCTAAAGTTCAATGCATGATGAAGCAGATGGCTAGATTGGAGGAGTAGTTGGCTAAGTTAAGAGGAGGATTGGAAGTTGTGAAAGTAGATATAACGAGTGTCCAAGATAAGGTAAAGGTACTCGACAAAGCAAAGGAGAAGTTTGCTGTGTCCATACTCGAAAGTGTAGGCAACAGAACTAGGAGTCAAAAAGGATAGTCCATAGATCCTCATAGCTCGCACCATGATGAGAGGAGTGAAGGACAACATAGAGAAATAAAGCAAGAGAAGGAACCAGAGAGAGACAAAAGAGAGAAAAGGAGAGAAGAAGAGCCTCGTAGAGAGAGGTGAGAGAGAAGACAAGAGGAAGAACCCCATGAAGAAAGAAGGAGGTATGACGAGTCACCATGTTAAAGAAATGTAGAGGACTTCCGTAGTGCTCCTATGGATGCTCTCCAGTGTTGTATTCCCCATTTTGCAGGTGATGGTGATGTAGAGACATTCCTAGATTGGGAAATGAAAGTAGACTAGGTGCTTGCGTGGTCACGTATGAGTTCACTAGATATGCGCAAGTATGGTGGAACCAATTCTTCAGGAAGATTAGAGAAGGGAAAAAGAAGCATGTTAACATGTGGGTTGATCTTATGCAAGAATTAAGATCAACGTTTGTGCCAGCATCCTATGCGAGGGACCTATACAACAAGTTGCAACACATGTATTAGGGGTCCAAAAGCATAAATGAGTATTACAAGGATATGGAGGTTGCACTATTGAGGGCTAATGTGCTAGAGTCTAGTGAAGCATCGATGGCTCATTTTCTACACGGGCTAAACAAAGACATTCAGGATATGGTGGAGTTGTACTACTATACCACTATGGACAACCTAGTGCATAAGGCGACATGAGTAGAGGCTCAGTAGAAGAGACGCCTAGCCTCAAAGAAGACCTACCCTAGTGGCCCCAGCAACTGGAGGGGCAAGGAGAAAGAGAAGGAGAGGCCAATAAAGGACAATAAGGGGAGTTTCCCACCTCAAGGTCAAAAAGAAGAAAGAATGTTGCCAACAATCTCCACCAAGAGCAAGAGGATAAATTGCTGCACGTTCTAAGACAACATAAGAAGGCAATTGGGTGGAAATTATCCGACCTTCCAAGCATAAACCCCTCCATCTGCATGCATAGAATTTTAATGGAGGAGGAAGCCAAGCCCATAAGGCAACATCAAAGAAGGCTGAATTTGACCATTCTAGACGTGGTAAAGAAAGAGGTGACAAAACTGCTTGTTGCAGAGATCATCTACCCCATCTCGGATAGCCAATGGGTTAATCTTGTGCAAGTAGTACCTAAGAAGTTTGGGAAGACCGTTATGAAAAACCAGCACGATGAGTTGGTACTTATGCGGATTCAGAACAGTTGGCGAGTGTGTATTGACTATAGAAGATTAAATCAAGCGATTCGCAAGGATCACTTTCCTTTGCCTTTCATTGATCAAGTCCTAGAAAAACTAGTAGGAAAATCCCATTATTGCTTTCTAGATGGTTGATATGATCATCTTTAGTTGTCTAACGCGTATCAAATAAACTAAAGATAACTATAGTATAGTCAACCCTAGGTCGAATTTTCTCAAGGACACAGTGTGCTCAATTGTGCTTTTATGTGCAAACTGGAGTAATGCAGAATCTAAGTATAGAATGTTGACCCGTCTCGGCACAGGTCGAGATGCCTTCGACAGAGACTGGGACGAGATGACTTCGACAGAGACTTCTCGACTCGGCTGGTCTGAATGCAGACTGACGCAACAGAGTCAGACGGACTTTGTTTCAGACTTAGAAAGCAGTAAACAAGGGGGTTTTGAATGTGAGTGAAGAGAAACAAAAAGTAAACTAAACTATGAGTGCAGAAAAAATAAACTACTATTACAAATATTACTATTATTATTATTATTATGATATAACTGTGTTCATGTTCAGTTCCATTAGTCCAAGTCCAGTCCCATTAGTCCAAGTCCAGTCCAATTTCTTCACTCCAGTTCTCAATCCATATCAGCCTTGGGAATTCTTATGACAATCGCCAAAGGTTTGTCCATTGCCACACTGATAAACTCATTTCTAGTCGTCTTAACGGGCATCAAATAACTAAAGCTAACTATAGTATAATCAACCCTAGGTCGATTCTTCTCAAGGACACAGTGTGCTCAAATGTGATTCGACGTGAAGCGAAATGACGTAGAATCTGAGATGTAGAGTATTAACTCGCCTCAACAATGGCTGAGTCTCTCTCGGCAGAGACTAAGCCGAGATGATCTCGACAGAGATCAATCCGGCTTGGTTTCGGCTAAGTGCAGACAGACGCTACAAAGATGGACTATCTCTATCTCATACCAAAAGGCAGTATAGGGGGGATGTTGAAATGCAAGCAAAACAGAAAATAAACTAAAACTATGAATGTAGTGGACATATACTAATGCTATTAGTTTACTATTAGTATTATTATGATATAACTGTGTTCATATTCATTTCTATTAGTCCAAGTCTAGTCCAATGTCTGCACTCCAGTTCTCAGTCCATATCAGCCTTGGGAAGTCTTATGACAATCACCAAAGGTTCGTCCATTACCATATCGAGGAATTACGTAATCACTACCTCATCAGTTGGCAAGGATTAAGTGCAGAGTTGATTTTAGGTTCTCGATTAATAATCGTTAAATAATTACCTACTAAATTAGTTAAACCAGTTCTAATCGACTTAGCTTAACATTGTTCACGATTCAAATGCAATCGCAGTTTAAATCATGAATTACTGGAGAGGAAGAAAACGGAGATGAGAAATGTAGAATGAAATTGTTTAATAGGAAACAGAGTACAAACACAATGGTCTGAATTCAGATGGACCCATCTTCCACGACGATCACCATGGTTGATGATGGTGGTTCACCTTCAATAGCCTGAGCGTTGAGGATCAGATTCACTAGAGTGAGTTGGGAATCCCAATCAGTCCCCTCTGGCAAACTTCGGCTTCCTAGTCTCAGACCTGCATTTCCTCGATCGAGAAAAACACCAAAGCAGCGCCGTGCACCACCATAAACGGAGAGAAACGAGAGTGAGGAAATGGGTATAATGAGAGTGTATTGAGAATGAATTCAAAGACCCCTAAAAAGTGCACAGCTCCTCCTATATAAACACTAGTTGTGACCTGCTATGCCTAATGATTCCTAACAGAATTACAACATGAATTTCCTATTCTACCCTTGCATAACTTGCGTTGTAAGCTACTCCAAAAGTGACGTGGCAGTTGAGTTGGAGCTAAGGTGGCCCTGAGCTGGATAGCTGACGTGGATAACATCTTAGGGTTGCTCCTTATTGGACTGCACCTACTTGGGCTAATGGGCCGTGAAGCTTGGCCTGATCTGGGCTGGCCGAGATGGAGTTGGTCTTGGCTGAGATGACTTCATCTCGGCCGAGTCTTCTTATAGTGGACTCGAGAACACCTCAGCTGATCCTGCAAGAAAAGAAGAGTTAGCTAAGATCCTCGAATTGACACAGATTTGCATTTTCTCCATTTTTAGGCCCATAATATGAATCTCAGCTAACACTCAGTTCTTAAGCACAAGATAGTCTTGTGAACCTCCTTCTTAGGTCCATAAAAGATGCATAATCTGTGACTCATCATATACCGAGGAATTACGCAATCACTACCTCATCAGTTGGTAGGGATTAAGTTCAGAGCTGATTTTAGGTTCTCAATTAACATTCATTAGCTGATTACCTATTGAATTAGTCAAACTAGTTCCAATCGGCTTAGCTTAACTTTGTTCATGTTCTAAATGCAATCGTGATTTAAATCATGATTTAAATCGTGAATTATAGAAGAGAAATGCAACCAGAGATTAGAAGTCAGAAGGTACTTATATTATTGAAAACAGAATACAACCATAGGACCTGGATTCGATGATTCCATCTTCCACGATGATCACCATGGTTGACGGTGATGATTTACCTCCGTTGGCTAGGACGCTGAGGATCAAGTCCACCAAAATACGTTGATGATCCAATCGGTCCCCTCTAGTAACCTTCAACTTCTCAGTTCCTAACCTGCACTTCCTCAATCGAGAGAAATGCCATTGACAGCACCGTGCACCATCGTGAGTGTAGGAGATGAGAGCGAGAGAATGAAGATAATGAAAGCGGGAAATTATGAATGCCAAAGACCCCTAAAATGTACATAGCTACTCCTATATATACAAGAACGCGTGAACTACGAAGCCTAACAGAATTACAAACATGGACTTCCTACTCTACCCTTGAGTAACTTGCGCTGCAAGTTTCTCCAAGAGTGACATGGCAGCTAAGTTGGAGTTGAGGTGGCCTCTGTATTGGATTGTTGATGTGGCTGATGCAGTTGGGCCGCTCCCTTTTGGGCTGCACCTATAGTGGGCTGCACCTATAGTGGGCTGCTGGTCTGTGAGGCTTGGCCTGGCCGAGATGGAGTCGGTCTCGGCTGATGTGGACTCGGCTCAGTCCTGCAGAAGAAGAGAAGAAAGCTTTTTATTAGCTAAGACCTTCGATTTAACACAAATTTGTATTTTCTCTATTTTTAGGTCCTTAAGGTGAATCTCAGCTAACAATTACTTCTTAAGCACAAAATAATATCACAATACTCTTCTTAGGTCTATAAAAGATGCATAATTTGTAACTCATCAATGGTTTCTCTGGATATATGCAAATCCACATTACACCTGAAGATCAACATAAGACTACCTTCATTTGCCCATTTGGTACCTTTGCATACACTCGCATGCCATTTGGCCTATGCAATCGGAGTACATTTCAACATTGCATGACAAGCATCTTCTCAGACTTGCTGCAGGATTTCCTAGAGGTATTTATGGACAACTTTATGGTGTATGCTGATTCATTTGATGCATGTCTAGAAAATCTATCCAAGGTGTTGACGAGATGCATAAATACGAATTTGGTGCTCAATTTTGAAAAGTGCCACTTCATGGTGATTGAGGGAATTGTGTTGGGCCATCTAGTATCCAACAGAGGCATTGAGGTTGACAAATCAAAGATTGACATCATCACCTCTCTTCCAATCCCCGCTTTTGTACAAGAGGTTCGCTCATTCTTGGGACATGCAGGATTCTACAAAAGATTTATCAAGAATTTCAACAAGATTGCCCTTCCACTTTCCAAATTGCTATAAAAGGATGTGGAATTTAATTTTGACCAGCCCTGTATTGAAGCTTTATAGGAGCTGAAGAATCGACTCACATCCACCCCTATTCTTCAAGCACCTAACTAGGAGCTTCCATTCGAGCTTATGTGTGACGCATCCAATTCGGCATTGGGAGCCATCTTAGGCCAAAAATCTAGAGCTAGCAAACCAGTGCCTGTAATTGCCTATACGTCTTGGACAATGGACCCAACCTAGTTAAACTACACAACAACTGAAAACGAGCTGCAGGCAATTATATTTGCCTTGGACAAATTTCATTCTTACCTACTAGGCTCCAAAATCATTGTGTTCTCTAACAATGCCGCACTGAGATTCTTACTGAAGAAGCCCGATGCAAAGTCGAGACTGACTCGGTGGATGCTTCTCCTTCAAGAATTCAACATAGAAATCAGAGATAAGAAGGGTGCTAAAAACTCTATAGAAGACCATTTGAGCCGAATCGAGAGTGAGAGTAACCTGATGCCTATCCAAGATGAATTCCCAGACGAGCAACTGCTGCATATCAACATGCCTACACCATGGTTCACAGACATATGCAACTTTGTGGTAGTATCTCAGTTTCCACAAGGGGCATCTTGGTTATACAAGGAGAGACTTCAAAGCGATGCCAAGTACTACATATGGGATGATCCTTACCTTTGGAGATTCTACAATGATCAAGCCATTCGCAGGTGCATTCCTGACGCTGAGATCAATTCGGTCCTCTAGTTTTGTCATGCAGCACCTGGAGGCGGTCATTATGGATCAACTTGGACTACTAGGAAAGTACTTGATTGTGGGTTCTATTGGCCCACCATCTTCAGAGACGCCTATCAATTCGTCTCCACCTGCGAAAAATGCCAAAAAGCTGGAGTGGCCGTAAGTAGAAGGCATGAGATGCCCCAACAACCCATCTTGTTCTACGAAGTTTTCGATGTTTGGGGTATTGATTTCATGGGGCCATTCCTAGTCTCCAATGGTTATTCATACATTCTGCTTGTCGTAGATTATGTATCATGATGAGTAGAGGCCATAGCCACCAAAACCAACGATGCCAAGGTTGTAGTGGACTTTCTAAAGTCCAATATCTTCTGCCAGTTTGGTGTGCTGAAAGCGCTCATAAGTGACCAAGGTAGTCACTTCTGCAATAGAGCCATGTCCTCTTTACTCCACAAGTATGTGGTGGTACATAGAATTGCCACAACATATCACCCCCAAACAAATGGCCAAGTTGATGTTTTCAACAGGGAAATCAAGAAAACACTGCAAAAGATGACCAATCCCACCCGGAAGGACTAGAGCCGAATTCTTGAGGACACTCTTTGGGCACATAGAACCGCACACCAGACTCCATTGGGAATGTCTCCCTATCGGATCGTTTTTGGTAAAGCTTGTCATCTCCTAATGGAAATAGAACATAGAGCTTATTGGCTAATCAAGCGGTGCAATCTGGCCTATGACCAATTAGGGAAGTAAAGAAAGTTCCAGTTGCAAGAACTGGACGAACTCCTCTTGGAAGCTTATGAGAACTCTTAGATATATAAACAAAAAGTCAAGAAATTTCTTGATCAACAGATCTTGAGGAAGGAGTTCCAAGTCGGCTAGAGAGTACTCCTTTTCAATTCACGCTTAAAGCCCATTACAGGTAAGTTGCGCTCTAAATGGGATGGACCATTTGTTATCACTAATGTTTTTCCCTATAGTGTAGTGGAATTAAAGGATGAATATACCAACAACACCTTCCAGGTCAATGGGCATCAGATCAAGTTATTTCATGAAGGTCCAACACGAACAATGCGCAAGACAAAGACCATCTCACTAATGGAACCGGCTCAACCGGCTCAATCTGTTCTGTTCTGTTCTTGAAATTTCAAACTCCATGACGACTCAATTTTGACTGTTTATATATGTTTATGTTTTGTTACCTTTAGTTTTGGATTTCTTTTCCATTTTAGTTTTTGTTTCAATTTCATTTCAGTCCAATTTTTCAGTAGTGTCATTTCCCTTTGTTTCAAATAAAAAGCTGTCCAAGTTGAGTCTGTTCCAACTTCGGTTCCATCTCGGCCGGACCCGGACCAGCTTTGGTTTGACCAAGTTTCAATTCTTACTTCTATTTTGATTTTTGTTTTGTTTTTCCCTAACCGAATTCTGAACTCTGATTGTTGAGAAAATGCTTTGAAAAAGAATTTAAATCAATTTCTTTAGTATTGGATGAAACAGTAAGAGGCAATGCAAAACTCTGGAGGAAAGATTTTTCAAACTTGATAGGGAGTGAAATTTCTGCATCTTTAGGCAGTAGGTGATTGAAAAACAGAAAAAGATAAACCATTAGTGGCAGAGCGATTATGACACGATCTTACAAGGGACCATCTTGAAAGCAGGAAAAAGGAGGAACTTGACCCTAACCGCGACCTGCTGGTAGAACCAAAGATATCAAAAGCGTGACCCTAACCACGACCTGCCGGTAAAACCAACACTATAAAAGTTCTTTAACTTAAGAACCAAAGGAAAAGTGCTCACAAATAAACACGAATTTTATTCAAATTATAAATTCTGTCCTACTGGATGGTTACAAGAGTTTATTTATAGGCTTAACTAGACAACCCTGAAATCAATGCCCATTAATATTTTAATTGACATAAAATCTCATGGATTTAATGTCCATTAATACTTTAATTGGCATAAAATCCCATCCACTAGATCTCTCCACTAACCATTTATTTCCATCATTAATGACCTTCCTATTTTTCCACCAACAATCCAACTTTCCCTTTTTTCTACCAACTATCAAAAAGTGATTTATGTGAAAATACATGTAAATAAATCCTAACTAACTACTCAGCCCAAATTACATGACAATGACTTTGGGCTTTATATATGTTCTTCAACATGGGCTCAAATCTTCATCAACTTGTAATAAAGTGAACCATTTTGGTGCAGCCTCTGATTCACTTTGCTCTAAACTTTCCGTAATTCCCAAACTTACGCCTGGCAATGATTGCTTCATTATTTGGGTTTTGGGCCTAGTCATGGGACCTCCAATGTCACGCAAATTATCTTTGATTTTGTTGGTTGGGTCTCTATCATTCTCTCCTTCTTCAAAAGGATTCGTCCTCGAATCAAAGTCCTCACCTACAACAAATAAAGATAAATCAGCAACATTAAAGGTAGAACTTATATTACCATATGTGGTTGGTAAATCCAGCTTGTAGGCGTTGTCATTAATCCTTGCTAAAACTTGAAAGGGTCCATCTCCTCTTGGTTTCAAGTTGGGATTTCTTTGAATGAGAAACCTTTCTTTCTGCATATGAACCCAAACCCAATCTCCAGGTTCAAAGGTGACTTTAACACGCCCTTTATTTGCTTGTCTTGAATATTGTTCATTCATCTTCTTAATGTTAGCTTGAACTTTGGCTTGGAATTCTTTAACAAATTCTGCCTTCTGCTTTCCATCCAAGTTAGTATACCCATTATTTGGCAAAGTTAAGATATCTAAAGGAGTCAGTGGATTAAAACCATACACAACTTCAAAAGGGGAATAAGAAGAAGTAGAATGGACAACTCTATTATATGCAAACTCAACATGGGATAAACATTTATCCCAATTTTTCAAATTCTTTTGAATGATTGCACATAACATGGTAACAAGAGTAACTTCAGTTTGCCCATCGGTTTGTGAGTGTGCAACAGTGGAAAACAAGAGCTTAGTTCCTAACTTATTCCACAAAGTCCTCAAAAAATGACCTAGGAACCTAACATTTCTATCACTTACTATTGTTCTTGGCAACCCATGCAAACACACAACTTCTTTAAAAAACAAATCAGCAACATGTGTCGCATCATTGGTTTTAGAACATGCAATGAAATGTGCCATTTTACTAAATCTATCCATAACAACAAATATACAATATTTTCCACTATGAGATCTTGGCAACCCTAATATAAAATCTATTGAAACATCAATTCAAGGTTGACTAGGCACAGGTAAAGGTGTATAGAAACCATGGGCCATGACTTTAGATTTGGCTTGCTTACATGTAATGTATTGATTACAAATATATTGCGTACCATGTTTCATATTAAGCCAATAAAAATGCTCATTCAGAATTTCTAGAGTCTTCTTTACTCCAAAATGTCCCATTAATCCCCCACCATGAGTTTCTCTAACTAGCATTTCACGCAAGGAGCAAGTAGGCACACACAATTTATTTTTCTTAAACAAGAACCCATTATACCTATAATAGTCTCCAAAAGCATGTTTAATACAAGAATTCCAAACATGATCAAAATCAGAATCATTGACATACAAGTCCTTTATAATCTCAAAACCAAGTAACTTAGTTTGCAAGGAAGTAAGCAACGCATACCTTCTAGACAATGCATCAGCCACAGTATTCTCCTTACCTTTCTTGTACTTGATCACATAAGGAAACATCTCTATGAACTCCAACCACTTGGCATGTCTCTTTTGAAGCTAACTTTGAGATTTTAAAAACTTCAAACTTTGATGGTCAGAGTGGATTATGAATTTCTTTGGCCACAAATAATGTTGCCAACTTTGCAATGTCCTCATCAAAGCATATAACTCTTTATCATAGGTAGAATAGTTCAATGCAGCCCCACTTAGCTTCTCATTAAAATATGCAATTGGTTTAGATTCCTGCATCAATACAGCTCCTATTCCAACACCAGAAGCATCACATTTAATTTCAAAAGCATTATCAAGATGAGGCAAACAAAGCATAGGTGCATTGGTCAACTTATCTTTCAACAAATTGAAAGCTTTCTCATGCATATCATCACACTTGAACACAATATCCTTTTTAACAAGCTCATTTAAAGTTGCAGTAATAGAACTAAAGTTCTTCACAAACCTCTTATAAAAACTTGCTAAACCATGAAAACTTCTTACCTCGTTTGCATTCTTAGGTGTAGGCCATTCTCTAATTGCCTTTACCTTTTCTTCATCAACATTTATTCCTTTTGAGCTTTGAATTTTGTTTGTTTGCTCAGGATTTGTTCTATAGGCTGGTCTATTTGAAATTGGACAACCAGGAACAAGGTCAATTTGATGCTCAATACCTCTTAAAGTAGGTAATCCATAAGGCACTTCATTTGGAAAAACATTAGTGAATTCCTGTAACAAAGACTCAATTTCACAAGGAAGAGAAAAATGAAATTTGTTAGTGAAATAAACACCCTTGTACAGGAGTACAAGTAGTTTCTCTTTTGCTGATAACGCACTCTCAACCTCTCTTGTCTTTGAAAATGCACTCATTTTCTTACTTTTCTCTTCACTGCACTCAATTTCATGTTTTTCTTTCTTCTGCTTATTTTTACTCATACTTTCTTTTCTCCCTCTTGCAAAGAAGCTCATTTGCTTTTCTTTTCTGAATAGATTTCTTTTCTTTTGCTTTTCTCATTCTTTTGTTCACATTTTTCTTTTGTTCTTTCATTCTTTTTTTTCTTTTGATTCCTCACACTCTCTCATTTTTATTTGGTCTTCACATACTTGCCTTGGAGACAATGGAGTAAGAGTAATTTTCAGCTAATTGTAAATAAAAGGCAAACAATTGGTATAGTCCTTGTGGGTCACCTTGTGGTCGAGCTACCATGGGCAGCCTAAAAGTATACGCCCTGCCTCCATAAGAATCACATCACACAGCACTTCATCTTTGTAATTCTCAATACCAAAAGGCATTGAAACTTGCTTGTCAACATTTACTTCTCCAATATTACTAAGCCATTGCAGTTTATAAGGCCTAGGGTGTTTGGCAGTTTGCAAATTTATTTTCTCCACTAGGATAGTATTAGATACACTGGTGCAACTCCCTCCATCTTGAATCATGCTGCACACTAGGATAGTATTAGAGACGAGTTTCCAGATGAGCACCTGTTGCACATAAATTCGTCTCCACCATGGTTTGCTGACATTTGTAATTTTGTGGCAGCATCTCGGTTTCCACCAGAGGCATCTCGGGCATACAAAGATAAACTCCGAAGCGATGCCAAATACTACATTTGGGATGATCCCTACCTTTGGAGATTAGGCAGTGACAAAGTCATCCGCAGGTGCATTCCTAATGCCGAGACCAACTTGGTCCTCCAGTTCTGTCACTCGGCACTTGGAGGCGGTCATTATGGATCCACTCGGATTGCCAGGAAAGTACTAGACTGTGGCCTCTATTGGCCAACTATCTTTAGGGACGTGCATGAATTCGTCTCCACCTGTGAGAAATGCCAAAAAGCAGGAGTGGCCATGAACAGAAGGCATGAAATGCCCCAGCAATCCATCCAATTCTGTGAAATTTTTGATGTCTGGGGAATAGATTTCATGGGGCCATTCTCAGTCTCCAATGGCTACTCATACATTCTGCTGGCTATGGATTATGTATCAAGATGGGTAGAAGCCATTGCCACCAGAACAAATGATGCAAGAGTGGTTGCAGACTTTCTAAAGTCCAATATTTTCTGCAGGTTCGGTGTGCCAAAAGCGCTCATAAGTGACCAAGGTAGTCACTTCTGTAACAGAGCCATGGCTTCCCTTCTTCAAAAATATGGAGTAGCACACAGAATTGCTACTGCCTACCACCCCCAAACAAATGGCCAAGTAGAAGTGTTCAACAGGGAAATCAAGAAAACATTGCAAAAGATGACCAATCCCAACAGGAAGGACTGGAGCCGCCTCCTTGAGGATGCTCTCTGGGCACATAGAACTGCATATCGGACACCTTTAGGGATGTCTCCCTATAGGATTGTTTTCGGTAAAGCTTGTCACCTTCCTGTGGAGCTAGAACACAGAGCATACTGGGCTGTTAAGCAGCGCAATCTGGCCTATGACCAAGCAGGTGAGTAGAGAAAATTTCAGCTGCAAGAGTTAGATGAACTCCGCTTGGAAGCATATGAAAACTCTAGGATCTACAAATAGAAAATCAAGCGATTCCATGACCAGCAGATCCTGAGAAAAGAATTCTGAGTTGGCCAGAAAGTCCTCTTGTTTAACTCACGCCTCAAGCTCATAGTAGGTAATCTACGTTCTAGATGGGATGGGCCTTTTGTTATCACTAATGTGTTTCCCCATGGTGTAGTACAGCTAAAAGATGAACACAGTAACAGCACCTTCCAGGTCAATGGGCATCAGATTAAGCCATTCCATGAAGGTCCAGCGCCTATCACTCGTGACATGGAGATAATATCATTGATGGAACTAGCATCACCAGATGACCCTGCCTCGCATTGAGGACAATGCAAATTTTAAGTGTGGGGAGGGATAAATATACAGTCATTTCAATTGCTGTGTCTTATTTCTATTCCCATCCTCCTGAACTCTGCTAATTTTATTTTTTGTTTTGTTAGTTTTAATCACTTTGTTGTTTTCCTTCAATTGCGTTGTTTCATTTTATCTGTCATGTTTTTCAATAAAAGAAGCCCAAGCCGAGTCCATTCCGGTTCTGTGCCATCTCGGCCGGATTTGGAACATCTTTGGTCTGGCAGAGTTTCAATTCTGTCATTTACTTTCAAGCTTTCCTCCTAAACAGAATTTCAAAGTGGATTGTCAAAAATAAAATTGTTTTGAAAAGAATCTTGAATTGACTTCTGTAGGTTTGAAAAAGACAGTAGAAGTAACTCTGCAACTTTGGCAAGAGATTTCTCTAGCTTGAGGGGAATGAAACTTTTGTGCTCTAGTCAGTAGTTGACTGAGAATCTAAAAAGGAAACCCCCTGTGTCAGAGCAGATACAACCTGTGTGAGATTTTGAGCCTTGTAAATATTGATGGCTTACATCTTGCCATTTCTTTTTTTTCTAGTGTGATTTTTGCATTCATGATAACTGAATATTCTACATTTTTCCTCAACTCTCTAGATACAACTGTTCTCTTATGCAGGAATGACATGATCTAGGCCCTGTTTCTTATGAGCCCTAAGCCAAAAAAAAAAGCCTACCTGAACAAATGT
The DNA here is from genome assembly GCA_025330945.1 of Mucuna pruriens. Lineage (NCBI taxonomy): Eukaryota > Viridiplantae > Streptophyta > Magnoliopsida > Fabales > Fabaceae > Mucuna > Mucuna pruriens. Next base: position 263,319 of record JAENHJ010000287.1, on the reverse strand, counting down.
ATCTATTGCTTTTCCCCATTTGAGCCTAATCTAACCATTCTTTCTGACAGCTCACTACAAGCCAAGGCTAGAAAAACCATGAATTAACCTCACCCTATGGGAGTAGAGGAGCTTTGGAATTGTTTTGGGAGTAAGTCATGATCAAGTATGGGGGAACTCCAGAAAGCAAAAAGTTATTCAGCACAATCCGAGGCTCAAAGAGCAATAAATGAATAAAAGCAAGTGAAAGAAAGAAAAGGAAAAGGGAGCAACAACTGAAAATCTGAGCTGAAACGAATAAAGAAAGAAAACCGCTGCATAAATGTGTGTAATAAGGAAAAGAAAAAGGAAATGACCATGTACCAGCAAGAAGGAGAAATTGGCAGCATCCTGGGTTACCCTCAGGCTGATAAAAGCTATCTCCCCATTGCTCCTCTCTTCCTCATGGGTCCTGAAACCAGTCTTCCCATATTTTATCCTACCTATGACCCAACCTCGCTACAAGCCAAAAAGAAGTCCTAGTGATCATGTGTGTTTTTGCAGGTGTAAAAAGAGAGCTTTGTCAAGGTGTGGTAATTTCAGTTCCAAGAATGTTGAGTGTAAATACAAGCCCAAGCACGAGAGAAGTGAGGAAATAATTTGCCTAAATAAAAGCTCTATCACTCTTGGTTGTCGACTCTGTCTCGGTTGAACTAAAAGAAGCCAAGTGAAAAATTCTTTTCTATCTTTAAAAACTTCCCTTGTTGATTTTCATCTTATTTTGCCCAGGAGTGCAAAAGGGTAAGTGTGGGGGTGTGATGAGTCACAATTTATACATCTTTTAGACACCTAAGAAGGATGTTTACACAACTATTTTGTTCTTAAGAATGCATTGTTAGCTAAGATTCATTTTATGGGCTTAAATATAGAGAAAATACAAATCTGTGTTAATTTAGATTTCTTAGCTAATAAAAGTATCACTCCTTCTTCTACAGGTCAAGCCGAGTTGACCAGGTCAACAAAAGGAGTCTCAGCCGAGATGAAGTCATTCCGGCCAGTCCGACTCTATCTTGGCCGAACCAGAGTCATCTCGGCAGTCCATGCCTTGCAGCCCAGCAGCCTAGTAAAAAGTGGCTCAATTGTATTGACCACATCAGCTATCCAGCTCGGAGGCCACCTCAGTTGCCATGTCACTCCTAGGAAATCTGCCATGTCACATTAGAAGACCTGCATAGGGGTAGAATAGGATCTTCATAGTGTAATTATGTTAGGATTCGTTAGGATTAGCATATCACAGCTCGTGTATATATAGGAGGAGTTGTGCACTTTTTACATGTCTTTGAATTCAATCTTAATACATTTCAATTACTCCATTTTTTCACCCTCGCTCCCTCCATTTTCACGGTGGTGCACAGTGCTCATTGGCGTTTCTCTCGATTGAGGAAGTGCAGGTCTGAGACTGGGAAGCCGAAGTCTGCCAGAGGGGACCGATCAGACTATTGACGTACTCTGGTGGAGCTGATCCTCAGCGTTTAGGCTAATGGAGGTGAACCAACACCATTAACCATGGGGATCGTCGTGGAAGATGGATTCACCCAAATTCAGAACCATTGTATTTGTATTCTACTTCTGTTAATCAATTTCATTCTGCAACTCTTATCTCCGTTCGCTTCCTCTACTTTAATTCACGATTTGATCCGCAATTGCAATTAAATGGTGAACAATGCTAAGCTAAGCTGATTGGAACTGGTTTAGCTAATTTAGTAGGTAATCATTTAGCGATTGTTAACTGAGAACCTAAAATCAGCTCTGAACTTAATCCCTTCCAACTGATGAGGTAGTGATTGCATAAATCCTCGGTATGGCAATGGACGAACCTTTGGCGATTGCCATAAGAACCCTGGAGGCTGATATAGACTGAGAACTGGAGTGTGGAACTTGGACTGAACTTGGATTAATGGGATTGAATATGAACACAGTTATATAATAATAATAATAATAGATAACTAGTAACAGTAATATATGTTTACTGCATTCATAGTCTTAGTTTACTTTCTGCTTTACTTGCACTCCAACCCCCCTATTTACTGCTTTCTAAGTCCGAGACAAAGATAGTCTATCTCTGTAGCGTCTGTCTGCACTCAGTCGAGACCAAGCCGGATTGTCTCTGCCGAGATCATCTCGGCTCTGTCTCTGCCAAGAGCGACTCGGCCAGTACCAAGGAGATCAGTCAAAACTTTACAGCTTAGATTTGATAGCATTTTACTTCACACTAAATCACAACTAAGCACACTGTGTCCTTGAGAAGAATGACCTAGGGTTGGCTATACTATAGTTAGCTTTAGTTATTTGATAAGCGTTCAAAACGACTGTAAAAACGACAATTATCAGGGATATCCTCCATATAGGCGAAATCACTCCCCATTGCTCCTCTCTTCCCTATGGTTAGAAAACTCACTTTTCCATCATGTACCCCACCTTTTAACCCTGGCCATGTTACAAACAGAGAAGAAAATCCTTTTGATCATGACTGCATGTGTTTTTGAAGGTGTTGAAGGAGAGGCCAGTCAAGGTTTGGTAGTACCAATTGCATGGGATGTTGAGTGTATATATGATAAGTCATATTTTATACACCTCACAAGGGCTTAAGATGAGTATTATTAAGACTGTTTAGTGATTAAGAGCCCTGCCTTAGTTAAGATTTGAATTATGGGCCTAGAAATAGGCAAAATATAAATCTACGCAAAAACGAGGATTTTAACTAATAAAAAGGTTGGACTTGTTTTGCAGGCCTGAAAGCCGAGAGTATCTCAACCCAAAAGGAACATCTTGGACTAGAAAAAGCGGTCCCGGTTAGACCAACTGGCTAGGACCGACATCACCGGCGACAAACACTCCAGCATATAAGGAAAAATCAATTTTGAAGGATTAGATTTATCAGCTAGAAATATGCTTGAATCAAAAAATTATTAATTTTGTATGATTAGATTTATCAATTAGAAATCTGCTAGAATCAAGGAATCATCAATTTTGAATGATTAGATTTATCAGCTAGAAATATGCTAGAATCAAGGAATTATTGATTTTGTATGATTAGATTTATCAGCTAGAAATCTACTAGGATCAAGGAATCATCGATTTTGTAGGATTAGATTTAGATTTAGTCGTAGCTGCCCTACATGTTTATAAAGACACGTAAGGCACGAGTTTAGAGTGTGGAATTTCAGTAGAATTTAGATCTAGCACCGTTAACAATTACACTGCGTCCTAGCTAACATAGTGGTACACGAAGCTTCAGTAAGGTGTCTCTCTCGATCGAGGAGGTTCAGGTCAAGAACTAGAAGGCCGAAGGTTGTTAGAGGGGACCGCTTGGCTAGCTAACACACTCTGGTGGACCCGATCCTCAGAATCTCGACTATCATTGGTGAACCATCACTGTCCTTCCAAGGCGATCGTCGTGGAAGGCGGATTCTCTGAAATCTCTGAATTCTTACCTTGTACTCAATGCTGTTTTCAATAATACAACAGGTTTGCAATTCTATCTTTTGATTATAATTCCTGTGTTTTAATCTGCTATTCCTTTGTCGCAATTGCACATTGTGAGGAGTGGACCATGTTAGACTAGGATCGATTGGAATTGGTTTAATAACTTTGTTAGGTAAGAGCACCTAAAATCAACCACGTACATACTCCTTTCCAACTGATGAGGTAGCCATTGTGTAAATCGTCGGTATGGCAAGGGACAAATGTTTGACGATTGTCGTAAGAGTTTCAGGTTGATTCGGAATATAATCTTAGGTAAGGAGTCAAAGACCGGCTGTGGGTTGAATTCTGGTTTGATACAATAGTTAGCTTAGCATAGTTTAGTTTACTTTCAGTCCTTAGTTTATTTCTCTGCAATTAACACAAAATCCCCTTATTTCTCGCATTTTAGTCCGAGACTGAGTTAGTCCGACTCTGTCGCGTCTGTCCGAGTCTACGCTTAGCTGAGACCGTGTTGGATTCGTCTCTACTAAGACCGAATCAGATTAGTCTTTGCCAAGAGCGAGTTGGCATTCTACACTTGGCGTTTTCTGCATTAACTCTGATTTTCACATTTAACCATATTAGAACACATTGTGTCCTTGAGAGAATCGACCTAGGGTTAGCTATACTATAGTTAGCTTTAATTATTTGATAAACGGAACACGACTAAAAATGAGTTATCAATATACAAACCCAAACACTTGAGAGACTGAGAAAATATTTGCCTAAGAGGAAGCTTTGTCACTTCTTGACCATCCTTTGATGTTTGCAGGTCATTTATTTGCCTTGGATGTGGAAAAAGTAATTTTCATAGATTTCTTGAATATCTCAATCCTGGGGTGAATGAGTGCCGAATTTGTTTTGTTTGAGCTTAAGAAGTTCATTTGAAAATTCTTTTTCTCTTTGGACATCTCCCTAGATGATTAAATTCTGATTTTGCCTAGGAGTGCAAAAGTGTAAGTGTGGGGCTCTATTGAGTCATATTTTATACACCTTACAGGGACCTAAGATGGGTATTTTTGAGATTATTTGGTACTTAACAATTGAGTCTTAGCTAAGATTCATATTATGGACCTAGAAATAGAGAAAGTATAATCTGTGCTAATTTGAGGGTCTTAGCTAATAAAAGATTCATTCCTTTTCATAGGACAAATCCAGATGATCTTGGTCCATCAAGAGAGTCTTAGTCCGGGAGAGCTGTCCCGGCCATATCGACTCCTTCTTGGACTGGCCGACTCTACAGTCTAGCAGCCCAAATGGAGCAGCCCAATCATGCAATCCACTTAGGCGACCCAACCTACGCGCCCAACACAGCTCCATCCAGCTCAATTGCCACGTCACCCCTGGAGAAGCGTGCAATGCAAGGAAAATCATCACGAGGGTAGATTAGGAAATTCAATTTGTAATTCTGTTAGGTCGTTAGGTTAGCGTACGTTGCAAAGTCCAGCTCGTGTATATATATGAACACTGAGCACGTTTTAAGGGGGTTGAATTCAAAATTGTAATTGCGTCCATTGTTATCCATCTTCTTGCTCATGCCTCCATCTTCACGGTGGTGCACGATGCTATCAACGATGTTTCTCTCGATCAAGGAAGCGTAGGTCAAGAACTGAGAGGCCGAAGGTTGTCAGAAGGGATCGCTTGGCTTGCCATCGCACTCTGGTGGACCTGATCCTTAGTGTCTTGGCTATAGGAGGTGAACCATCGTCGTTCTTCCATAGCGATTGTTGTGGAAGACGAATTCACTGAATTCATACCCTGTGTTTGTACTCTGTTCTTAATAGTATAAGTAGCTTCCAATTCTGATCTCTTGTTTACAAATCCTGCATTATAATCTGCTTTACTATGTTACGATTGCACATTGTTAAGTAGACAAACGTTAGACTAGGCCGATTGGAACCAGTTTAACAACTTAAGTAGGTAATCGATTAAGAGAACCTAAAATCAACTCCGAGCTTAATCCTTGCCAATTAATGAGGTAGCGATTGTGTAAATCCTCGGTATGGCAGTGGATGAACGTTTGGCGATTGTCATAAGAAGAATCTCAGAATGACATGGAACTTAATCATGAGTGAAAGAATTGGAACCGACTTGATTATTGGGACTTAACATGAATATAGTAGTAGCATTAGAGGTTTCTTAGTCTAGATTGCATTTACATACTTACTTAGTTTAATCACTGTCTTACTTTATCTGCAACCAAAACCCCCCTATTTCTTGCATTTCCGTCCGAGACCAAGTCTAGTCCGACTCCGTCACATCTCTCCAAGACCGAGTTAGTCCGACTCTGTTGTGTCCAACTCTACACTTAGTCGAGACCGTGTCGGATTCGTCTCTGCCGAGACCGAATTGGATCAATCTTTGTTGAGAGCGATTCGACATTCTACACTTGAGTGTTTTCTGTATAACTCCAGTTTTCACATTAAGTCATAATCGAGCACACTATGTCCTTGAGAGAATTCGACCTAGGGTTGACTATGCTATAGTTAGCTTTAGTTTATTTGATGCGCGTAAAAACGACTAAATACGAGTTATTAGGGATGACCATTTTTGATGGCTGCAAGGACAAAGATCGACGTGCATGCCAGGACCTTGTCAATGGAATTCGGTGACAACCTAGTGTAGTTCAATATCTTTGAAGCGATGAAGCACCCCTCCGAAGACCATTCACTCTTTAGTATTGATTTTATTGACGAGCTTGTTGAGGAGTACATGCAACTAGGCACCAGTAGAGCTGAATTCTCTAATTTTGTTGAAATACCTGATGTAATGGACTGTTTCAATTCTGTGGAGGATGTATCTGACTCTGTTAACATGCCTTATATACAAGATCTTTCTGACTCCATGGATAATATTACTGACCTTGCTAACTTGGTCCATATCTTTGAATTTTCTGATTTAACTAAATTGGTATGTAGGTGTGATGGAGACATGGAGTGTTCTAGTTGTGCAAAACTTCGAAATTGTCGACACCAAAAGACTAGTACAAGTGGCAACAATAGTAAGAGCCAAGTCCGATTCTAGCAACCGATTTCGAAAGCTAATGCGAGCCGAGTGTGACTCCAATAATAAGAAGGGAGTTGAGTTCGACTCTAGAGGTAAGAAGGGAGCCGAGTCCAACTCCAGAGATAAGAAGGAGTTGAGTCCCGACTCTAGAGATAAGAAGGGAGCCGAGTTTGACTCCAAAGAGCAGAAGGGAGCCGAGACCGACTCCAATAACCTAAAGGAAGCCAAGACTGACTCCAACATTTAGGAGGATGCCGAGACCAACTCCAATAACCTAAAGGAAGTAGAGTCCAATTCCAAAAGTCAGTCGGAAGTCAAGTCTGATTTTGGTAACTTAGACTACAAGTAAATAATGGCTGAGTCTGACTCTAGACAATTGAGTCCGCATTCAGACAAAGTCGATCAACCGAGTCCAAGATCAGCCAATAAATTTTCTCCACCACATTCACCATCCATTAAACTGAAGCCATTGCTGGATCACTTGAGGAATGCCTACCTGGATGACCAAAAACCCTTCCCAGTTATAATAGCTAACAACCTCCATCGGGAGCAAGAGGAGAAGTTGTTGAACATCTTAAGGAAGCATAAAAAGGCAATGGGGTGGATGTTATCAGACCTTCCTAGAATAAAACCCTCCATATGTATGCATAAAATCTTATTGGAGAAAGAAGCCCGACTTATAAGGTAGGAGCAAAGATGACTGAATCCGACCATCCTAGATGTAGTCAAGAAAGAAGTGACAAGACTACTTGCAGTTGGGATCATCTATCCCATCTCGGATAGCCAATGGGTTAGTCCGGTACAAGTAGTTCCAAAGAAGTCTGGGATGACAATAATGAAGAATTGGCATGACGAGATGGTCTTGACTCGGATTCAAAATAGCTAGCGAGTCTGTATCGACTACAGGAAACTCAATCCGGCGACTCGCAAAGATCATTTTCCTCTGCCTTTCATTGACCAGGTGCTAGAAAGATTAGTTAGAAAGTCCCATTATTGTTTTCTGGATGGATTTTTCGGGTACATGCAAATTCACATTGCTTTGATGGATCAGCATAAGACTACCTTCACATGCCCATTCGGTACATTCACTTACACTAGGATGTCGTTTGGCTTGTGCAACGCTCCGAGTACATTCTAGAGATGTATGATCAACATCTTCTCAAATCTGTTGGAGGATTGCATGGAAGTCTTCATGGATGACTTCACCGTATATGCCGAGTCCTTTGAAGCATGTTTGGAAAACCTGTCCCAAGTGTTAACTAGATGCATGGAAACTAACCTCGTTCTTAATTTTGAAAATTTTCATTTTATGGTTACAAAAGGAATTGTATTGGGACATCTCGTATCCAGTAGAGGGATTGAAGTCGACAAAGCTAAAGTCGACATTATTACTTCTTTGCCTAACCCTATCTCTGTGCGGGAGGTTCGCTCATTTCTTGGACATGCAGGTTTCTAAAGGCGTTTCATCAAGAACTTTAGCAAGATTGCCCTGCCCTTGTCCAACTTGCTTTAGAAAGATGTGGAGTTCATCTTCGACCAGCCATGCGTGGAAGCTTTCTAGGAGCTGAAGAAGCGACTTACATCCACACTGATTCTCTAGGCACCAAACTGGGAGTATCCGTTCGAGCTAATGAGTGACGCATCCAACTCTGCACTAGGAGCCGTCCTAGGCCAAAGAGTCGGTAAGCAGCCGCATGTCATAGCGTATGCATCTCGAACCATGGATCTAGCCCAAATAAACTACACAACTACTGAAAAGGAGCTATTGGCAACTGTTTTTGCCTTAGACAAATTTCATTCATATTTGCTTGGCTCCAAAATCATCATTTTCTCTAACCATGCAGCGTTGAAGTTCTATTGAAGAAGCTGAATGCAAAGTCAAGACTAATTCAGTGGATGCTTCTCCTTCAAGAATTCGACTTGGAAATCAGAGACAAGAAAGGTGCAGAGAATGCAGTAGCAAACCATCTGAGCCGACTCGAGAGAGGAGTCGACCCACTATTGATTCGAGATGAATTTCCTAACAAGAAGATATTGCAGCTAGAAAATGTAAAACCATGGTATGTAGATATTTATAATTTCCTTGTAGCATTGATAAGAGCGTGTTTAGTTGTCTTCCGTTTATCAAATAAACTAAAGCTAATTGTAGCATAGTCAACCCTAGGTCGAATTCTTTCAAGGACACAGTGTGTTCAATTTTGATTTTATGTGAAAACCGAAGTAAAACTGAAACTCTCGAGTGTAGAGTGCCGACTCTCTCTCGGTAGAGACTTGCTCGATATGAACTCGACAAAGCCTTATCCGACATGGTCACGGCTAAGTGCAAATGGACGCTATAGAGTCGGATAGACTCTGTCTTAGACTAAAAAGCAGGGAACAGGGGTTTGGAAGTGCAATTAAGTAAAATGACTTAAACTAAAATGCAAATGCAGCTAAACTAAACTACTATACTACTACTACTGTGTTCATGGTTAGTCCAATAATCAAAGTCCTTCTGGTTCATTCACTCAGTCCACAGTTCTTATCAACCTTTAATGTTCTTATGACAATCTCCAAACATTCGTCCATTGCCATACTGAGGATTTACACAATCGCTACCTCATTAGTTGGTAGGGATTAAGTCCAGAGTTGATTTTAGGTTCTCAATTAGGTTCTCTAGTTGATTACCTACTGAATTAGTTAAACCAGTTCCGATCGGCTTAGCTTAACATTGTTCTCATTGATTCGTGAAATCGCGATGTAGCAAGAGAATTAGAGTTTAGGAATGCAACAAAGATCAGAATTCAGAAAACACTTATATTATTGGAAACAAAATACAAACACAGGGCCTGGATTTGGTGATTCAGTCTTCTATAGCAATCGCCATGGAAGAACGGTGATGGTTAACCTCTACTAGGTAGGACACTGAGGATCAGGTCCACCAGAGTGCGTTGGTAATCCAATCGGTCCCCTTTGATGACCTTTGGCTTCCTAGTTCCTAACCTACACTTCCTCAATCGAGAGAAACACCAATGATAACACCGTGTACTACCATAAGCGTAGAAGATAAGAGCAAGAAAATGGAAACAATGAGAGTGGAAAAATATGAATTCCAAAGACCCCGAAAAAGTGCACAGCTCCTTCTATATATACACTAGTTATGGCCTGCTACTCCTAACGACTCTTAACAGAATTTCATAGTGAATTGACTATTCTACCCTTGCATAACTTGCGCTACAAGCTACTCTAGGAGTGACGTGGTAGCTAAGCTAGAGCTGAGGTAGCCTTTGAGCTGGATAACTGATGTGGATAACACCATTGGGCCACTCCTCATTGGGCTGCGCCTAATTGGCTTGCTGGACCGAGAAGCCTGGCCTGTCTGAGATGGAGCCGGTCTGGCCAGGACAACTTCATCTCGGCTATGACTTCTTATGCTGGGCCGAGATCATCTCGGCTAATCCTACAAGGGAAGAAGAATAAGTCTTTTATTAGCTAAGATCCTTAAATTAGCACATGTTTATGATTTCTCTATTTCTAGGCCCTTAATATGAATCTTAGCTAATACTCATCTCTTAGACACCTATTTATCTTAAGAACACCCATCATAGGTCCCTGTAAGGTGTATAGAATATGACTCATCAAACCCCCACACTTACACTTTTGCACTCTTGGGCAAAATAAGGATTCAAACAGAAGGGAGATTTTAAAACGGAAGAAGAATTTTCAATTGACTTCCTTAAGTTCAGACAAAATAGACTCGACATTTGTGCACCCTAGGGCTGAGATATTCAAACAGTGTGAAAATTACTCTTTCTGCCCCCAAGCAAATCAGCAACCTGCAAACATCAAAGAGTGATCGAAAGTGACAGAGCTCTCACTTAGGCAAATATTCTCTCAGTCTCTCAAGTGTTTGGGTTTGTATTTACACTCAACATCGCCTGAGATTGGTGTTACCGAACTTTGACTGGCCTCTCCTTCCATTCCTCAAAAACACATGAAGCCATGATCACTAGGACTTTCTTTCGGCTTGTAATGAGGCCAGGGTCGATGGTAGGAGTTGCCGAGGTCAGCTGCAGTCGACTCTGAACCATATGCTGACTCACAGTCTTGGCCAGAGAAAACTGCCCCAGTGCCATTCCCAACTCGGACTGTCTCAACAAGAAGGCCAGAGTCAAATGAAGAATTGTTGAAGATGTTCCGAAAAGTGGAAATCAATATTCCACTCCTCGATGCGATTAACCAGGTTCCTAAGTATGCCAAATTCCTCAAGGAATTGTGCGTACACAAAAGGAGAAAGATGAAGGGGAACAGGGAAATTGGAGGTGTGGTGTCGGCCCTAACAAGAAATGAAGAACTCACTGCAGGTGCCCCACAAGAACTACCAAAGAAATGCAGAGATCTTGGAATCTTTTCTATCCCATGCACCATTGGCGAGTGCACTTTTGCCGAGGCCATGTTGGACCTGGGAGCCTCAATTAATGTCATGCATGCATCAATCTACAGAGCCTTGAATTTTGGTGATCTTGAACCCACGGGGATGACCATTCAACTTGCAAACAGAAGCATAGTTCAACCCTTGGGCGTTCTCGAAGATGTTCTTGTCCAAGTCAACGAGCTAAATTTTCCAACTGACTTTTATGTGCTAGACATGGAGGACGAGACATCTGGGAAGGAATCAACCTTAATTCTGGGGAGACCATTCCTGATGACTTCTAGAACAAAGATTGATGTGCATGTTGGGATGCTCTCAATGGAATTTGGTGACACCCTGGTGCAGTTTAATATCTTTGAAGCCATGAAACACCCCACCGAAGACCATTCTCTCTTTGGCATTGACATGACTGAAGAGCTAGTTGAAGAATATTTTCAACCAGAAAGCTGCAGTGGAGACATAGAAGATTTTGCTAAAAATGCTGATGTCACCAGTTGCTTAGGGTCCATAACAAAAGAGGCCGACTATGAGGAAATAGATAACCTCCCTAACTCCAAGGACAATAATGATGACATTGCTGACTTGGATTTTGAAGCTGAATTGTTTGAAGTGATAGACCAAGTCTGCAACCATGAAAACTTAGAGTGCGTAAATAATGCAGAATTCGAAGTTGCTGAAATCAACAAGCCTTCATCTGCACAATTGGCAACAATTTTCACAACTAAAGGCGAGCCGGCTACTGAAGGTCGAGACCGAAGAATGACCAAAGTCAAGTCGGCCAAGATGCGGAGAGACGAAGCCGCCATGATTGCCGAGACCATCTCGGCTAATGAAGGCCAGAAGCAAGGAGCTATATCCACTATTCCATCCGGATCCGACTCCGAAGCTGCACAAGAAGCCGATGCCGACTCCAATTTGACAAGTGCTGAGCCTACCAAGAGGAGTCAACCAAAGCAACCGAAGGTCGAAATCATGCTGGCACACCTGGTGCCGAATCCAAACCAAGTCGGCCAGATGGATCCGAATTCATTAGCTAAAAATTCTTCATCTCCACCACCACCCATGGAACTAAAGCCATTGTTGAATCATTTGAAATATGTCTATTTGGATAGTGAACAGCAACTCCCGATTATCATTTCCAACAATCTCCACCAAGAGCAAGAAGACAAGTTGCTGGATGTCCTAAGGCAGCATAAAAAGGCAATTGGGTGGAAACTTTCAGACTTTCCTAGCATAAACCCCTCCATCTGCATGCATAGAATATTGATGGAAGAGAAAATCAAGCCCATAAGGCAACAACAAAGAAGACTGAATCCAACAATCCTGGATGTGGTCAAGAAAGAGGTCACCAAACTTCTTGCTGTAAGGATCATCTACCCCATCTTAGATAGCTAATGGGTGAGCCCTGTGTAAGTTGTACCGAAGAAATCCAGGTGACTGTCACGAAGAACCAACAAGATGAGTTGGTACCAACGAGGATTCAGAATAGCTGGCGAATCTACATTGACTATAGAAGATTAAACCAGGCAACTCGCAAGGATCACTTTCCGTTGCCTTTTGTTGATCAAGTTCTAGAAAAGCTATCAGGGAGATCCCATTACTGCTTTTTGGATGGATTCTCAAGATACATGCAAATTCACATTGCACCTAAAGATCAGCACAAGACTACCTTCACCTATCCATTTGGCACGTTTGCGTATAGTCGCATGCCATTTGGCCTGTGTAATGCTCCGAGCACATTTCAGCGTTGTATGATCAACATCTTCTCAAATTTACTATAGGATTGCATGGAGGTATTCATGGATGACTTCACCGTGTATGCTGATTCATTTGAAGCATGCCTTAGCAACTTATCCAGGGTGTTGAAGAGATGTATTGACACAAACCTCGTGCTTAATTTTGAAAAGTGTCATTTCATGGTGACTGAGGGAATAGTGTTGGGTCATCTAGTATTGATGAGTCACAAATTATACATCTTTTAGACACCTAAGAAGGGTGGTAGCAAGACTATTTTGCATTTAAGAATGGATTGTTAGCTGAGATTCATTTTATGGACTTAAGTAGAGAGAAAGTACAAATCTGTGTTAAATCAGAAGTCTTAGCTAATAAAAAGCATCAGTCCTTCTTTTGCAGGACAAGCCGAGTTGACCAGGGTCAACGGAAGAGTCTCAGCCAAGATGAAGTCGTCCCGACCAGACCGGCTCCGTCTCGGCCAAGCCAGACCTGTCCCGACAGTCCACATCTTGCAGCCCAGCGGCCCAATTGAGCTGTCCATGTCAGCTGGCTAGCTTAGAGGCCACCTCAGCACAGTTCAGCTGCCACGTCACTCTTGGAGAATCTACCACTCTGGAAGATCTGCATAAGGGTAGAATAGGAAATTCACACTATGATTCTGTTAGGATTCGTTAGGATTAGCATATCACAACTTGTGTATATATAGGAGGAGTTGTGCACTTTTTACGGGTCTTGGAATTCACTCTGATTACACTCTCATTATATCATTTTCTCGCTCTCGTTCTCTCCATTTTCACGGTGGTGCACGGTGCTGCTTTGGCGTTTCTCTCGATCGAGGAAGTGCAGGTCTGAGACTGGGAAGCCGAAGTTTGTTAGAGGGGACCGATCAGATTATTAACGCACTTTGGTGGAGCTGATTCTCAGCGCTCAAGCTAACGGAAGTGAACCACCACCATCAACCATGGCGATCGTCGTGGAAGATGGATCCACTTGAATCCAGACCACTGTATTTGTATTCTGCTTTTGTTAAATCAATTTCATTCTGCATTTCTTATCTCCATTCTCTTCCTCTCCTTTAATTCATGATTTAATCCACGATTGCAATTAAATTGTGAACATTGTTAAGCTAAGCCGATTGGAACTGGTTTAACTAATTCAGTAGGTAATCATTTAACGATTGTTATTCGAGAACCTAAAATCAGCTTTGAACTTAATCCCTACCAGCTGATGAGGTAGCGATTGCATAAATCCTCGGTACGGTAATGGACGAACCTTTGGCGATTGCCATAAGACTTCCTAAGGCTGATATGGACTGAGAACTGGAGTGTGGGAATTGGACTGGATTTGGACTTATAGGACTGAGCACGAACATAGTTAAATGATAATAATAATAGATAACTAGTAATAGTATTATATGTTTATTGCATTCAGAGTCTTAGTTTACTTTCTGCTTCGCTTACATTCAAAATCCCCCTGTTTACTGTTTTCTAGTCTGAGACAGAGATAGTCCATCTCTATAGCGTCTGTCTACACTCAGCCGAGACCAAGCCGGATTGTCTCTACCGAGATCATCTCAACTCTGTCTCTGCCTAGAGCGACTCAGCCAGTTGCCGAGGAGAGTCAACACTTTACACCTTAGATTCGATAACATTTCGCTTCACACCAAATCACAACGGAGCACATTGTGTCCTTGAGAAGAATGACCTAGGGTTGGCTATACTATAGTTAACTTTAGTTATTTGATAAGCGCGTAAAACGACTAAAAACGAGCAACTATCAAGTATTCAACAGAGGCATTGAGGTGGATAAATTGAAGATAGACATCATCACTTCCCTTCCAAACCCCACTTCAGTGCGGGAAGTTCGCTCATTCCTGGGACACGCAGGCTTCTACAGAAGATTCATCAAGAACTTCAGTAAACTCGCCCTGCCACTGTCCAGATTGCTACAAAAGGATGTTGATTTCAATTTTGACTAGCCCTGTATTGAAACATTTCAGGAGCTGAAGAACAGACTTACATTCGCTCCCATTCTGCAAGAACCAAATTGGGACTTGCCATTTGAATTGATGTGTGATGCATCCAATTCAGCATTAGGAGCTATTCTCAGCCAAAGAGTCAGAGTCGGCCAACCTGTGCATGTAATTGCCTATGCATCTCGTACCATGGACTCAGCCCAGCAAAACTACATGACAACCGAGAAGGAGCTATTGGCAATTGTCTTTGCCTTGGACAAATTTCATTCATACCTTCTTGGCTCAAGAATTGTTGTGTTCTCTGATCACGCTGCCCTGAGGTACTTGTTGAAGAAGCCGGATGCCAAGCCGAGACTGATTCGGTGGATGCTGCTTCTTCAAGAATTCGGCATAGAAATCAGACACAAAAAGGTGCCGAGAATTCAATAGCAGATCACTTAAGCAGAATTGAAAAGGAAAGCAAACCAATGCCCATCTGAGACGAATTCCTAGATGAGCAACTGCTGCACATCAAAACGTCTACACCATGGTTTGCCGACATTTACAATTATGTGACAACATCTCAGTTCCCATCAGAGGCATCCCGTCTATACAAGGAAAAACTCTAGAGCGATGCCAAATACTACATATGGGATGATCCATACCTTTGGAGACTCTACAGTGATAAAGTCATCCGCAGGTGCATTCTTGAAACCGAGATCAAGTTAGTCCTCCAGTTCTGCCACTCAGCACCTGGAGGAAGCCACTATGGATCAACTCGGACTACTAGGAAAGTGCTTGATTGCGGGCTCTATTGGCCCACTATTTTCAGACACGCTCATCAGTTTGTCTCCAACTGCGACAAATGTCAAAAAGCTGGAATGGCCATGAACAAAAGGCATGAAATGCCCCAGTAACCCATCTTGTTTTGTGAAGTCTTCGATGTTTGGGGTATTGATTTCATGGGGCCATTCCCAGTCTCCAATGGTCACTCATACATATTGTTGGCCGTTGACTATGTTTCAAGATGGGTAGAAGCCATTGCCACCAAGACCAATGATGCAAAAGTAGTTGTGGACTTCCCGAAGTCCAACATTTTCTACTGGTTTGGTGTTCCAAAGGTGCTCATAAGTGACCAAGGTAGTCACTTCTGCAATAGAGCCATGACTTCCCTTCTTCAAAAGTATGGGGTGACACACAGAATCGCCATAACTTACCATCCCTAGATAAATGGCCAAGCCGAAGTTTTCAACAGGGAAATTAAGAAAACACTACAAAAGATGACCAACCCCAACAGGAAAGACTGGAGCCGACTCCTTGAGGACACTCTCTAGGCACATAGAACTGTATACTGAACATCGTTAGGGATGTCTCCCTATCGGATTGTCTTCAATAAAACCTGCCACCTTCCTATGGAGCTAGAGCACAAAGCTTATTGGGCTATCAAATAGTGCAATCTGGCCTATGACTAGGTTGGAGAGTAGAGAAAATTCCAGCTGCAAGAGTTAGATGAACTCCGCTTGGAAGCATATGAGAATTCCAGGATCTATAAGCAGAAAGTCAAGAAATTCCATGACCAACAGATCTTGAGGAAAGACCTCCAAGTCGGCCAGAAAGTGCTGCTATTCAATTCACGACTAAAGCTCATAGCAAGTAAGCTTCGCTCTAGATGGGATGGACCTTTTGTTATCACTAACATATTTCCCTGTGGTGCAGTGCAACTAAAAGATGAACAAAGCAACAACACCTTCCAGGTCAATGGGTATCAAATCAAGCCATTCTATGAAGGTCCAACACCAATTGCAGGTGACATGGAGATCATCTCAACGATGGAACCAGCTCCACCAGATGGCACTACCTAAGCCTACTCTATCAGCCCCTCTCAATCATATCAAGCATTAAGGACAATGCAGAATTCAAGTGTGTGTGTGTGTGTGGGGGGGAGGAGCACTGTTATGGCCATCTGAGACTATAGACCGAATTCTATTGCTCTAATATTGTTCACACTTTTCATTCTGGCTCAATTTTAATTGTTTTGTTTGAAATTCTGTTTTGTTTCCTTAGTTTCTGTCTTTATTTTAATTCTCCTATGAGGCATTTTTCCTGCTTTCCCTGTTTTCAATGGAAGTTGTCCAAGCCGAGTCCTTTCCGGCACTGGTGCCATCTCGGCCAGACTAGGAGTGACTTCAGCCAGACAGGGTTTTACTTGTCTCTTGTTTTCTCCTAACAGAATTCCAGAATTGGATCGTTGAAAAAAATGTTTTGGAAAGAATCTTAAATTGCCTTCTAGAAGTTTGATGAGACAATAGGAAGTAATTCTACAACTTTGAGAAGAGATGACTCTTGCCTGAAGGGAATGAAACTGTTGTGTTTCTAGGCAGGATTGACTGAAAATTGGGAAGGAAAACCTTCTATGATAAGGAAAAATAACCCGTGTGAGAATTTGAGCCCTTGTAAATATTGATGGCTTGCATCTTGCCATTCTCTCTTTCTGGTGTGATTTTTGCATTCATGATTAACTGCGTATTCTGCATTTTGCCTTGACTCTCTGGATACAACTATTTTCACATGCAGAAATGACATGATCTAGGTCATGTTTCTTATGAGCCCTAAGCCAAATAAAACCTACCTGAAAAATCAAATTTTACCCCTTGTTCACCCCCTTGAGCCTGGTCAACCATTCTTCCTGACAGCTCATTACAAGCCAAGGCCAAAAAAACTATGATTTAACCTCACCCATAGGGAGCAAAGGAGCCTTGGAATTGTTTTGGGAGTAAGGCATCATCGAAATGTGGGGGAAGTTCTAGGAAGTAGAATCAGTTCAGAATCTTCTAAAGGCTCGAAAAGAAAAGTAGAAAAGTAGCTAAGAATCCAAAGCTGAAAAAAAATAATTACAGCAAAGCTGCATGAATACTAGAAAAAAAAATAAAAAAAATGTAGGAAAAGATGAGAAAAAGGGAAAGAAGTGAGCAGACAAGAGTGGAAGAAAGGAAGGAGATCACAGCATCCTGGGCTGCCCCTTACACTAATGAACTTACTCCCCATTGCTCCTCTCTTCCCCACGGGTTCTAACACCACTTTCCATATTTTATCCTACCCGTGTCCTTAGTCTTGCTACAAGCCAAAAGGAAGTCCTAGTGATCATGATTGCTCGTGTTTTTGCAGATGTAGGAGGAGAGCCTTGTCAAAGTAAAGGAATGCTAGTCTCATGCAATGTTGAGTGAAAATACAAACCCAAACACTGAGAGACTGAGAGAATACTTGCCTAAGCGAGAGCTCTATCACTTTGGGCTACCTTTTGCTGTTTGCAGGTCATGAATTCACCTGGAGATCAGGAGAAGTAGTTTTGTGATTGTTTGAGTAATCTTAATCTTAGGGTGAATGGGTACCGACTCCGTCTCAGTTGAACTTAAGGACGCCAATTTGAAAATTTCTTTTCTATCTTTAAAATTATCCCTTGTTGATTTCATTTGATTTTGCCCAGGAGTGAAAAAGGTTAAGTATGGGGGTCTGATGAGTTACAAACTATACATCTTTTATGGACCTAAGAAGAGTGTTGCAGGATTGTTTTGTGCTTAAGGAATAATTGTTAGTTGAGATTCATACTAAGGACCTAAAATGAGAGAAAATACAAATCTGTGTTAAATTGAAAGTCTTAGCTAATAAAAAGTCTTCCCTTCTTCTGCAAGACTGAGCCGAGTCCACCTTGGCCAGGAAGAAGGGTCCCAACCAAGACCGACTACACCTCGGCCAGGAGAGTCGTCTCGGCTAGGCCCAATTTCCTGCAGCCCATTGAAGAGTAGCCCAATAAGGAACGGCCCAATTGCGTCATCCACGTCAGCAATCCAACGCAGAGGCCACCTCAACTCCAGCTCAGCTACCACGTCACCCCTAGAAAAACTTGTAGCGCAAGTCACGCAAGGGTAGAATAGGAAATCCACTTTTGTAATTCTGTTAGGGCTCGTAATTCGCGTGCTTTAGTGCTTGTATATATAGAAGTAGCTATGTACATTTTAGGGGTCTTTGAATTCACACTCTACACACATTCACTATCTCCATTAAATCGCTCTCGTTTTCTCCATCTACGATGGTACGTGGTGCTGCATTGGTGCTTCTCTCGAGCGAGGAGGTGCAGGTTTGAGACTGGGAAGCCGAAGTCTGTCAAAGGAGACTGATTGGGATTTCCAACACACTTTGGTGGATCTGATCCTCAACGCTCAGGCTATTAGAGGTGAACCACCACCATCAACCATGGCGATCATCGTGGAAGATGGATCCACCTGAGTTCAGACCATTGTGTTTGTAATCTATTTCCTATTAATCAAATTCTATTCTGCATTTTTTATCTTTGTTTCCTTCCTCTTCTTTAATTCACAATCTGAATCGCGATTGCACTTGGAATGTGAATCATGTTAAGCTAAGCCAATTGGAACTGGTTTAACTAACTCAATAGGTAATCAACTAATGAATGTTAATTGAAAACCTAAACTCAGCTCTGAACTTAATCCTTGCCAACTGATAAGGTGACGATCGCGTAATTCCTCGGTATGGCAATGGACGAACCTTTGGCGATTGTCATAAGAATTCCCAAGGCTGATATGGACTAAGAACTAGAGTGAAGAAGTTGGACTGGACTTGGATTAATGGAACTGAACATGAACACAGTTATATCATAATAATAATAGTAATGTTCGTGATAGTAGTATATTTTCTCTACATTCATAGCTTTACTTTACTTTCTGCCGTTCTCGCATTCAAAACCCCTTGGTTAACTACTTTCTAAGTCTGAAATGGAGTCAATCCAACTTTGTTGCGTCAAGTCTGCAATCAGTCGAGTTCGAGTCTGATAAGTCTCTACCGAGACCATATCGGCTCAGTCTCTGCCGAGAGCAATAAGGCCAGTAGCCACGATGAGTCAACACTTTGCACTTTAGATTTTGCATCATTTGTTTCACACTAAATTGCAATTGAGCATGCTGTGTCCTTGAGAAAATTTGACCTAGGGTTGACTATACTATAGTTAGCTTTAGTTTATTTGATAGAAGGAATACGACAAAAAAAAATGCTCTTATCAATGCGTCAAATGAGTCAGCATAAACCATGAAGTCGTCCGTGAATACCTCCATGCAATCCTGTAGAAGGTCCGAGAAGATGCTTGTCATACAGTGTTAGAATGTGCTCGGAGCATTGCACAGGCCAAATGACATGCGAGTGTATGCAAAGGTACCAAATGGGCAAGTGAAGGTGGTCTTGTGCCGATCTTTAGGTGCAATGTGGATTTACATGTATCCAGAGAAACCATCCAGAAAGTAGTAGTGGGATTTTCCTGATAGCTTTTCCAGGAGTTGGTCAATAAAAGGCAAAGGAAAGTGATCCTTGCGAGTTGCTTGGTTTAATCTTCTATAATCAATGCAGACTCGCCAGCTGTTCTAAATCCACATAGGTACCAATTTGTCTTGCTGGTTTTTCATGATAGTCATCCTAGACTTTTTAGGCACCACTTGCATAAGGCTCACCCACTGACTATATGACATGGGGTAGATGATTCCTGTAGCAAGGAGTTTCGTAACTTCTTCCTTGACCACGTCTAGGATGGTCGCATTCAGCCTTCTCTGTTGTTGCCGTACAAGCTTAGCTTCCTCCTCGATCAAAATTTTGTGCATGCATATGGAGGGGTTTATACTAGGAAGGTCAAAAAGTTTCCACCCAATTTCCTTCTTATGTTGCCTTAGGACATTCAGCAACTTGTCTTCTTGCTCCTGGAGGAGATTGTTGGCAATGATAACAGGGAGTTGCTATTCAATATCCAAGTAGGCATACTTCAGATGATTTGGTAGTGGCTTCAATTCCTTGGGTGGTGGCGGAGATGGAGAATTATCGTTTGATGACTTCGGATCCGGTTGGTCGACTTAAATTGGTCTCTACACCACGTGTGCCGACATGATTTCGACCCTTTTCTGCTTTGGCCGACTCCTCTTAGTTCTTGTCGGATTTGAGTCGGACTTGGCTCTTTGTGCAGTCCTGGGGTCGGATCCGGATGGAACAGTAAATTCAACTCTTGTTTGCTTCTGGTCTTCATTGGCCGAGATGGTCTCGACAATCATGTCAGCCTTGTCTCTCAGTTTCTCGGCTGGGTTGACTCTTGTCTTTTCTTCGTCTTGGCCTCTTTTGGCCAACTCGACTTCGGTCGTGAATATTGTTGCCAGTTGTGCTGAGAAGAGCTTTTTAGTCTCGGCAACTTTAACTTCTACTTTATTTGTACACTCCGGGTTCTCAAGGTTGCAGACTTGGTCTAACACTTCGAACAATTCGGCTTCAAAATTGAAGTCAGCAATGTCGTTATTATTGTCCTCGGAGTTGGGAAGATCATGTACTTCTTCATAGTCGGCCTCCTTTATTATGGACCCTAGGCAACTGATCAAATCAGTGCTTCCAAGAAAATTCTCACTATCTTCACTGCTGCTATCTAATTGAAGATATTCCTCAACCAGCTCATCAATCAAATCAATGCCAAAGAGAGAATGGTCTTTAGTAGGGTGCTTTATAGCTTCAAAAATATTGAACTGCACCAGGGTATCACCAAATTCCATTGAGAGGGTCCCTACATGCACATCAATCTTTGTTTTGGCAGTCATAAGGAATGGTCTCCCAAGAATCAAGGTGGTTCCCTTTCCTAATGTCTCATCCTCCATATCAAGCACATAAAAGTTCGCTGGAAAAATCAACTCATTAACTTGGACAAGGACATCTTCGAGAACACCTAAAGGTTGAACAACACTTCTGTTCGCCAGCTGTATTGTCATCCCAGTGGGTTCTAGATCACCAAAATTCAGAGATTTGTTGATCGATGTTGGCATGACGTTAATTGAAGCTCCCAAGTCTAGCATGGCATCCGCAAAGGTACAGTCGCCAATGGTACATGGGATAGAAAAGATTCCGAGATCTCGACATTTCTTTAGCAGTGCTTGCTGTGCTCCTACAGTGAATTCTTCATTTCTGGTTAACGCCGATACTATACCTTCTACTTCCACACTCCCTTTCATCTCCGTCCTCTTGTGTACACACAATTCCTTGAGGAATTTTGCGTATTTAGGAATTTGCTTGATGGCGTCAAGAAGTGGGATGTTGATTTCCACCTTGGGAAACATTTTCAATAACTCTTCATCTGATTCAGGTTTCCTTGCCAAGATGGTCCGAGTTGGAAATGACAATGGGACAGTTTTCTCTAGCCGAGACTGTGAGTCAGTATTTGGTTCAAAATCGGCTTCGGTTGGTCTCAACAACTGCTGCAATGTAGGTTGAGATAATTTTTTTCTACTCAGCGTAACTACACTTGCGTTCCCCCTCGGATTTGGAATTGTTTGAGAAGGAAGGTTGCTGGACCCAGCCGACTGTAATTGGCTCACAGTGTTGGCTAACTGTCCTATTTGCATTTTGAGGCCCTGGATGGTGGTAGTCATATTATGCTAGAACTGCATGTTGCTGAAGCTCACAGATTGTTGGAACTCTAGGTTGTTAGTGGCTAGCTACATCATCAGGTCCTCCAGAGATGGAGAATTTCCTTGTGGTGGCATTCTCTGTTGTTGTTGTTGTTGGAAAGGTGGTGCTTGATACTGCAAAGTCAACTGTTGATAACCTGCTTGTCTCTTTTGAGTCCAAATTTTTGAGCTGCATAAGGCCCTCGATTCGGTCTTGGCCGAAATGGTTGTCTTCATACTATTGATTATCAATTGGCCGGCTTTGGTATGGTTATTTCCCATATTGATATCCACCTATGGCTCCAACATTCTCTGGTTGGTTGATGAGTCACAATTTATACATCTTTTAGACACCGAAGAAGGAGGTTTGCAAGACTATTCTGTGCTTAAGAGTGGATTGTTAGCTAAGATTCATTCTATGGGTTTGATTACAGAGGAAATACAAATCTGTGTTAATTTAGATTTCTTAGCTAATAAAAGTGTCACTCCTTCTTCTGCAGGTCAAGCCGAGTTGACCAGGGTCAACAAAAGGAGTCTCAGCCGAGATGAAGTCATCCTGGCCAGTCCGACTCCATCTTGGCAGGAATAGAGTCGTCTCGGTAACCCACGCCTTGCAGCCCAGCAGCCCAGTAGAGAGACCCAGTTGTATTGACCACCTCAGCTATCCAGCTCGGAGGCCATCTTAGCGTCAGCTCAAATGCCATGTCACTCCTAGGAAATCTTCCATGTCACGTTAAAAGATCTGCATAGGGGTAGAATAGGATCTTTCACAATGTAATTCTGTTAGGATTCGATAGGATTAGCATATCACAGCTCGTGTATATATAGGAAGAGCTGTGCACTTTTTACATGTTCTGTCTTTGAATTCACAAAAATTCCATACTCACTGTACCCATTTTTCTCGCTCTCGCTCTCTCTCTGTTTTCACGGTGGTGCACGGTGCTCATTGGCGTTTCTCTCGATTGAGGAAGTGCAGGTCTAAGACTGGGAAGCCGAAGTCTACCAGAGGGGACCGATCAGACTATTGACGCACTCTGGTGGAACTGATCCTCAGCGTTCAGGCTAACGGAGGTGAACCACCACCATCAACCATGGCGATCGTCGTGGAAGATGGCCTCATCTGAGTTCAGAATCACTGTATTTGTATTCTGTTTCTGTTAATCGATTTCACTCTGCATTTCATACCTCCTTTCTCTTCCCTCTTCTTTAATTCATGTTTGAATCGCGATTGCATTTGAATATGAGCAATATTAAGCTAAGCCGATTGGAACTGGTTTAACTAATTCAGTAGGCAATCAGTTAACGATAGTTAATCGAGAACCTAAAATCAGCTCTGCACTTAATCCCTGCCACCTGATGAGGTAGCGATTGCGTAATTCCTTGGTATGGCAACGGACGAATGTTTGGCGATCGTCATAAGACTACCAAAGGCTGATATGGACTGAGAATTGGAGTGTGGAACCTGGACTGGACTTGAACTAATGGAACTGAACATAAACACAATTATATAATAATAACAATAGATAATTAGCAACAGTAGTATATGTTTACTGTATTCATAATCTTAGTCTATCTCTCGCATCACTTGCATTCCCAACCCCCCTGTTAATTGCTTTTCAGTCTAAGACAGAGATAGTTCACCTCTGTAGCGTCTGTCTGCACTCAGCTGAGATCAAGCCGGATTCTCTCTATTGGATCATCTCGGCTCAGTCTCTGCCGAGAGCTACTCGGCCAGTGTCGAGGGGAGTCAGTACTTTACATCTCAGATTCTACTCCACTTCACTTTACACCAATTCACAATTGAGCACACTGTGTCCTTGAAAAGAATGACCTAGGGTTAGCTATGCTATAGTTAGCTTTAGTTATTTGATAAGCGCGTAAAACGACTGTAAAAACGCACACCATCAAATTGGCGCCGTTGCTGGGGACACAAGTTCTTTTGTGTCTTTGTGTGCCAAGTTAAGCGAGGTCGAATTCCGAGTCTGTAAAGTGTGTCTGTCAAGTCAGGCTTGAGTCTTTTGAACTTGTCTATGTCTGTCTGTTTTGTGTACGGATCCTAAATAAAAAGCATGTTGACTATTATTTGTTTCTCTGCATGAATTCATCGCTAAAAATAGCTACGTAGAATTAGCATTCTGTTTTGTATTCACTACTGCATCTTTCTTTCTGCATTACATTCTTGCATTCAGCTAGTTTTTCTGTTTTGCATTCTTGCTAGTTTAATTACATTCTTTCTGTATGTCATTATGTAATTCCATTAGTTAGTTAACCGATAGCTGTAGTTTCCAATTCTGCATTAATTCTGATTTTTCTGCACAATATGTACAATGCATGACTAGGAGTAGTACTGACCCATTGTATGTTTTTGACCCAGAAATAGAATTAACTTTACGTAGATTGCGCAAAATTAGGAACGCTGCAGTAAATACTAGTATCAATATAGATTCTGTAGCTGACTCTAACCAGTTTTACACTAACAATTTTGTTTCTAGTTCTAACGTCTTTGCAGAATCAGGACGAATGGAGAATAACGATAGGACGCTGGAGGAATTAGCCACTCCAAACGTGGTGTATCAACCTTGGTGCATCCAATACCCACAGTTGGAGCCAGCTCAAACATATGAGTTAAAATCTGGCCTCATACACCTGTTGCCTAAGTTTCATGGTCTTGCAGGAGAAGACCCCCACAAGCATTTAAAAGAATTCCATGTGGTCTGTTCTACAATGAGGCCGTAAGGGATATCAGAAGACTACATAAAAATGAAGGCATTTCCATTCTCCCTGGATGGAGCAGCGAAGGATTGGCTGTATCTTCAGCCAGTACTTTTCAATACCTAGGGAGACATGAAGCGCACCTTCCTGGAGAAGTTCTTTCCGGCATCCCGCATTGCGTCCGTTAGAAAGGAAATATGTGGGATAAGGCAGCATACAGGAGAAACACTGCACAAGTACTGGGAGAGGTTCAACAAGCTCTATGCCACCTGTCCACACCATCAGATCAGCGAACAGTTGCTGATCCAGTATTTTTATGAAGGATTATCACTGATGGACAGAAGTATGATAGACGCAGCCAGTGGCGGAGCTCTGATGGACAAAACACCAGCAGCAGCACGACATCTAATTTCCAATATGGCAAGCAATACACAGCAGTTTGGGATCAGAGGGCAAAATCAACCACGGATGGTGAATGAAATCGGTGCAGCTTCCAATCAGAGGTTGGAGAATCAGCTGACCGAGTTAACATCATTGGTCAGACAGCTTGCTATTGGGCAACACCAACCAGCCATGGCAGCAAAATTATGTGGCATATGTACTTCCGTGGAGCACCCCACTGATATGTGCCCCACTCTCCAAGAAACTGAGTCGGACCAGCCAGAAAATGTTGGAGCCATAGGTGGATTTCAGATGCGAAGCAGCCGTGATCGAATCGGCCATTTGATAACCAGCAACAGGGAAGACAGCCATTTCGGTCAGGACCGAATCAAGGACCATATGCAAACCAACAATTCGGATCCACGAACACCTATCGAGGCAGGTAGGTTATCAACAAATTTACTCCATAATACCAAGTACCACCTTTCCAGCAGCAACAACAACAGCAGAGAATGCCTACTCCAGGCAACTCTCCATCTCTGGAAGATCTGATGAAACAGCTTGCAACCAGCAACCTGGAGTTCCAACAATCGGTGAGCTCCAGCAATTTACAGTTCCAGCAGAACATGACCGCCACCATCCAGGACCTCAAAACGCAGATTGGACAGCTAGCTAACACTGTAAGCCAATTACAGTCGGCAGGATCTAGCAACCTTCCCTCTCAACCCATTCCAAATCCGAGAGGTAACGCCAGTGTAGTCACTCTTCGAAGTGGAAAAGAACTACCTCAACCTACATTGGAGCAGGTGCTGAGATCAAAAGAAGCCGACTCCGAGTCAAATGCCGACTTACAGTCTCGGCCAGAGAAACTGTCCCATTGCCATTTCCATCTCGGACCACTTCGGCAAGGAAGCCAGAGTCGGATGAAGAATTGTTGAAGATGTTCCGCAAGGTGGAAATCAATATTCCACTCCTCGATGCTATTAAACAAGTCCCTAAGTACGCAAAATTCCTCAAGGAATTATGTATACATAAAAGGAGAAAAATAAAGGGGAGCAAGGAAACTGGAGGTGTGGTGTCAGCTCTGACACAAAATGGAGCAATCACTACAAGTGCCTTAACTCTGCCAAAAAAATGCAGAGACCCTAGAGTCTTTTCGGTCCCATGCACCATCGGTGAATGCACTTTTGCCAATGCCATGTTGGACTTGGGAGCCTCAATTAATGTCATGCCCACATCAATCAACAGGTCCCTGAATTTTGGTGACTTGGAACCTACAGGGATGACCATTCAGCTGTGGCAAACAGGAGTATTGTCCAGCCCCTGGGAGTTCTCGAGGATGTTCTCGTCCAAGTCAATGAACTAATATTTCCAGCTGATTTTTACGTGCTAGACATGGAGGACGAAACATCCGGGAAGGAATCCACCTTAATTCTGGGAAGACCTTTCTTGATGACAGCCAAAACAAAGATTGATGTGTATGCAAGGACGCTCTCCATGGAATTCGGTGACGCTTTGGTGCAATTCAATATTTTCGAAGCTATGAAGCACCCAACCGAAGACCACTCTCTCTTTGGCATTGATATACTTGATGAACTAGTTGAAGAATATCTTCAACTAACTAGTAGTGGTGAAAACATTGAAGAGTCTGCTGAGAATGATGATGAAAGCAGCTGCCCAAGAGTCACAGATGAAGAGGCCGACTATGAAGAAGTACAAGACCTCTCCAACTTTGAGGGCAATCATAATGATGTTGCTGACCTGGCCTTTGAAGTGGAACTGTCCGAATTATTAGACCAAGTCTGCAGCACAGAACACTCAGAGTATTCAAATGATGTAGAAAACAAAGTCACTGAAGCTGAAAAGTCTTCCATTGCACACTTAGCGACAATTTTCACGACCAAGAATGAGTCGGCCAGAGGAGGCCGAGTCAAGGAAGAAATGAAAGTCAACTCAGCCGAAGAGGCAAATAGCAAGGCCGACACGTTTGTCGAGACCGACTCGGCAACTGTAGACCAGACACAGGCTAATGTAGCATTCATTGTTCCATCCGGATCCGACTCTGAAGGAGCGCTAGAAGCCAAGGCCGACTCCATTTCGACCATAACCAAACCCATGAAGTCGAGCCGACCGAAGCAGACAGAGGCCGAAATCATGTCAGCACACCTGGTGCCTGATCAAGATCAAGTCGGCTAGTCGGATCCAGCCTCAGAAACTGACAAATCTCCATCACCGTCACCACCCATAGAATTAAAAACATTGCCGAGTCACCTGAAATATGCCTACCTAAACAAGGACCAACAACTCCTGGTTATTATTGCTAGCAATCTCGACCAAGATCAAGAGGACAAGTTGTTGGAGGTTCTTAGGCAACATAAGAAGGCAATAGGGTGGAAGCTATCAGACCTTCCTAGCATAAACCCTTCCATTTGCATGCACAGAATATTAATGGAGGAGGAAATTAAGCCCATAAGGCAGCCGCAAAGAAGACTGAATCCGACACTCCTGGATGTGGTTAAAAAAGAAGTCACCAAACTCCTTGCTGCAAGGATCATCTACCCCATCTCGGATAGCCAATGGGTGAGCCCTGTGCAAGTGGTGCCAAAAACGTCTGGGACGATTGTCATGAAAATCAGCACGATGAGCTGGTACCAACAAGGATTCAGAACAGCTGGCGAGTGTGCATTGACTATAGAAGATTAAACCAAGCAACTCGTAAGGATCACTTTTCTCTGCCTTTCATTGACCAAATGCTTGAGAAGTTAGCAGGGAAATCCCATTACTGCTTTCTGGATGGATTCTCAGGCTACATGCAAATTCATATAGCCCCTGAAGATCAACATAAGACAACCTTCACCTGCCCATTTGGTACCTTTGCGTACACACGCATGCCATTTGGCCTCTGCAATGCTCCGAGTACATTTCAACGTTGCATGATGAGCATCTTCTCGGACTTGCTGCAGGAATGCATGGAGGTGTTCATGGATGACTTCACGGTATATGCCGATTCATTTGATGCATGTATGAGTAATCTATCAAGAGTGTTGAAGAGATGCATTGACACAAATCTCGTGCTCAATTTCGAAAAATGTCACTTCATGGTGACTGAAGGAATAGTGTTGGGACACCTGGTCTCCAACAGGGGCATCGAAGTAGACAAAGCAAAGATAGATATCATTACTTCCCTTCCAAACCCCGCTTCTGTGCGGGAGGTTCGCTCATTCTTAGGACACGCAGGTTTCTACAGGAGATTCATCGAAAATTTTAGTAAAATTTCCCTGCCTCTGTCCAAGCTGCTACAGAAGGATGTAGAATTTCACTTTGACCGGCCCTGTATGGAAGCATTTCAGGAGCTGAAGAGAAGACTCGCATCCGCCCCTATTTTGCAAGCACCCGACTGGGACCTCCCCTTTGAACTAATGTGTGATGCATCCAACTCGGCATTAGGAGCCGTTCTCGGCCAAAGAGCTCGAGCCGGCCAACCGGTGCACGTGGTGGCCTATGCATCCAGAACTATGGATCCGGCCTAGCAAAACTACACAACAACTGAGAAGGAGCTCTTGGCAATAGTTTTTGCCGTGGACAAATTTCGCTCCTACCTTCTCGGTTCCAAGATAATTGTGTTCTCTGACCATGCTGCCTTGAGGTACTTGCTGAAGAAGCCTGATGCTAAGCCAAGACTGATTAGGTGGATGCTTCTTCTTCAAGAATTCAACTTGGAAATCAGAGATAAAAGAGGTGCTGAGAATTCTGTAGCTGATCATCTGAGCAGAATTGGGAAAGAAGGTGAACTGATGCCTATTCGAGACGAGTTCCCTGATGAGCACTTGCTACATATTAAAACGTCTCCACCATGGTTTGCTGACATTTGTAATTTTGTAGCAGCATCTCGGTTTCCACCAGAGGCATCTCGGGCATACAAAGATAAACTCTGAAGTGATGCCAAGTACTACATATGGGATGATCCCTACCTTTGGAGACTGTGCAATGACAAGGTCATCCGCAGGTGCATTCCTGAAGCCGAGTTCAATTCGGTTCTCCAGTTCTGCCACTCGGCTCCTGGAGGCGGTCACTATGGATCAACTCGAACTGCCAGGAAAGTACTAGACTGTGGCCTTTACTGGCCAACTATCTTTAGGGACGCGCATGAATTCGTCTCCACCTACGAGAATTGCCAAAAAGCAGGAGTGGCCATGAACAGAAGGCATGAAATGCCCCAACAACCCATCCAATTCTGTGAAATCTTTAATGTCTGGGGAATAGACTTCATGGGGCCATTCCCGATCTCCAATGGCTACTCATACATTCTGCTGGTCGTGGATTATGTATCAAGATGGGTAGAAGCCGTTGCCACCAGAACAAATGATGCAAGAGTGGTTGTGGATTTTCTGAAGTCCAATATTTTCTGCAGGTTCAGTGTGCCAAAAGCACTCATAAGCGACCAAGGCAGTCACTTCTACAACAGAGCTATGGTCTCCCTTCTTCAAAAATATGGAGTAGCACACAGAATTGCTACTGCCTACCACCCCCAAACAAATGTCCAAGCAGAAGTGTTCAACAGGGAAATCAAGAAAACATTGCAAAAGATGACCAATCCCAGCAGGAAGGACTGGAGCTGCCTCCTTGAGGATGCTCTCTGGGCACATAGAACTGCATACCGGACACCTTTAGGGATGTCTCCCTATAGGATTGTTTTCGGTAAAGCCTGTCACCTTCCTGTGGAGCTGGAACATAGAGCATACTGGGCTGTTAAGCAGTGCAATCTGGCCTATGACCAAGCAGGAGAGTAGAGAAAATTTCAGCTGCCAGAGTTAGATGAACTCCGCTTGGAAGCATATGAAAACTCTAGGATCTACAAGCAGAAAATCAAGCGATTCCATGACTAGCAGATCCTGAGAAAAGAATTCCGAGTTGGCCAGAAAGTCCTCTTGTTTAACTCACGCCTCAAGCTCATTGCAGGTAAACTACGTTCTAGATGGGATGGGCCTTTTGTTATCACTAATGTGTTTCCCCATGGTGCAGTACAGCTAAAAGATGAACACAGCAACAACACCTTCCAGGTCAATGGGCATCAGATTAAGCCATTCCATGAAGGTCCAGCGCCTATCACTCATGACATGGAGATAATATCATTGATGGAACCAGCATCTCCAGATGATCCTGCCTCGCATTGAGGACAATGCAGATTTTAAGCGTGGGGGGGGGGGGGGGATAAATATCCTCCTGAACTCTGCTAATTTTAATTTTTGCTTTGTTAGTTTTAATCACTTTGTTGTTTTCTTTCAGTTGCGTCACTTAGTTTAAATCTGTCATGTTTTTCAATAAAAGCTGCCTAAGCCGAGTCCATGCCGGTTCTGTGCCATCCCGGCCGGATCCGAAACATCTTCGGCCTGACAGAGTTTCAATTTTGTCATTTACCTTTAATCTTTCCTCCTAATCAGAATTTCCAAATGGATTTTCAAAAGTAAAATTGTTTTGAAAAGAATCTTGAACTGGCTTCTACAAGTTTGAATAAGTCAGTGGGAAGTAACTCTACAACTGTGGCAAGAGATTTCTCTAGCTTGAGGGGAATGAAATTCTTGTGCTCTAGTCAATAGTTGATTGAGAATCTAAAAAGGAAACCTCTGTGATAGAGCAAAACATAACCTGTGTGAGATTTTGAGCCCTTGTAAATATTGATGGCTTACATCTTGCCATTTTTCTTCTTCTTTTAATGAAATTTTTGCATTCATGTTAATTGCATATTCTACATTTTGCCTTAACTCTCTGGATACAACTGTTCTCACATGCAGGAGTGACATGATCTAGGCCATGTTTCTAATAAGCCCTGAGCGAAATAAAGCCTACCTGAACAAATGTGTCTGTTGTTTACCCCTTTTGAGCCTAATATAACCATTCTTCCTAAACAGCTCACTACAAGCCAAGGCCAGAAAAACCATGAATCAACCTCACCCTCGAGGAGCAGAGGAGCTTTGGAATTGTTTTGGGAGTAAGTCATGATCAAGCGTGGGGAACTCTAGGAAGCAAAAGGTTGTTCAGCACCCTAAGGCTCGAAAATGCAAGAAAAGAATAAAAGCGAGTGAAAGAAAGAAAAGAGAAAAAGAGGAAGCAAATAACTGAAAATCTGAGCTGAAACAAGTAAAGAAAGAAAACAGCTGCATAAGTTGTATAATGAGAAAAGAAAAGAAAATGAGCCAAGCAGCAGCAAGGAGGAGAAATTGACAGCATCTTGGGTTATCCCTCAGGCTGATAAAGCTTACTCCCCATTGCCCCTCTCTTCCTTGTGGGTCCTGAAGCTAGTTTTCCCATATTCTATCCTACCCGTGACCCAACCTCACTACAAGCCGAAAAGAAGTCCTAGTGATCATAACGATGTGTGTTTTTGCAGGTGTAAGAAGAGAGATTTGCCAAAGTATGGTAATATTAGTTCCATGAATGTTGAGTGTAAATACAAGCCCAAACACGTGAGAATGAGGGAGTTATTTGCCTAAAAGAGAGCTCTGTCACTCTTGGTTACCTTCTCTTGTTTGCAGGTCATGAATTTGCCTAGAGCGCGGAAGGAGTAATTTCCGGATTGTTAGGGTATCTCGATCCCAGAGTGAATGAGTGCCGACTCTATCTCGGTTGAACTAAAGGAAGCCAAGTGAAGAAAATTCTTTTCTATCTTTAAAAATTTCCCCCTTGTTGATTTTCATTTTATTTTGCCCAGGAGTGCAAAAGGGTAAGTGTGGGGGTGTGGTGAGTCACAATTTATACATCTTTTAGACACCTAAGAAGGAGGTTTGCAAGACTATTCTGTGCTTAAGAGTGGATTGTTATTTAAGATTCATTCTATGGGTTTGATTACAGAGGAAATACAAATCTGTGTTAATTTAGATTTCTTAGCTAATAAAAGTGTCACTCCTTCTTCTGCAGGTCAAGCCGAGTTGACCAGGGTCAACAAAAGGAGTCTCAGCCGAGATGAAGTCATCCTGGCCAGTCCGACTCCATCTCGGCAGGAACAGAGTCGTCTCGGCAACCCACGCCTTGCAGCCCAGCAGCCCAGTAGAGAGACCCAGTTGTATTGACCACCTCAGCTATCCAGCTCTGAGGCCATCTCAGCGTCAGCTCAAATGCCATGTCACTCCTAGGAAATCTGCCATGTCACGTTAAAAGATCTGCATAGGGGTAGAATAGGATCTTTCACAATGTAATTCTATTAGGATTCGATAGGATTAGCATATCACAGCTCGTGTATATATAGGAAGAGCTGTGCACTTTTTACATGTTCTGTCTTTGAATTCACAAAAATTCCATACTCACTGTACCCATTTTTCTCGCTCTCGCTCTCTCTTCGTTTTCACGGTGGTGCACAGTGCTCATTGGCGTTTCTCTCGATTGAGGAAGTGCAGGTCTGAGACTGGGAAGCCGAAGTCTGCCAGAGGGGACCGATCAGACTACTGACGCACTCTGGTGGAACTGATCCTTAGCGTTCAGGCTAACGGAGGTGAACCACCACCATCAACCATGGCGATCGTCGTGGAAGATGGCCTCATCTGAGTTCAGAACCACTGTATTTGTATTCTGTTTCTGTTAATCGATTTCACTCTGCATTTCATACCTCCTTTCTCTTCCCTCTTCTTTAATTCATGTTTGAATCGCGATTGCATTTGAATATGAACAATGTTAAGCTAAGCCGATTGGAACTGGTTTAACTAATTCAGTAGGCAATCAGTTAACGATAGTTAATCGAGAACCTAAAATCAGCTCTGCATTTAATCGCTGCCACCTTATGAGGTAGCGATTGAGTAATTCCTTGGTATGGCAACGGACGAATGTTTGGCGATCGTCATAAGACTACCAAAGGCTGATATGGACTAAGAACTGGAGTGTGGAACCTGGACTGGACTTGAACTAATGGAACTGAACATAAACACAGTTATATAATAATAACAATAGATAATTAGCAACAGTAGTATATGTTTACTGCATTCATAATCTTAGTCTATCTCTCGCATCACTTGCATTCCCAACCCCCTTGTTAATTGCTTTTCAGTCTAAGACAGAGATAGTTCACCTCTGTAGCTTCTGTCTGCACTCAGCTGAGACCAAGCCGGATTCTCTCTATTGGATCATCTCGGCTCAGTCTCTGCCGAGATCTACTCGGCCAGTGTCGAGGGGAGTCAGTACTTTACATCTCAGATTCTACTCCACTTCACTTTACACCAATTCACAACTGAGCACACTGTGTCCTTGAGAAGAATGACCTAGGGTTAGCTATGCTATAGTTAGCTTTAGTTATTTGATAAGCGCGTAAAACGATTGTAAAAACGCACACCATCATAGGTCCGACTCTGTCTCTTGCAATGTGGGGCACAAGTCAGTGGGTTGCTCCACAGAAGTACATATGCCACAGACTTTAGCTGCAATGGTTGGTTGGTGTTGTCCAACAGTGAGCTGCCTCACCAATGATGTCAATTAGGTCAGTTGGTTTTCCAACCTTTGATTGGAGGCTACACCGATTTCATTCACCATCCGAGTTTGGCTAGGTCCTCTGATCCCAAACTGCTGCGTATTACTTGCCATATTAGAGATCAGGTGCCTTGCTGCTGCTGGTGTCTCTTCCATCAATGCTCCTCCACTACTAGCATCAATCATGCTTTGGTCCATCATCGACAGACCTTCATAGAAATACTGGATCAACAATTTCTCACTAATCTGATAATGTGGACATGTGGCACAGAGTTTATTGAATCTTTCCCAGTATTCGTGCAAAGTCTCTCCATGATGTTAACTTATCCCACAGATTTCTTTCTTGATGGTTGCAGTCTTGGATGCTGGGAAGAACTTCTCCAAGAACATGCGTTTCATGTCTCCCAGGTGTTAAAGAGAACTGGCTGTAAATACAACCAATCTTTTGTTGCTCCATCCAAGGAGAATGGGAACGCCTTCATTTTGATGTAGTCTTCCGGTATCCCCTATGGCCTCATTGTGGAGCAAACCACATGGAATTCCTTCAAGTGTTTGTGGGGGTAGCTAGTTGCAGATATTGGATACACCAAGGTTGATACGCCACATCTGGTGTAGCCAGCTCCTTCAAGGTTCTTTGATTGTTCTCCATCTGCTCCAGTTCTGCAAAAGTGTTAGTGCTGTCGTACTCAAAAAAATTAGAATCGTTAATGACAGGACTACTATTGTCAGAACTAGAAATAGAGTTAGAACTACCAATTACTACTATGTTCCTAGCTTTTCTAAATCTACGTAAAGCTATTTCTATCTCAGGATCTAAAGCATACAAAGGGTCAAGGCTACTCCTAGT
The DNA here is from genome assembly GCA_025330945.1 of Mucuna pruriens. Classification (NCBI taxonomy): domain Eukaryota; kingdom Viridiplantae; phylum Streptophyta; class Magnoliopsida; order Fabales; family Fabaceae; genus Mucuna; species Mucuna pruriens. The sequence goes on along the minus strand of JAENHJ010000287.1, from coordinate 228,862 downwards.
CATGCATTATAAAAATCATGCAAAACATTAGTGTTATAGCAAAAAGATAGAGGGTTAGTAACTATTAGAATGTAAATCAAAATGCAGTAAAGAAAATGAACATTATGCTACAACTATTTTTTGTTTTTTTTAGTAGTGAAACTCACGCAAAACTAACACATACTCAGCATGCTATTTTATTATTGGATCCAAATCAAAACAGACAGATTTTAAAACTGACTCTGACTCGACTCACACAGCAAACTACGGACTCAGGATTCAACTATCACTCAAGTTTGGCACACAAAGACACAAAAGAACTTGTATCCCCGGCAATGGCGCCAATTTGATAAGAGCGTGTTTAGTCGTGTTCTGTTTATCAAATAAACTAAAGCTAACTATAGCATAGTCAACCCTAGGTCGAATTCTCTCAAGGACATAGTGTGTTCAATTGTGATTTTATGTGAAAACCGAAGTAAAACTGAAACTCTTGAGTGTAGAGTGCCGACTCGCTCTCGGTAGAGATTGGTTCGATATGAACTCGACAAAGCCTTATCCGACATGGTGTCGGCTAAGTGCAAATGGACGCTACAGAGTCGGATAGACTCTGTCTCAGACTGAAAAGCAGGGAACAGGGGGTTTGGAAGTGCAATTAAGTAAAATGACTTAAACTAAAATGCAAATGCAGCTAAACTAAACTACTCTACTACTACTACTGTGTTCATGGTTAGTCCAGTAATCAAAGTCCTTCTAGTTCATTCACTCAGTCCACAGTCCTTATCAACCTTTAATGTTTTTATGACAATCTCCAAACATTCGTCCAATGCCATACCAAGGATTTGTACAATCACTACCTCATTAATTGGTAGGGATTAAGTCCAGAGTTGATTTTAGGTTCTCAATTAGGTTCTCTAGTTGATTACCTACTGAATTAGTTAAACCAGTTCCAATCGGCTTAGCTTAACATTGTTCTCATTGATTCATGCAATCGGATGTAGCAAGAGAATTAAAGTTTAGGAATGCAACAGAGATCAGAATTCAAAAAACACTTATATTATTGGAAACAAAATACAAACACAGGGCCTGGATTTGGTGACTCCGTCTTCTACAACAATCGCCATGGAAGAATGGTGATGGTTCACCTCCGCTAGCTAGGACGCTGAGGATCAGGTCCACTAGAGTGCATTGGTAATCCAATCGGTCCCCTCTGATGACCTTTGGCTTCCTAGTTCCTAACCTGCACTTCCTCAATCGAGAGAAGCACCAATGACAGCACCGTGTACCACCATAAGCGTAGAAGATGAGAGCAGGAAAATGGAAACAATGAGAGTGGAAAAATATGAATTCCAAACACCCCAAAAAAGTGCACAGCTCCTCCTATATATACATGAGCTGTGGCCTGCTACTGCCAACGACTCCTAACAGAATTTCATAGTGAATTGACTATTCTACCCCTGCGTAACTTGCACTGCAAGCTACTCTAGGAGTGACGTGGTAGCTGAGTTAGAGCTGAGGTGGCCTCTAAGCTAGATAGCTGATGTGGACAACACCATTGGGCCACTCCTCGTTGGGTTAGGCCTAATTGGCTTGCTGGACCGAGAAGCCTGGCCTGGCCGAGATGGAGCCGGTCTGACCGGGACGACTTCATCTCGGCTGCGACTTCTTATGCTGGGCCGAGATCATGTCGGCTAATCCTGCAAGGGAAGAAGAATAAGTCTTTTATTAGCTAAGATCCTTGAATTAGCACAGGTTTATGATTTCTCTATTTCTAGGCCCTTAATATGAATCTCAGCTAATACTCATCTCTTAGACACCTATTTATCTTAAGAACACCCATCATAGGTCCCTGTAAGGTGTATAGAATATGACTCATCAAGCGTCTACGTTTCCACAGGGAGCATCCAGAGCTTACAAAGAAAAACTTGAAAGTGATGCCAAATTCTACATATGGGATGATCCTTATCTTTGGAGACTCTACAATGACCAAATAAGTCGTAGGTGCATTTCAGGTCTCGAAATCCAGTCGGTCCTCCATTTTTACCATTTAGAATCTGGAGACGGTCATTATGGATCGAGTCGGACAGCTCTGAAAGTACTAGACTATGGGTTCTATTGGCCCACAATATTCCGAGACGCTCACGAATTTGCCTCGGCCTACGAACAATGTTAGCGAGCAAGAATGGCCATCAGCCGAAGGCATGAAATGCCCCAACAACCGATTCTATTTTGTGAAGTTTTTGACGTGTGGGGTATTGATTTCATGGGGCCATTCCCTATCTGCTATAGAAACTCTTATATTCTCCTTATTGTTGACTATGTGTCGAGATGGGTGGAGGCTAAAGCCACCAAAACTAATGATGCTAAGGTTGTTGTGGATTTTCTGAAATCCAATATTTTTTGTAGGTTTGGTGTGCCGAGAGCGCATATCAATGACCAAGGGAGCCACTTCTGCAATCGCGCAATGTCCACCCTACTCGAGAAATATGGGGTAGTGTAAAAGTTGCCACTGCTTATCATCCCTAGACAAATGACCAAGTTAAAGTGTTCAATAGGGAAATTAAGAAACTTCTGCAAAAGATGGAGAAACCCAGCCGGAACGACTGGAGCCGACTCCTAGAGGATGCTCTATGGGCCCTGATAGTACATAGTTATACCCCTTAGTAGGTCTTTAAGATGGGTAGAATAGAATATAAATAATAGTTAAGATCATGAGTTAGCTAAGGTTTAGATTTCCAAGGTTAAACTAAGGAAAATACAAATCTAGGCTAAGTTACTGATTTTAACTAACAAAAGAGCTACTCTTGTTTTGCAGGTCAAAAGAGAGACCAAAGAAGTCAAAGTCAACGAAGAAGTTGTCTCGGCCAGACAAAGCCAACTCCACAAGATCGATTCCGTGGCCGACCTCAAAACAGAGTCGACTCCCGTTCGGAACCAGATTCATCCCGGGTCCAAAAGGCCAACTTCACCAAAAGTAAGATTCATGCACATGTATAAAGTAATTAAGCACGTGGGAGTTAGGAAAGTAGTTAGGATTGTTATTTCTAGTATTTCTATTTGGTCAAGTTGTTAATTCCGTTATTTCAGTTAATATGGTTATGGAGTTAGATAGGAATGCATGTATAAGTAGAATTGCATGTCAACATTCAATGGTTAGCAAGAAAAGCACATTTATAGATACTCTTAAACCTTCCACATACACCTTCCATTCCCAAAACCCAAGTTCACTTCACACCTCTTTGTTCCATGGAGCTTCACAAAGTGCCTAGTCAATCGAGTAGGTGCAGGACTTGTGTCTGGCTAGCAGCCGATTACTAAGAGGAGACTATTAGGGCACACTAACACACTGCTTAGTGATTTAACCCCTCAGTATGTGGCCATCCGACGTGGAGCACTGCAACTACTGTGGCAATTATCGCGGGAAGTTGATCCATACACCACCAAGAACTTTGCTTTTCCTTGTATCACATTCTAGGTTAATCAATGAATGGTTGTAGTGTTGTTGTTACTATGTTTTGATTTCTATTAGCATAATCTTTTCCTTGCTTATTCACGATTGTAGTTAGTAAGAATTAGAGCACGTTAGTCTAGGGGCTAATAGAAACCATTCTAACAACAAAATAGATAAATTCTAGATAATCTACATCGATCAAGCATGTATTCCCTGCCAAACTCGAGGTAGCGATTGTTTAAGGCCTCAGTTAGCATGGGATGAATGTTCGACAATCGTCGTAGGTAGTGGATTGGTGAGAAATCAATGGCATAGTAAGAATTAGGATTAAAATCAGTAACTGATACCTCAGGAAGGTGAGTAGATAAATATGTCATAATTGTCTTAATAATCTTAAGTAATCTTAGCCTTTAATCTTTACGTTCCTTAGCTAGATCTTTACATTTCTTGCAACTTTACCTTTCCTACTAAAATCCCATTTTTACAAGTCCTTGTTGAGTCTACATCCTACACAATCAATTTAGTAATCTTTACCAGTTTCGAACCTTAGAAATATAAGAACCACGTGTCCTTAAGAAGAATGACCTAGGTTGACCCCGTGCTACTTTAGCCTAGGAAATCTAGTATTTTGATAGAGGAAACAACGACCAATCCCTAGTCTATCAGGCCCACAAGACAGCTTACCAGACTCCATTGGGAATGTCTCCTTACCAGATCGTCTTCGGTAAAGCCTGTCATTTGCCGGTTGAAATTGAACATCAAGCTTATTGGGCAATCAAGAAGTGTAACATTTCCTATGACCAAGCCGACAAAGAAAGGAAACTTTAGTTGCAGGAACTGGAGGAGCTGTTCTTGGAAGCATATGAAAACTCCCAGATCTACAAGAAAAAGGTAAAACAATTCCATGATAATAGGATCCTAAGAAAGAAGTTTAGAGTTGGCCAAAAGGTACTCTTACTTAATTCCCGATTAAAGCTCATAGTCAGTAAGCTCTGTTCTAGATGGGACAGAGCATTTATTATTAAGAGGCGAAGCTAATAACAGAAATTTTAAGGTCAATGGGCACCAAATAAAGCCCTTTCATGAAGGTCCGACTCCGATGGTGGGCGAGGTGGAAATCATCTCGTTGATGGAACCGACCCTCCCAGAAGACACACTTTGAGAAGAAATTTCCCCATCCCCTTATGTTCACATGCATTGAGGATAATGCATCATTTAAGTGTGTATGTGTGTGTGTGGGGGGGGGGTTGTAGTGTAGTGTAGCTGGGAGTAGTGCTTCTGTTTTGCTTATTTTCATTTGTATGTGTTGTATTTTACCGGTTCTAATCTGACTCCGACTCCATGTGCGTTTGTTGTTTTTTTCGAGTCTGCACCGACTCCAGGCGCATGTGTTGTTTTTACCGAGTCCGTGCCGACTCTGGTTCTATGTTGTTTTTGTTTTTATTTTTCGTTTTTTTGTTTTTGTTTTTCTGTTCTTTTTGTTTTTTTGTTTTCTGTTTCAGTTTTTCTATTTCTTTGTTGTTTGTTTTCTGATTGTTGAGAAAATGCTTTGAAAAATTTTAATGGAGTTCTTTAGGTTGAATAAAACATGAAGAGGTAATGCATAATCTTGAAATAAAGGTTTTTCAACTTGACATGGAAGGAAATTTTTGCATCCTTAGGCAATGAGTGACTGAAAAATTAAAAGTTGAAACCATTATTGATAGAGCAATTAAACCGTGTGAGAATTTGAGCCTTGTATATAATAATGGCTTTCATCTTGCCAATCTCTTCTTTCTTGTGTGATTTTGCATCTATGTTGATAGATTACTCTAGGTTTTTCCTTGACTCTCTTTTATACTTCTTGTCCCACATGCAGTAATGACATGACCTAGGCCTTCTTTCTTATAAGCTACTAACCAAATAAGATCTACCTTGTAATGAATCCCTTGTTTACCCTCTTTGAGCCTACAAAACCATATTTTTGATATGGTAGCTCATTACAAGCCCAAAAGTCAAAAAACTATGATCCACCTCAACCTTGAGGGTCAAAGGAGCTTTGGAATTGTTTTGGGAGTAGGTTCCACATAAGGTGGGGTTGATACTCCAAGGCATTGTGAGTGAAAGGTACTGCAAAGTAGTTGTACCAAGTGATGCTTGTACGTTGAGATAAAGGGTTGTTGAAAAAAGAAAAGAAAAGGGTGTGAAAAGAAAATGGTGGATGAAAAAGAGAAAGGCGGAAAAAGCAAATATGTTGCAAGAAAAATGCAACACAAGGCCACAAAAGTACAAAACGAAAAAGTGAGAAAAGAAAGAAAAATATACAAAGGAAAAGGTAGAGCATTAGAAGAATATTTAAAATAAAAGACTTGTAGTATCTTGGAGTTAGACTCCATACTTATAAGACTTATTCCCCATTTCTCCTCTCTCCCTTTTGGTTATTGAAGCTCACTTTACTTTCTTATATCCTACCTTAACCCTAGCCACGTTACAACCTTAACAAAAGTCCTATTGATCAGTAGTGCATGTGTGTTCAAGTTATAAAAATTTAGAGGCTAGTTAAAACTTAGTAGTGCTAGTTAACATAAGGTGCTTGAGTGTAAACATAACCCTAAACACTTGAGAGATTGAGAGCATATACCTTGCGAGGGCTCTATCATTTTTGGTTGCTCTTTAAAATTTTTGTTATTTGCTTGTTCACTTTGGATGTTGAGAATATAACTTTCATAGATTGTTTGGATATCTCAAGTCTGGGGTGAATGTATACTTAGTTTGTTTATCAACTTGATGATTTCATTTAAAAATACATCGTTCTCTCGCAATAAGTGGTTTTTCATTTTTTTTCCTTGATGATTTCTTCTTGATTTTGCCCAGGAGTGCAAAAGTGTAAGTGTGTATGTGTGTGTGGGGGGGGGGGGGTTTGATAATTCATATTTTAGACACCCAATAAGGTCTTAAAATGGGTAAAGTAGACTCTATGTTGTAGTTAAGAATCGCGTATTAGCTAAGATTCATATTATCGGGCCAAAAACAAGGAAAATACAAATCTATGCTAATTTGAGGATTTTAGCTAACAAAAAGTCTAAACTCATTTTGCAGGTTGAACTGGAGTTCCAGATGAAGTCATCCCAGCTGAGACCGAAGTCATCCCAGACAGATGAAGTCGTCCTAACCATATGAGTTCCTCTTCAAGCTGACTCCATATCTGCATGCTGACTCTATCTCTAGTAAGTTGAGTCCAATCCACATACTGAATCTGCCTCCAATAGTCGAGTCCAATTCGTGTGCCGACTCCGACACTAGTAGCCGACTTCAGATGCTGAAGTCATCCCATCTAACCGGATTCATCCTGGCAGCAAGACCGACTCCGCTCTAGTGATTTCAAGTACGTGGTCATTTAGGAAATAGCTAGTTAGTTAGTTAATTCTGTTATTTCAGTTAGTTGTCAATTAGTCAATTATTTCTATGAAATTAGTTAGTGTACTGTTAGAGAGTTAGTTAGTCAAAATGTGTATAAAAAGGGAGGCGTAGCTCATTCATTAGTTACACACAGTGACACATTCATCCACATCACAACCTCCATTGCTCCATTGTACACACCTATACTCTCGTGCCATTGGTCAGTGTTTGCATGGTACTTTAGTATGGCATCCAGTCGATCGAATGGATGTAGGACCCAAGGTCTGGGTAGCGACCGATTGCTAGAGGAGACTGACTCGTAGTTGGCACACTCTGGTGGACTAACCCCTCTGTACCTAGCCATCTCTAGTGGAACACTGTAGCTCAAAAACGACGATCGTTGTGGGAGGTTGAGTCCATAAGTCCATGTATCCACACTTCACGTATAAATAGAATAGTTATGCAATGAAATAGGTTTGCGTTTCTCTACTTTTTTGTTTGGGATTCCTGTTTGTTTCTCTGTTCTTGCTTGTGTCATGATTATGCATGTGTAAGAATATGCTACGTTAGGTTAGGGGCCGATCGGAACCAATGTAGCAACTTTATAGGTAATCGATAGAAAACATAAATCAACAACAAGCGTAATCCATGCTAACTCGAGGCCGCGATCGTGTAAGCCCTCAGTCAACAACAGATGAATGTTAGGAGATTGTTTTAAGACTTAGGTTGATTTGGAATCACAGTCATTCATAGGAGCCGGAGCTGGAACTATTTACTTGCTAACTTTGGAATTGATATGCTAAGTATTTTGTTCATTGATTGTTTGTCTTTAATTCCTTAGCTCGTAGTTTACTTTCTACAATTACTTTACAGTAATCCTACAAAACCCCCTGCCTTTACTTTCGTTGTCCGAGTCTGCCTTCTACACTCTCGGTTCTGCATGATTCTCAACCTTTTACACTAGGCATCACACGAATAATGTGTCCTTGAGAGATTCGACCTAGGTTGACCCTTTGCTATATAAAAAATAGGTGTCACAACCCGAAAATCGTGACGCAAGGACTGACTCACCTGTACTTATGACCGAATTAGTTTCGGCCGTCTGGAGTCGCCACCTACATTTTTTTAGGAATATAGGGAAACCTAAGGAAAGGCTGGTCTGGCGCCAGGGATATGGGTTCGGGAGTTGGTTACATGCTAGGGGCATAGGGGCCCCCCGGCATGCCCATCACTTGATGGTTACCCTTAGCTAGCCATATGGAAAGAGGGACAGCGCTTGTATTTGGGTTGTGTTTTTGGTCTAAGTCCTAGGAAGAAGGAGGTTCAGGTAAGGGGTTCTGAGAGTTTTGGGATTTAAGATTTGAGGAATTTGGGATTTGAGTTGATAGAGGTGTGCCCTCTAGGCCTACGTACCTCGGCTTCAGAGGGTTCAAAGTCTACGTAGTTCTGGGATTTAGGCGAGTAGGGAGTTAGGCTGACTGTGGTCTCATCTTTCTAGCCGAGTCATGCTCGGTCAAGAGGTTCCGGCCGAGACAGACTCGGCCTTGGGTGAGGTCTCGGTTTCTCTCCGGCTGAGGACTACTAGGCTAAGAGGGGATTCAGGGAGGGATCGTGCTTGACGATGCGAACAATACTACGCTAATTATGAAAAGAAAAGGAGACCAACCAACCTGGATCCTGAAGCGAGTGGATGACTCTTGCTTGTAGACCAGTACTTCTGCTTGCCCTTCAATCTGGACTCGGGACGTTTCCTTCCTTTCTTAGCAATCGTCAGCTTTTCGTTTCCGCTGTCCTTCTCTCTCCCCTTTTTTCCCTCCCTTGGTGCTTCATAGCAGGGGTTTATATAGGGTTGAGTAGTGGTTGGGTGGTCTCCCTTGGGCTTCGCGGGGTGGTGGTTGTTGGGCTAGAAGCAGAGGTGGCTCCGCGTGTGGGGGGATAGTTAAGATTCCTAAGATCCTGGGCGACTCGGCTGTGGATTGGATAGGGTTGACTCGGTCTCGGTTAAGATTCCTAAGATCCCGGACCACTCGGCTAAGAATCGGAGTCGTGGATGAGACAGACTCGGTCTCGTCTTATGTTTTTCCAGTCTTGGTTTGACTGAGTCCAGGTGGTCCTTAGGCGGGCCAGGGTTGACTCGGGGTTGACTCTGAGGTGGGAGGTCTGGCCCATTCTGAAAGATTGGGCCGGACCGATTTGGGGTACAACAATAGGTAATCTAGTTATTTTTGATAGTTGTATTGATGACTTAAAAACAACTTATCAAAGAGCCCTTGTGTTGTGCCCGTGATTCTCGTGCCCAAGAAGGATGGGTCTTGGAGAATATTTATGATCTGTCATCCAATAAACACGATCATTGTTAGATATAGGCACCCCATTCCATGTTTGGATGATTTGTTGGATGAAATGCATGGGGTTTGCATATTTTCAAAGATTTATCAATGTAGCAGATACCATCAAATATGCATGATGGAAGGATATGAATGGAAGATAGCCTTCAAGACCAAGTTTGGTCTATATGAATGGCTTGTCATGTCATTTGGGCTGATCAATGCCCTAAGTATGTGATAATGTTGACAAAACACTATCAAGATCACTAGTTTTCCCTTAATTATGCATAATTCTATTTTCTGGATAATTCTATTTTACATACAAACCCCATTTTCTGCATTCAAATTGGTTTCTATTCAATAAGATTAGGCATTGCATGATTGTGTCCTTGAGATATTTGACCTAGGTTAGTCCTTATGCTAAAAATTTAAAGGAAATCTAGTGATTTTGATAGTGTTTCGACAACACTATCATACCTCTTGGGCCAATTCCTCTTGGACGATGACCTCTTGAGGCAACTCTAAACCCTGGATGATGCCTTGAGTACTTTGCACAACTATTGAAGCTTCCTACCTTTGAATGCACAATGACTAGACGTGTCTTTGATGGAAGGTTCACGAGAGCTCTTTCACGAGCCATGGCCCAAGGCCTAGTTAGGCTTATTTGAATGCTTTATGCACCTTTTACATGTATATATAGCTTATCTTAGACTCCTTGTATCAACTTTGGTTCATTTTGAATGTTATTTGCTATTTAGAAATTGAGGGAGTTACTCTCATTTTGTTCTTGGGTTAGAACACTTAATTCTCATTAAGTTCTCTATAAGGCTTTGGCGAATCTTGATTCTCTTATCTGATTTCCCTAAAATCAATGGTGAGCCCTTTCTAAACTCTCTATTTTATATTTTCGTTTCTCTTTACCCTATCTTTAAATTTCGTGATTACTTACTCTGAAAATCAACTAAAATTTGTTCCTATTCTTTGCATAGCAATGACAATTGTGATAAATAGAGGATCTAAGGGAAGTTAAGACAATCCTCAAGTGCGATTCCAATCAAGTGTGATCAAGAGCCTAAACTCTAGAATCCAGATTGTATCATGCCTAGATTAGGTTATTTGTTTATATTTTTGTTTGTGAAATTGATTGTGCAATTGGTTGTATATATGCAAAACATAGAAAACAATAGGTTTCCTTATGAAAATTCGAAATTCTAGGCAAAAAATGAGGAAATTCGAGTTGAAGGCCGTTGAGCATTGTCGTGCTCATGAAGAACAACTCATGTAGATTTTGCACACTTGTGTAGATTCTGTTGATACTCGTCTAGAGTCATATTGATTGCATACCCTTGTACTGCCTTATTTGTGCATGTATAAGTTTAGTATTGTACTAGAACTTAATGCTCAATTGTTAGAATATATATATGTGTATGTGTGTGTGTGTGTGTATATATATATATATATATATATATATATATATATATATATATATATGTATGTATGTATGTATGTATGTATGTATGTATATATATATATGTATGTATGTATGTATGTATGTATGTATGTATGTATGTATGTATGTATGTATGTATGTATGTATGTATGTATGTATGTATGTATGTATGTATTTCTATTATAAAGTTATTATTGAATTGCATAATTAAGAATGAGGATATGTGACATGAAAATGACTAATAAGGATATATGCCCTTCGAAGGATGACCTAGTCTTTGAGAGACAAGGATGAGTTTGGGGGACATTTGTCTTGTGAGTAACCTAGCATGTGAGAAGGAAGAATGGCGCTCATTAATTTGTGATGGGTTGTGAGATGGGGTGCCTAGTGGTAAGAGGCAAGAATGGCTGTCATCAACCTAATGTGGAAAGCAAAATAATGATTAAATTGAACCAAATTCATGCTTCATTTAATGAAATATATTTGTAAGGAAGTAGGCATGAATTTGAGTGGTAAGGTCATTAGATCTCCTAGGGGCTACTCGGTACGAAGATCCCAATGGCCATGATTGATCCCATGAGTTGGGACAGATATTGCAAGTCATGTAGTACCTAATGTGCTACCAAAGGGCATCATGCTAGTGTGGGATGACTGATAATGTGATTTTTAGTCGTCTTACATGCATCAAATAAACTAAAGCTAACTATTGCATAGTCAACCCTAGGTTGAATTTTCTCATGGACATAATGAATTCCAGAGGCACCAAAAAAGTGCACAGCTCCTCCTATATATACAAGAGCTGTGACCTACTACTCCTAACGACTCCTAACAGAATTACATAATGGATTGCCTATTCTACCCTTGCGTAACTTGCGCTGCAAGCTTCTCCAAGAGTGACATGGCAGTTGAGCTGAAGCTGAGGTGGATACACCTTTAGGCCACTCCTCATTGGGCTATTAGGCCGAGAAGCCTGGCCTGGCCGAGATGGAGTCAGTCTAGCCAGGATGACTTCATCTCGGCTGAGTCTTCTTGTGATAGGCTGAGATCGTCTCGGCTAGACCTCTTATGATGGGCTGAGATCATCTCGGCTGAATCTGCAAGAAAAGAAGAACAAGTCTTTTATTATCTAAGATCCTCGGATTAGTACAGATTTATATTTTCTTTATTTTTAGGTTCATAATATGAATCTTAGCTAATACTCAATTCTTAGGCACCAAATGATCTCTAAAACACTCATCTTAAGGTCTTGTAAGTTGTATAAAATACAACTCATCAGCCATCTCAGAAGAGTCAGACCCATCCACTATAGAGGCAAAGACTTCAGTCATCTCAGTAGAGTCAAAACCATCATCTATAGGGTCAGCAAGGTCCAGTACAACAGTGATGACTACTGAAGGTTGCATTGGCTACGCCATGGACGACAATGGAGGTTGTACTGCTACCACTTCAGAATTAGCTATAACTCCTGCACCTACAGCTGCATTAATAGCATTACTAATTTGAACATAATTTGAACACTTAGTTAACTCATTATAGGTGTACTTATAATCAGTAATAGAATTCTCCAAATCTGGAATTTCAGAAAATTCATAATGCAATTTAACTAATTGTTGGTGTGGTAGTTCCTTGCTACTCCTCACGGTAATGTCACTCATATTTTCTTCTTGTGGACTGTGGAAAGTTTGAGAAGGATTATGTCCAACTCTCTTGGAATATAGCTGGTTTACTCTGGTGGTTAATTCTCCAATTTGTGTTTGCAAATCCTGTAGTGTGGCACACATATCCTCCTGAGTTTTCATGTTGTTCACTATCAATTACTTCATGAACTCTTCAAGCGAAGATGCACTACTAGGTTGTGAAACCGGTTGGTATCGTGGCGATTCCATTTCTTGCAAAATGGGACAAGCATCAGTTGGACGTCCTATAGAACAACACATGCTACATTCTTGCATTGGTGGCCTATTATGGTGTTGTCCAGTTGCTCGCTATCTAACAAGAGATGTCGATTCCTCTAGGCTATCTTCCAATCTATGATTTCCAGTAGAAACTACCTCCGTCCTTACTTTGGACACAGTAGGTCCCCTAAAGCAGTGTTAAGTATTACCTGCAAAATCATGAAACTCGGGCAACACACGGGTTAGTCCAAACTAATAATGTTCCCATGACTGGGCTTGTTCCCAATCGAAATATTGAGGATACCACGATTGGTACATCATAGCATGTGTATCCTATTCCCTCAAGTCATAACCAGTATTTGAATTACCAAGATCAGAAGAACTAGAATTGGTACTAGTATCAGGATGGAAGGTATACGTGTTATTGAAAGAATCAAATAAAGAAAAACAAAAACAATAGAATGACCCTACAATCAAAACTTTATGCAAAAAATAAGAAAATGGATTATCCTATATAATAGAGAAATTTCATAAATGATCTAGATAATAGAAAAAAAAACAAATTTTAGAAAAATAAGAAAATCATGCACTATGTAACCAGAAAAAATTATGTAGAAAATAACGTAATGACTAAGATGCAGAAAAATTATGCAGAAAACAAAAATGAATGCACGATATAATAAACAAATGATGCAAAAAAATGAATGCAAGATACAATAAACAAATGATGCAGAAAAAAATGAATGTAAGATACAGTAAACAAATGATACAGTAAACAAATGATGCAGAAAAAATGAATGTACAATACAGTAAAAAACATTATACAAAAAAGAAACATGAATGCAAAATACAGAAAAGAAGAGAAAAAATTACACAAATTGGCCTTTTTTTTCTAATAAAATACCCACGCACACGACACACTCATACACATGGACTCGGTACCTATAGACTCTTCACAACAAAGACTCGATACATTAAAAAAAACACAAACGAGTGATAAGTCATATTTTATACACCTCACAAAGGCTTAAGATGGGTATTTTTGAGATCATTTGGTAGTCAAGAATCACATCTTAGCTAAGATTCAGATTAAGGACCTAGAAATAGGGAAAATATAAATATGTGCTAATTTGGGAATCTTAGCTAATAAAAGATTGGATTCATTTTGCAGGCCAAGCAATGGACATCTCAACCCATCAAGAAGAGTCTCGATCTAGGAGAAGTCGTCCCAGCTAGACCAGCTTTTTCCTAGACTAGCCAACTAGGAAGCCCAACAAATCCAAAGAGCGAACTGGCCCAATCAGATTGGCCCAGCTCAGCTACCATGTCACTCTTGGAAGAAGCTTGCAGTGCAAGGATGATCATAAAAAGGATAGAATGGGTAATCCAGTTCTATAATTTTGTTAGGGTAGTTAGTTAAGAATAGGCGTGCATCACAAGCTGCCCAGCTCATGTATATATAGGGTACGTTGGGCACATTTTCAGGGCGGCTGGAATTCAAACCTAAATCCATATTCATCTACACTTCATTATCTCATTCTCGCGGCCTAAACCCACAGTGGTGCACAGTGCTTTAGAGGCGTCTCTCTCGATCGAGGAGGTGCAAGTCAAGAATTGGGAAGTCGAAGGTTGTCAGAAGGGACTGATTGGTTAGCCAACGCTTCTGATGGACCCGATCTTCAACGTCCTGACTATTGATGGTGAACCATCACCACTTTTCCATGGCGATCGTTGTGGAAGGCGGAACCATTGAATTCACGCCCTATATTTGCACTCTGTTTTCAATAATACAAGTAGTTTCTATTACTTATCTCTTGATTATAAATCCTGCATTTAATCTGCTTTGTTGTGTCGCAATTGCACATTGTTAAGTAGACCAACGTTAGACTAGGTCGATCAAAACCAGTTTAACAACTTAATTAGGTAATCAATTAGAGAACCTAAAAAAATCAACTCCGAGCTTAATCCCTGCCAACTGATGAGGTAGCGATTGTGTAAATCCTTGGTATGGCAATGGACAAATGTTTGGCGATCATCATAAGAATCTCAAGTTGATTCAGAGACGTAATCTCAGGTAAACACATGAAACTGACTTGTTTATTGGGACTCTATATGAATGCAGTAGTAGTAATAGTGGTAGCCTAGTTTAGATTGCATTTACTTTCATACTTAGTTTATTTCTGTCACTATCTCTCTACAACCAAACCCCCCTTATTTCCTACATTTCAATCCAAGACCGAGTCTAGTGTGACTCTGTTGCATCCGAGTCTATGCTTAGCCGAGACGTGGTCAGATCTGACTTTGCCGAGACTATATTGGATCAGTCTTTGCTGAGAGCAAGTTAGCATTCTACACTTAGCATTTTCTGCATTAACTCTGATTTCACATTAAGCCATAATCGAACACATTATGTCCTTGAGAGAATTCGACCTAAGGTTGACTATACTATAGTTAGCTTTAGTTATTTGATGCACGTAAGACGACTACAAACTAATAAGCTCGTTTTTAGTCGTCTCAACGCGCATCAAATAAACTAAAGCTAACTATAGCATAGTCAACCCTAGGTCAAATTCTCTCAAGGACACAGTGCACTCAATTATGAATTTGTGTGAAAACTAAGTAATGCTGAATTTAAGTGTAGAATGTAGACTCACTCTCGGCTAGGCATCGAGATGCTCTTGGCAGAGATTGGTCCGATATGGACTCGGTAGAGTCTTATCTGACATGCTCTCGACTAAGTACTGACAGACGCAATAGAGTCGGACTAACTCGGTTTCGGACTGAAATGCAGGAAAATGAGGATTGGGTTACAGATTAAGTAAGACAACAATTAAACTAGAATGAAAATATAACTAGGCTAAACTACCTGTAATGCTACTAATGTGTTCATGCTAAGTCTCAACAATCAAGTCGATTATGATTCATTCACTCAAGATTATGTTCTGTATCAACCTTAGATTTCCTTATGATGATCGCTAAACATTCGTCCATTACCATATCGAGGATTTACACAATCGCTACCTCATCAGTTAGCATGGCTTAAGTTCAGAGTTGATTTTAGGTTCTCTTAATCGATTACCTACTGAAGTCGTCAAACCGGTTCCGATCGGCCTAGTTCAACATTTGTTCACATTACTATATGCAATTACGACACAGCAAGTGAATTACAATGCAGGAATCACAAACAGGAGATAAGAATCAAAAACTACTCATATTATTAAGGACAAAATACAAACACAAGGTGTGAATTTGATGAATTTGTCGTCCACAACAATCGCCATGGTCGAACGGTGATGGTTCACCTTTGATAGTCAAGGTGCTGAGGATCAGGTCCACCAGAGTGCAATGGCAAGCCAAGCGGTCCCCTCTAACAACCTTCGGCCTCTCAGTCCTTGACTTGCGCTTCCTCGATCGAGAGAAACGCCATTGAAGAATCATGCACCACCATGAGGATGGATAATGTGCGCGAGTGTAATGGAAGGTAAAGTGTATGGAATTAAGTATGAATTCAACAACCATTAAACGTGCCTAGCTTTGGCCTTACTGAACACGCTAGCTAATGACCTCCTAATAGAATTATAGATTGCATTCCCTATTCTACCCTTAAGTATCTTGCGCTGCACGCTTCTCCAGAGTGACATGGTAGTTGAGCTAACTTGGAGTTGTACTGGATGCCCAAATTGAATTACTGATTATGTTGCTCCAAGTGGCTGTTGGACTTGTAGAGTCGGCTGGCCTTGGGGTGAATCGGTCTGGCCAAGACGGCACACCAGGATCAAGGCTCTCTTGATGGGCCGAAATGATTTAGAATTATCCTGCAAAAATGGGATGAATCTTTTATTAGCTAACACCTGCAAATTAGCATAGATTTATACTCTCCATTTCTAGATCCATAATATGAATCTTAGCTAGGACTCAATTCTTAAGCATCAAATGATCTCTAAAACACTCATCTTAGGTCCCTATAAGGTGTATAAAATATGACTCATCACAAACCACATTATCAAATCGGCACCGTTGCCGGGGACACAAGTTCTTTTATGTCTTTGTGTGCCAAAATAGAGTTAAGCTGAATCCTGAGTCTGTGGAATGTGATAAGCTCATTTTTAGTCGTCTCATCACGCATCAAATAACTAAAGCTAACTATAGTATAGTCAACCCTAGGTCAATTTTTCTCAAGGACACAGTGTGCTCAATTGTGGTTCGGCGTGAAGTGAAATGATGTGGAATCTGAGGTGTAGAGTATTGACTCGTCTCGGTCTGGCCAAGTTGCTCTCGGCAAAAACTGAGCTGATATGGTCTCGGTAGAGACTTATCCGACTTGGTTTCGGCTAAGTGCAGAACTGACGCTACAGAGATGGCCTATCTTTGTCTCATACTCGGAAAGCAGTAAATAGGAGGTTTAATTGCGGAAACGAGAAAAAGTAAATGAATGTAGAAAATGAATGCAGATATAAGGATGCTACTGATGCGAGATAACTACTATTATTATTATGATGTAACTGTGTTCGCATTCAATTCCATTAATTCAAGTCCAGTCCAGGTTCCTTACTCCAGTTCTCAATCCAGGTCAGCCTTGGGAATTCTTATGGCAATTGCCACAGGTTCGTCCATTACCATACTGAGGAATTACGCAATCGCTACCTCATCAGTTGGTAGGGATTAAGTTCAGAGCTCATTTTAGGCTCTCTATTAATGATCGTTAACTGATTACCTACTGAATTAGCTAAACCAGTTCCAATCGGCTTAGTTTAACTTTGTTCATGTTCAATTGAAATCGTAGATCAAATCATGAATTAAAGAAGAGGAGAGGAATAGATGTAAGAAATACAGAACAAAATTGATTAACAGAAATTAGAATACAAATGCAGTGGTCCGAATTCAGATGGATCCATCTTCCACGACGATCACCATGGTTGATGGTGGTGGTTCACCTCCAGTAGCTTGAACGTTGAGGACCAGCTCCACCAGAGTGCGTTGGAATCCCAAGCGGTCACCTCTGAAAAACTTTGGCTTCTCAGTCTCAAGCCCGCACTTCCTCGATTGAGAGAAACACCAATGCAGCACCGTGCACCACCACAAATGGGGAAAGCGAGAGCGAGATAATGGATGTAATGAAAGTGCGTAAAGAATGAATTCGAAGACCCTGATTTGTTCCTGATTG
Organism: Mucuna pruriens; assembly: GCA_025330945.1. Taxonomy (NCBI): domain Eukaryota; kingdom Viridiplantae; phylum Streptophyta; class Magnoliopsida; order Fabales; family Fabaceae; genus Mucuna; species Mucuna pruriens. The sequence continues at coordinate 211,221 of JAENHJ010000287.1, read as the reverse complement.
CACCTATTTATACAAGGCGCGAAAGCTAACGTCCCTAATAGAATTACAAAAATGAAATTCTATTTTGCCCTTTATTGTGACTTGCGCTGCAAGCTACTTCTAGGGTGACGTGGCAGTTGAGCTGGTGTTAAGGTGGCCTTTATACTAGATAGGTGATGTGGGAGGCGCTGTTGGGCTCTGTCCCTCGTTGGCCTGCTCCGCTTGTTGGGCTACTGGGCTGAGTGACTTGTCCTGGCCGAGGCGAAGTCGGCCTGGTCAAGAGTCCTCTCTCTTAGCCTAGTCCTTTTTCGATAGCCTGAGAGTCTTGGCTGGACCTGCATGAAAGAATAGATAGCTAATGCTTTTGATTTAGCACAGAATTGTGTTTTCTCTGTTTTTAGGTTCCTAATCTCAATCTTAGCTTACAATCATCTTTTAAGTACAAGAATTGCTTATTAACACTCTTCTTAGGTCCACCTAAGGTGTATGATTTGTAACTCATCAAGCCCCCCACACTTAGCCTTTTGCACTCTTGGGCAAAATAACATGACTTTATACAAGGGAGATTTTTTATTGATGGAGAGAGATTCTTTCATTGACTCTCCTTGTTTTGACTGGATAGAGTTAGCATTTCTTCATCCCGGCTCAAGATGCTCATGCAGTCGGAGAACTGCTCCCTTCGGGCCTAAGGCGCCTTCATGACCTACAAACGGGAGGAAGTAACCAAGAGTGATAGAGCTCTCACTTGGGAAATCAACTCTCTCAACTCTCTCAATTCTCTCAAGTGTTTGGTTTGTATTTACACTCAGCATTGCATGGAATTGGTATTACCATATCTTGTCAAAGCTCTCCTCTTACACCTGTAAAATACAAACAGTCATGATCACTAGGACTTTTTCGGCTTGTAGCGAGGCTAAGGTCAAGGGTAGGATAGAATGTAGGAAAGCTAACTTCAGGACCCGTGGGGAGGAGAGGAGCAATGTGGAGTGAGTCTTATCAGCACGAGGACAGTCCCGGTTTCTGTAGTCTCCTTCCATCTTTATTTGCTCGCTTCTCCTTTTTATTTCTTTCTTTTTCTTTCTTGTATTCATGCAGCTTGTTGTTTTTGTTTGATTCAGCTTAAATGTCTCAACTGCTTATTTCCTACTATGTATGCTTTTTCTTTTTCTTCCTTTCATTCGATTTTTTTTCTTTTTCTTTTCTTTCGAGCCTTCAGATACTTCTGAACCAGATTCTACTTCCTAGGCCTCCCCCATACTTGATTCTGACTCACTCCCAAGACAATTCCAAGGCTCCTTGGCTTCCCAAGGGTGAGGTGAGATTATGGTTTTTTTGGCCTCGGCTTGTAGTGAGCTGTGAGAAAGAATGGTTAGCTTAGGCCCAAGGGGGTGAACAAGGGATAGAATTCTTTTAGGTAGGTTTTGCTTGGCTCGGGGCTCATAAGAAATATGGCCTAGATCATGTCATTCCTGCATGTGAAAACGGTTATATTAAGAGAGTTAAGGCAAAATGCAGAATACACAATTAACATGCATGCAAAATCACTCAAGAAGAGGAAAGATGGCAAGAATGTAAGACACCACTGTTGCAAGGCTCAAATTCTCACACGGGTTAATTTTGCTCCTTCTCTCTAGAGGTTTCCTCTTCCCGTTTTTCGGTCACTTATCGCTTAGGACACAAAGGTTTGGTTCCCCTCAGGCAGGGATCACCTCTTTCCAGAATTGAAGGGATTGCTTCTGCTATTTCATCAAACTTCCGAATTCAATTAGGAATTTTTCTCTCTCTTTTCATTCCGGTGACCATTTCTGTGACTTTGCAGGGCCCAGGTCACTTCGACTCTGATCAAGTTGGTACAGAGCCGGGATGGACTCGGCCGGGATAGCTTTTTATTGAAAATAAAAGACTTGTAAACAACAAATTCAAATAATGAAAATGAGCTAGTTTAACGAAAATGGGAAAATTAAAGAAAAGTAAGAAAAAGAGAGAAAGAAAAAAAAAGAGAATTAGAGCCGGATAAGAATGATAGCTTGTTTCGTGGTCTTAGATGACCACCCCCCCCCCCCCACACACACACACTTGAATCCGGCATTGTCCTCAATGCATAGTGTAGATTGAGAGGGGTTTAGCCGAGTAGGCTTAGGTTGTGCCATCTGGTGGAGCTGGTTCCACCAATGAAATGATCTCCATGTCATTTATGGTTGGCACTAGACCTTCATGGATTGGCTTGATTTGATGCCCATTGACTTGGAAGGTGTTGTTGGTATGCTCGTCCTTTAACTATACTACACCATGGGGAAATATGTTAGTGATAACAAAAGGTCCATCCTATCTGGAGCGAAGCTTACCTGCTATGAGCTTCAATCTTGAGTTGAATAGCAACACTTTTTGGCCGACCTAGAAGTCTTTCCTCAGGATCTTCTCTGGTCATGAAATTTCTTGGCTTTTTGTTTATAGATCCTAGAATTCTCATAGGCTTCCAGGCGGAGTTCATCAAGTTCTTGGAGTTGGAATTTCCTCTATTCTCCTGCTTGGTCATAGGCCATGTTGCTTTGCTTGACAGCCCAGTAAGCCTTGTGTTCTAGCTCCACAGGAAGGTGGCAGGCTTTATCGAAAATGACCCGGTAGGGTGACATCCCTAGCGGTGTTCAATATGCGGTTCTATGTGCCCATAGAGCATCCTCGAGGAGTCGGCTCTAGTCCTTCTTACTGGGATTTGTCATCTTTTGCAGTGTTTGCTTAATTTCCTCGTTGAAAACCTCAGCTTGGTCATTTGTTTGGGGATGATATGTTGTAGCAATCCTGTGTGCCACCCCATATTTTTGAAGAAGGGAGGCCATGGCTTTATTACAAAAGTAACTTCCTTGGTCATTGATGAGTGCTTTCGGCACACCAAATCTACAAAAAATATTGGACTTAAGAAAGTCCACTACTACCTTAGCATCATTGGTTCTGGTGGCAATGGCCTCTACCCATCTTGATACATAGAATTAAGGTGGATCCCTTCCTAGATGTCTCATCCTCCATGTCTAGCACATAAAAATCAGCTGGAAACATTAAGTCATTGACTTGGACAAGAACTTCCTCGAGAACTCCCAAGGGTTGGACAATGCTCCTATTTGCAAGCTGAATGGTCATCCCTATGGGTTCAAGATCACCAAAATTCAAGGACCTGTAGATTGATGCTGACATGACATTGATTGAAGCTCCCAAATCCAACATAGCGTCAGCAAAGGTGCATTCACCAATGGTGCATGGGACAGAAAAGATTCCAGGATCTCTGCACTTCTTCGGTAGTGCTTGTGAAGTACCTGCAATGAATTCTTCCTTCTTGGTCAAGGCCGACACCACGCCTCCAATTTCCCTGCTCCCTTTTATCTTTCTCCTTTTATGTATGTACAATTCCTTGAGGAATTTTGCATACTTAGGGACCTGTTTAATAGCGTCGAGGAGTGGAATATTGATTTCCACCTTCCAGAACATCTTCAACAGTTCTTCATCTGACTCTGGTTTCGTTGCCGAGATGGTCCGAGATGGAAATGGCAATAGGGCAGCTGTCTCTGGGCGTGACTGTGAGTCGGCAATTGCTTCAGAGTTGACTCCGACTGACTTTCGCATCTGCTCCTGTGCAGGTTGAGGTAATTCCTTACCACACCTGAGTGTTACTGCACTAGCATTCCCTCTCAGATTCGGAATGGTTTAGGAGGGAAGGTTGTTTGAGCCGACCGACTATAACTAGCTCACAGTATTTGCTAACTGTCTGATTTGTATTTTGAGGTCTTGGATGGTGGCGGTCATGTTTTGCTGGAATTGCATATTGCTGGAGCTCACAAATTGCTAGAACTCCAGGTTACTAGTTGCAAGCTGCTTCATCAGGTCTTCCAGAGATGGAGAGTTGCCTTGAGTAGGCACTCTCTACTGTTGCTATTGTTGTTGGAAAGGTGCTGCCTGATATTACGGAGTCGACTATTGATAGCTTGCTTGTCTTTGATATGTATTCGGTGTGCACCCGAATTGTTGAGCTATGTATGACCCCTGACTCGGTCCTGGCCAAAATGGTTGTCTTCCATGCTGCTGACTATCAAATGGCCGATCCTGATACGGCCGTTTCCCGTACTGAAATCCACCTATGGCTCCAATATTCTCTAGTTGGTTCGACTTAGCTTCTTGAAGAGTAGGGCACATATCAATGGGGTGCTCCACAGAAGTACATACGCCACATATTTTTGCTGCCATGGCTGGTTGGTGTTGACTAATAGCCAACTGTCTTACTAATGATGTTAGTTTGGTCAGCTGATTCTCCACTCTTTGGTTAGAAGCTGCACCGATTTCATTCACCATCTGAGACGGATTCAGCCCTCTGATCCCAAACTGCTGTGTATTACTTGCCATATTAGAGATCAGGTGCCTTGCTACTACTGGTGTTTTGTCCAATAAGGCTCCTCCACTGGCGGCATCAATCATGCTTCTGTCCATCATAGGGAGTCCTTCATAGAAGTATTGGATTAGCGGTTGTTCGCTGATCTGATGGTGTGGACAGGTGGCGCAAAGTTTATTGAATCGCTCCCAGTATTCATGTAGAGTTTCTCCTGTGTGCAGCTTGATCCCACATATTTCCTTCCTGATGGACGCAGTTTTGGATGTCGGAAAGAACTTTTCCAGGAAAGTACGCTTCATATCTCCCCAGGTGTTGAAGAGTGTTGGCTAAAGATACAGCCAGTCCTTTGCTGCTCCATCAAGGGAGAATGGGAATGCCTTCATTTTAATGTAATCCTCTGGTATCCCTTGCGGCCTCATTGTGGAACAAACTACATGGAATTCTTTGAGGTGCTTGTGGGGGTCTTCTCCTACAAGACCATGAAATTTAGGCAACAGATGTATCAAACCAGACTTTAGCTCGTATGTTTGAGCCGGCTCCAATTGTAGGTATTGGATACACCACAGTTGGTACATGATGAGTCATATTTTATGCACTTTATGTGGACTTAAGATGGGTGTTGTTAAGAATGTTTAATGATTAAAAGTCTTGTCTTAATCAAGATTTGAATTATGGGCCTAAAAACAGGAGAAATACAAATCTGTGCTAAAATGATGTTTTTAACTAACAAAAAGGTTAAGACTTGTTTTGTAGGCCTGAATGCCGGGAGTACCTCGGCCCAACAGGAACATCTAGGCCCAAGACGGGAAGCACCCGCCCAGACTAGCCGTCCTGGTCAAGCCAACATCGATGATGGAAATCTCGCCTAAAATCACTCCTACAAGAATGCAGATATGATTTGTCAAGATTAAGGAATCTGTAATGCAGATATGATTTGCTAAGATTAAGGAATCTGTAATGCAGATATGATTTGCTAAGATTAAAGAATCTATAATGCAGATATGATTTGCTAAGATCAAGGAATCTGTAATGTAGATATGATTTGCTATGATTAAGGAATCTGTAATGCAGATATGATTTGCTAAGATCAAGGAATCTATAATTTGGGTAACTAGGAATGTAGATATAATTCTGCTAGAAATTAGGAAACTAGGAAACTCTTAAGATTGAGGAGATTGTAATATGTAATTTGAATTGGAATCTTTAGGATTTGAATTTGTGTTATTAGGAATAGATTTAGATTTATCTAGCTTGTGTATAAATAAGCACACCAGGCCACGTCTTCAAGTGCGGAATTTTTAGCAGAATCTAGAGCTAGCGCCATCAGCAATCGCAGACACTCCAAGCTATTACAGTGGTACACAAAGCTTCAATACAGTGTCTCTCTCGGTCGATGAGGTACAGGACCAGGATTTGGGAAGCTGAAAGCCTTCAGAGGTGATCGCTCAGTATAGCCGATGCACTCTGTTGGACGAAAACCTCACCGTCTGGCCACCATTGGTTCATCATTGTCGTTCTTCCATTGGTGGTCGTCGTGGAAGGCGGACTATCTGGAGACTCTAATTTCTCACCTTTGTAATTGGTTTGGTATATCAATAAATACAACTAGTTTGCAATTCTGAATTTTCTTATAATTCTTGAGCTTTAATTCTACTCTTAACTTTGTCGTGACACACTGTTAGGGGTAAATCACGTTAAATTAGGACCGGTTGGAACTAGTTTAACAATCTGATTAGGTAGAGAACCTAAAATCAACCAAGTGGATACTCTTTGCCAACTGATGAGGTAGTGGTTATGTAAATCCTCGGTATGGCAGTGGACAAACGTTCGGCGGTCGTCGTAAGAATCTAAGGTTGATTCGGAATACAATTTTAAGTAAGAATAGTAAACTGTCGTGTTTTGATTCCCGAATTGATACAGTAGTTAGTATAAAGTAGTTTAGCATAGTTTTGTTTACTTTCAGCACTTAGTTTATTTTTTGCACTTAAACACAAACCCCCCCCCCTTATTTACTGTTTTCTAGAGTCTGAGACTAAGTCAGTCCGACTCCGTTGCATTTGTCTAACTCGACCGGTAATAAGTCAACATTTCACAACAATTAGCTTTTTTTGCATTAAACTCTGATTTTTACACTTAGCACAATCTGAATACACTGTGTTCTTGAGAGAATCGACCTAGGTTAGCTATACTATAGTTAGCTTTAGTAATTATTTGAGGCGTGTAAGACGACTAAAAACTCGCTTATCAAATTGGCGCCGTTGTCGGGGACCTAAGTTCTTTTGTGTCTATGTGTGTCAAAACTGAGTTAAGCCGAACCCTGAGTCTGTGGAATGTTGTGTTTGTCGTTTGAGTCATAGAGTCATAGAGTCTGTCGAGTTTGTTGAGTCTGTACTTGTTTTCTTTTCGGTCGAGTATAAAAATAATATAGCATGCTGAATATGTGTCTCTACATCATTGCATTTAACTACATCTACATAATTGATTTTGTTTTCTGATTTGCATAACTAACTATAACTTCTTTTGCATAACTGATTTCGATTTTTCTGCATATTTGATTTTTCAATTTCTTTGTAAGAATTTTTTTTTCTTTTTATGCATCAATTTTTTTTAACATTCTGACCAGTTTATGATTGTTTTGTTATTTTTCATTATTTTGTTGCCTTTTTGTGCCTCTATTTCTTTTGCTGCATATTTTTCTGTTTCTATTTTTGTTTTCTTTCTATTTTTCTGTCTCTCTATCTTTTATTTTTCTATTTTTCTGTTTTTGATTCTATTCTTCTCTGATGTTTTTCTATTTTAATTCAGTTATCTTTCTGTTTTTCTATTTTTCTAATTCTATTATCTTTTTGTTCTTCTTTATGATTTTTAATTTTGTTAACAACACTTGTGCATTCTGATACTAGTATTATTCGTACTTCTTCTAATCTTGATAATTCTGCTCCTAGCTCCAATGAAGAAAGGAATCAGTTGCACATTGATGCCATGATGTATCAACCATGGTGTCCTCAATATCCCGAATGGGATGGAGCCTGGTCATATGAGAATTATCCATCTAAGCTAACAACTGTGCTGCCTGAGTTTTATGTTTTTGCAGGTAACATTCACCATTTTGACAATGGGGGATCCACGACATCCAAAGGAAGGAATGAGATTGCTGTTGTTGACAATAAGAGATTTGAAGGATACACAGATGGATGTGGCATGTGTGGTTCTGTAAGACATTCATTCAATGATTGTCCCATTTTGCAAGAACCACTACCTTTATTCAGACCACAACCAGTACAAGAAAGTTCCTTAGAGGATTTAGTAAAGCAATTGGCCATGAATAACATTCAAAACTCGAAAGAATGTGTCTGCCACACAATAACCAGTGCAGCAACTTAACAGTTCACCTTCTCTGGAAGATCTGGTGCAATAGTTTCAACAAAACAACAAGAAGTTTCTACAAAATATGAATGCTACAATGCAAGAGCTGAAAGCACAGATTGTTCAACTGACCACCATGATAAACCAATTGCAATTCGAAGATTCTGGACAGGTTCCTTCCCAAGCCATTCTCAGCCCACAGGAGAATATAAGTGACACAACCATGAGGAGTGACATGGAGCTGCCGCAACAACAATCACTAAAAGTGCAATATGGATTTTCTGGAAATCCGGATTCAGAGAATTCAACCACTGTGTTGGGCTTTGCCGACTCCAGTAGTGTTGCCAACTCCATGCTTGCTGTTGCCGACTCTACTAAGATGGCTGAGATTGATGACTACATGCCAACTGTTTCTGATCTGGCTGATGTGGTTAAGATTGCAAATTCTATGATTGGTGTTACTGATCTTACTGATATGACATTGGATGAGATTTTAGACCAAGTTACTAAGGTCGAGATAGCTGATCTCGTATGTGCTGATGTTGACATTACTAATCCCATGTGTGCTGATGCCAAGATGACTGATCCCAGATATGCTAATGCTAATAATGCTTTTGCTGATAGAGCTGAGGATGCTGATTCTCTAGTTGACAAGTTGGACAGTGTTAATATGACTAAAATGGCCGACTTTGTAGTTTCTATGTCGAACCATGCCAATATATTAGAAGTTGCCAACTCTATGATGGAGGTTCCTAGTCTTGCTGATATAATTGAGGTTGCCGACTCCAAGGTCAATATTTTTGCTTTTGCTGATATGCCTGAAATGTCAGATTCTATGGCTAACGTGTCCAACTTTTCCAATGTGGTTGATAATTCTAACAATGCCGATAGAATTAAAGTTTTAGATTATGGGATTGAAGCGTCGGATTCTGTTAAAAATTTTTTGGCTCATGAACCAACACTTGTCGATTCGGGCAATCAAAGCCAAAACCACAACCAGGCCAAATCCGTGTCTGACCTCGAATGCCGCATCCGTAAGAAAGCTGAGACCGACTCGGCACCCCAAGGCCAAAACCTGGTGTGGGCCGAACGTGACTCAGGTGAGGAGACTGATGATAGCGTTTTTACAGTCGTTTTACGCGCTTATCAAATAACTAAAGCTAACTATAGTATAGCTAACCCTAGGTCATTCTTCTCAAGGACACAGTGTGTTCAGTTGTGAATTGGTGTGATGCGAACAGTAGTTGAATCTAAGTGTAAGATACCGACTCGTCTCGGCAATGGCCGAGTTGCTCTCAACAGAGACTGAACCGAGTCGATCTCAACAGAGACGGTCCCATTTGGTCTCGGTTGAATGCTGAGACAGACGCCTACTGAGATGGATTGTCTCTGTCTCAGACTTAGAAAGCAGTAAACAAGGGGGTTGAAATGCAATTGGAATCAAACAGAAGTCAACTATAATCAAAATGCAATTACGCTACTCCTAACGCTATTACTGCTACTGTGTTCATGTTTTAGTTTCAATAATCAAGTCCTTTCTGGTTCGGTCATTCCAATTACAATCCTCATCAGCCTTCAGTGTTCTTATGGCAATCGCCAAAGGTTCGTCCATTGCCATACCGAGGATTTATGCAATCGCTACCTCATCAGTTGGCAGGGATTAAGTTCAGAGCTGATTTTGGGTTCTCTATTAACAATCGTTAAATGATTACCTACTGAATTAGCTAAACCAGTTCCAATCGGCTTAGTTTAGCATTGTTCCGTTACCAGGTGCAATCGCAACACAGTAATTGAACTTAGATTTCAGGAATGCAATGGAGTTCAGAATTCAGAAAATGCTCGTAATATTGAAAGCAAAATACAAACACAGGGCCTGGATTTGATGATTCCATCTTCCACGACGATCGCCATGGACGACGGCGATGATTCACCTCAACTAGCTAAGACGCTGAGGTTCAGGTCCACCAGAGTGCGTTGGTGCTCCAATCGGTCTCCTCTGATAACCTTCGGCCTCTCAGTTCTCAGCCTGCATTTCCTCAATCGAGAGAAACGCCATTAACAGCTCTGTGTACCACCGTGAGCGGGGAAGAAGAGAATTATGGACGTGGAAAAAGCTTGAATGCCAAAAGCCCCTATTCGTTCAGAGTTCTATCTATTTATACATGAGTGGGCACAGCTAACGATGCTAACAGAATTACATGAACAATTTCTACTCTACCCTTTGCTGTGACTTGCGTTGCAAGCTACTCCAGGTAGTGACGTGAAGCTGAGCTGGATCCACGGTGTTTCTGATTGCTAACGTGGAGTTCCACCTAGACCTGCCCGATTGGGCTCTCTGCATAAGTTGAGTCCCGGCCTGGCCGAGAGGCTCTCGGCCTGGGCTTCCGATGGCGGGCTAAGTTTGGCTGAACCTGCAATGAGGAGATGGTTAGCTAAAAATCTTGATTAAGCACAGATTGTGTTTTACTTCAAGTTTAGGCCATTAATCTGGATCTTAGCTAACAGTCATCTTTTAAGCTCGTGAGTTGTTCAATGGTGCCCTTCTTAGGTCCACTTAGGATGTGCATTTTATGACCCATCAAACCCCCACACTTAGCCTTTTGCACTCCTGGGCAAAACATACAACTCAATTTAAGGGTGACTTTAGTGAGAGAATTTCCCGTTTGATTTCCTTAAGCTGACTCTACAGAGTCGGCCTCTCTTCATCCCGGTTCAAAGCGCTCGTGCAGTCAGGGAGCTACTTCCTTTGGTTCTCAGGGGCCTTCATGGTTTCCAATTGTGAAAGGGTGCCCTCAGAGTGATAGAACCTTTTAGTCATGTACTCAATTTTCTCGCTTCTCTCAAGTGTCTGGGCTGTGTTTACACTCAGCATTGCATGGGATTGGTGTCACCATATTTTGACAGAGCTCTCCTCTTTCACCTGCAAAACACAGCAGTTATGATCACTAGGACTTTTCTGGCTTGTAGCGAGGTTGAGGTTATGGGTCGAATAGATGTAAGAAAACTAGCTTCAGAACCCACGGGGAGGAGAGGAGCAATGGGAGTGAGTGTAACCAGTATGAGGCGGTCCCTTTGCTGTGGTCTCTTTTGTTCTTTATTTACTCGCCGTTTTTCATTCTTTCTTTCTTTTACTCATGCAGCTTGCTGATCTTTGTTTATTTCAGCTCATTCATTCTAGCTGCCTGTTTTCTATTTTTATGTACTTTCTTTTCTTTTCTTTCATTCCATTTCCTTCTTTCTTTCTTTTCTTCTTCTGAACCTTCAGCTGCTTTTTTTTTTTTGGTCGACTTCAGCTCCCTAGACTTCCCCACACTTGATTTTAACTCACTCCCAAGACGATTCCATGGCTCCTCGGCTTCTCGGGTGAGGTAAGAATGGTTTTTCTGGCCTCGGCTTGTGGTGAGCTGCAAGAAAAGTGGTCAATTTAGGCTCAAAAGGGGTGACAAGGGGTCAGCTTGTTTTTGACAGCTTATTTGGCTCTGGGCTCATAAGAAATATGGCCTAGATCATTTCATTCCTGCATGTGTAAAACAGTTGTATCCAGAGAGTTAAGGCAAAATTCAGCACACACAATTAACATGCTTGCAAAAATCACTCAAAAAGAAGGGAGATGGCGAGTGTAAGCCGTCTGTTGCAAGGCTCAAATTCTCACGCTGGCTGATTCTGTTCCTTCACTCTGAAGGCTCCTTCTTCCCATTTTCACCATTTGGCACTTGGGACCCAGAGGTTTGGTTCCTTCAGGCAGAGCAGCTTTTGCTCGAGAATAGAGAGATCCTTCTACTGGCTTGTCGGACTCTCGGACTCAAGAAGGAATTTCCTCTCTTCCTTTGGACACGTAATTCTGCTAAGATAAGGTCATTCCGGCTGTGGCAGACTCGGCAGTGGGACTCTTTTATTAAACACAAACTTAAGCAGAAAAAATACTAATGAGACTTAAAATGGTATGTCGGGTATGTAAGAAACGAAATGGAAAAGTTAGAGGGAAATGAAAAAGTTAGAGAAGAGAAGGGCAGATATGATGTGAATGATCCGTTCCAAAATGGACAGAACCCCCCCACACACTTAATCTCGGCATTGCCCTCAATGCTTAGATAGGAGGGGGCAGGCCAAGTCGGCCTAGGCACTTTGCCGTCTCGGTGGAGTCGGCTCCACCAATGAAATGCTCTCTGTGTTCTCTCCCATTGGTGTTGGGCCTTCGAGGAAAGGTTTGACTTGGTGCCCATTGACCTGAAAAGGTGCGGTTGGTCTGTTCTTCTCTTAGCTGCACCTTTTGCACCGGGGAAATATGTCGGTAATAACAAAAGGTCCATCCCATCTGGAGCGAAGCTTACCTGCTATGAGTTTTAATCTGGAATTGAATAGCAACACTTTTTGGCCAATCTAGAGATCTTTCCTCAGGATATTTTGGTCGTGGAACTTTTTTACTTTCTGCTTGTAGATCCTGGCGTTTTCATAGGCTTCCATGCGAAGTTCATCTAATTCTTGAAGTTGGAACTTCCTATGCTCTCCTGCTTGGTCATAAGCCATGTTGCATTGCTTAACAGCCCAGTAAGCTTTATGCTCGAGCTCCACAGGAAGGTGACAGGCTTTCCCGAACACAATTCGATAGGGAGACATCCCTAGCGGTGTTCGATATGCAGTCCTATGAGCCCATAGAGCATCCTCAAGGAGTCTACTCCAGTCCTTCCTCTTTGGGATTGGTCATCTTTTGCAGAGTGTGCTTGATTTTCCTGTTAAACACTTCAGCTTGTCCATTTGTCTGGGGTGATATCTTTGTGGCTATCCTGTGTGCTACCCCATATTTTTGAAGAAGGGAGGCCATGGCTCTGTTGTAGAAGTGACTCCCTTGGTCACTGATGAGCGCTTTTGGGACACCGAACCTGGAGAAAATATTGGACTTAAGAAAGTCCACTACTACCTTGGCATCATTGGTTCTGGTGGGAATGGCTTCTACCCATCTTGATACATAATCGACGGCAAGCAGGATGTATGAACATCCATTGGAGATTGGGAATGGCCCCATAAAATCGATACCCCAGACATCAAAGACTTCACAAAACAGGATGGGTTGTTGGGGCATTTCATGTCTTTGGTTCAAGGCCATTCCTGCTTTCTGACATCTGTCGCAGGAGGAGACGAATTGATGAGCGTCTCTGAAAATAGAAGGCCAATAAAGGCCACAATCAAGCACTTTCCTGGCAGTCCGAGATGAGCCGTAGTGGCCTCCGCCAAGGGCCGAATGGCAGAAGTGGAGGACCGACTTGATCTCGGCATCGGGGAATGCACTGCGGATGATCTTATCACTGCATAATCTCCATAGATAGGGGTCATCCCATACGTAGTGCTTAGCATCACTTCTGATCTTCTCTTTGTAAGTTCGGGACGCCTCAGGTGGAAATTGAGATGTTGCCACGAAATTACAAATGTCTGCAAACCATGGTGTAGCCGTCTTGAGGTGCAGGAGTTGCTCGTCAGGGAACTCGTCTCTGATAGGCAATTGTTCGCTTTCTCTTTCAATCCTGCTGAGGTGGTCCGCTACAGAATTCTCAGCACCTTTCTTATCTCTGATATCCAGGTCGAATTCTTGGAGAAGAAGCATCCACCGGATTAGTCTCGGCTTGGCATCCGGCTTCTTCAAAGAAGTACTGAGAGGCCAAGTGATCGAGAACACGACTATCTTAGAACCGAAGGTAGGAGCGAAACTTATCAAGGGCAAACACAATTGCCAGGAGTTCCTTCTCAGTCGTCGTGTAATTTTGCTGGGCTAAGTCCATGGTTCTAGACGCATACGCAATAACGTGGACTGGTTGGCCGACTCGCGCTCTCTGGCCGAGAACAGCTCCTAGTGCCGAATTGGATGCGTCGCACATGAGCTCAAATGGCAGGTCCCAGTCTGGTGCTTGCAGGATAGGTGCGGATGTGAGTTTGTTCTTCAGCTCCTGAAATGCCTTAATGCAGGGCTGATCAAAGTTGAAGTCCACATCCTTCTGCAGAAGTTGGGATAGAGGCAGCGCTATTTTGCTGAAGTCTTTGATGAACCTTCTATAAAAACCTGCATGTCCCAAAAATGAGCGAACTTCCCGCACAGAAGCGGGGTTTGGAAGGGACGTGACTATGTCTATTTTCGCCTTGTCCACTTCGATGCCTCTGTTGGAGACCAGGTGTCCCAACACTATTCCCTCAGTCACCATGAAATGGCATTTTTCGAAGTTGAGAACCAGGTTCGTGTCCATGCATCTCTTCAACACCTTGGACAGGTTGTTCAGGCATGCGTCGAATGATTCTGCATACACCGTGAAGTCATCCATAAACACCTCCATGCAATCCTGTAGCAAATCCGAGAAGATGCTCATCATGCAACGTTGGAATGTACTCGGCGCATTGCACAGGCCGAATGGCATGCGGGTGTACGCAAAAGTTCCAAACGGGCATGTGAAAGTGGTCTTATGTTGATCCTCTGGTGCTATGTGTATTTGCATGTATCCTGAGAATCCATCTAGAAAACAGTAATGGGATTTCCCTGCTATTTTTTCTAACATTTGGTCAATAAAAGGCAAAGGAAAGTGATCCTTGCGGGTTGCCTGATTGAGTCTTCTGTAATCTATACACACCCGCCAGCTGTTCTGAATCCGTGTAGGTACCAACTCATCTTGTTGGTTTTTCATGACGGTCATTCCAGATTTCTTTGGCACTACTTGCACAGGACTTACCCATTGGCTGTCTGAGATAGGGTAGATGATGCCTGCTGCAAGCAGCTTCGTGACTTCTTTCTTGACCACATCTAGAATGGTAGGATTCAGCCTTCGTTGCTGTTGCCTTATGGGCTTAATATCTTCCTCCATTAATATTCTGTGCATGCATATGGAGGGGTTAATACCTGGAAGGTCAGAAAGTTTCCACCCAATTGCCTTTTTGTGTTGCCTAAGGACTTCCAGCAGCTTGTCTTCTTGCTCTAAGAGGAGGTTGCTTGCAATAATGACCGGGAGCTGCTGTTCACTGTCCAAAAAGGCGTATTTGAGGTGGCTAGGCAATGGTTTCAGCTCTGTGGGTGGTGGAGATGGAACTGGAGATTCCTGAGTTACGGGTCTCGGATCCGTCTGGCCGGCTTGTTCTAGACTCGGCATTAGGACTGCCGTCCTGGCCTCGGCCTTGTACTGCTTCGGCCGGCTCGAATTGAGGTCGGCTTCGGTTCCCTTTGTGGCTTCGATCTTGGATCCGCGTGGGGCAATGAACTTCTTGGCTCGAGTCTGGTCCTTACTAGCCGAGATGGCTTCGGTTAGTGTGTCGGCTTGTGTGTCTGACTCGTCGGCCGAGTTGACTTTTGAACTTGCATTGACTCGGCCTTCTTTGGCCGACTTCATTTCGGCCGTGAATATTGTTGCCAATTGTGCAGGTGGAAGCTTCGTAGTCTCGGCAACTTTTACCTCTGCACTATTCTCATTCTCTGAGGGGTCAGGATAGCAGACTTGGTTTATTAACCTGGTTAGTTCTTTTTCAAATGCCAAGTTCTTTGGCGTCACCGTGATCATCCTCGAGTCCGGGGATTTTAGCACTCCATTATGGTTGGCCTTGGGCAGCATTTGCGGCCGGCAGTTCTAGCAAGATCTTCCATTCCTCACTCGCAACTGTCTAGTTGGAAGTATTCCTCCACCAACTGTTCCATTAAGTCTATGCCAAAGAGAGAGTGGTCTTCGGTGGGGTGCTTCATGGCTTCAAAAATGTTGAACTGCACCAATGTGTCACCGAATTCCATAGAGAGTGTTCCGGCATGTACGTCGATCTTCGTCCTTGCCGTCATTAGAAATGGTCTCCCCAGTATCAATGTTGATCCTTTTCCAGATGCTTCGTCCTCCATGTCAAGCACATAAAAATCAGTTGGAAATATTAGTTCATTCACCTGGACGAGGACATCTTCGAGAATTCCCAAGGGTTGCACGCTGCTTCTATTAGCAAGCTGTATGGTCATCCCTGTAGGTTCCAGATCTCCGAAATTGAGGGACCTATAAGTTGATGTGGGCATGACGTTGATTGACGCTCCCAGGTCCAGCATAGCATCAGCGAATGTGCATTCGCCAATAGTGCACGGGACCGAGAAGATACCGGGGTCTCGGCACTTCTTTGGTAAGACTGTGAAATCCCTGCCGCAGTGGGATGGCTCCTAGTTAAGCTTGAGACCACACCTC
The DNA here is from genome assembly GCA_025330945.1 of Mucuna pruriens. NCBI lineage: Eukaryota > Viridiplantae > Streptophyta > Magnoliopsida > Fabales > Fabaceae > Mucuna > Mucuna pruriens. The sequence goes on along the minus strand of JAENHJ010000287.1, from coordinate 195,318 downwards.
CGAGTTCTCGATTCCCTTCATCTTTCTTCTTTTTTGTGCGCATAATTCCTTGAGGAATTTTGCGTATTTCGAATTTGCTTGATCGCATCGAGAAGTGGAATGTTGATTTCCACCTTCCTAACATCTTCAGCAACTCGTCATCAGAATCTGGTTTTCGTGCCGAGACGATCCAGGATGGAAATGGCAATGGGACAGTTGTTTGTGGTTGAGACGGTGAGTCGGCCATTGCTTCAGAGTCGGCTTCAGCTGGCTGCAGTACCTGATGCTGTGCAGGCTGAAGTAATTCTTTGCCGCTTCTGAGTATTACTGCATTGGCATTCCCTCCGGATTCGAATGGGTTGGGAGGAAGGCTGCTTGAGCCGGCTGACTGAACTTCGCTCACAGTATTTGCTAGCTGTCCTATCTGCATCTTGAGGTCCTAGATGGTGGCGGTCATATTCTGTTGGAATTGTAGGTTCTTTGGAACTTCTTACTGACTGTTGAAATTCTAAATTGCTTGTTGCCAGCTGCTTCATTAAGTCTTCTAGTGATGGAGAATTGCCTTGGGTAGGAGTTCTCTGTTGCTGTAGTGGGAAGGATGGTGCTGGGTATTGCGGACTCGGCTGCTGGTAACCAGCCACTCCATAGGGTACATTTGGCATGGTTCGGCTCTTTGAGCTGCATATGGTCCTTGTTGTGGGCTAGGCCGAAATGGTTGTCTTCCATATGGTTGATTATCGAACTGCCGGTTCTGGTATGGCTGCTTCCCCGTTGGAATCCTCCTCTACGGCTCCAACACTTTCTGTTTGGCCAGGTTCGGTCTCTTGGAGAGTGGGGCACAGATCAGTTGGATGCTCCATTGAAGTACATATGCCACGACCTTTGCTGCCATGGCTGGGTGATGTTGACTAACAGCCAGTTGTCTCACCAGAGATGTCAATTCGGTTAGCTGGTTCTCCATCCTTTGGTTAGAGGCTGCACCGATTTTGTTCACTGGCCGAGATGGATTCGGCCCTCTGATCCCAAATTGTTGAGTGTTACTCGCCATGTTCGAGATCAGATGCCGCGCTGCTACTGGTGTTTTGTCCATTAATGCTCCTCCACTGGCGGCATCAATCATGCTCCTGTCCATCATCGATAGTCCTTCGTAAAAGTACTGGATCAGCAACTGTTCGCTGATTTGGTGATGGGGACAGGTGGCACAAAGCTTGTTGAAGCGCTCCCAATATTCGTGCAGAGTCTCTCCTGTATGCTGCCTTATCCCACATATTTCCTTCCTGATGGTCGCAGTCCTAGAAGCTGGAAAAAAATTTTCTAGGAAGGTTCGTTTCATATCTCCCCAGGTGTTGAAGAGTGCTGGCTGCAGATATAGCCAGTCCTTTGCAGCTCCGTCCAGAGAGAATGGAAATGCCTTCATCTTTATGTAGTCTTCTGGGATTCCCTGCGGCCTCATCGTGGAACAAACCACATGAAATTCTTTGAGATGTTTGTGGGGGTCTTCTCCTGCAAGACCATGAAATTTAGGCAACAAGTGTATCAAACCAGACTTCAATTCATATGTCTGAGCCGGCTCCAGTTGTGGATATTGGATACACCATGGTTGGTACACCACATCTGGAGTAGCTAGCTCTTTCAACGTCCTGTCTTGGTGTTCCATCTGCCCTGGCTCTGTGAAATTGTTAGCACTAGTAATAAAATGGTCAGTACAAAACTGGTAAGAGTTAATGGCAGAATTCACACCACTACTGATATTTACTGTGGTATTTCTAACTTTTCGCAATCTGCGTAAAGTTAGTTCTATCTCTGGATCAAAAACATACAATGGGTCAGTGCTACTCCTAGTCATGCATCATGCGGGATTTAAAGTAATTAAAACAACAATTAATTCTACTGCAAAATTAAATGTAATGTATGCAAAATTAAATGTAATGCAGAGTCAGAAAATTTAATGTATGCAATGCAGAATTGAGAATTTATTCTATATCTATATATATATACTTGTTTTTATTTTATCAGTGAATTCACGTAGAGATTTATTGACAAATTCAAACTCAAAAACTCTAAACGAAACTTCTTACAACTCGGATTCGACTTGGTTTACTTGGCACACCTTTGAAACACAAAAGAACTTGTGTCCCCTAAGAATCGGCGCCAATTTGATGATGGCGTTTTTACAGTCGTTTTACGCGCTTATCAAATAACTAAAGCTAACTATAGTATAGCTAACGCTAGGTCATTCTTCTCAAGGACACAGTGTGTTCAGTTGTGAATTGGTGTGATGCGAACAGTAGTTGAATCTAAGTGTAAGATACCGACTCGTCTCGGCAATGGCCGAGTTGCTCTCAACAGAGACTGAACAGTCGATCTCAAGAGACGGTCCGGCTTGGTCTCGGTTGAATGCAGACAGACGCCTTCTGAGAGATGGATTGTCTCTGTCTCAAACTTAGAAAGCAATAAACAAGGGGGTTGAAATGCAATTGGAATCAAACAGAAGTCAACTATAATCAAAATGCAATTACGCTACTCCTAACGCTATTACTGCTACTGTGTTCATGTTTTAGTTTCAATAATCAAGTCCTTTCTGGTTCGGTCATTCCAATTACAATCCTCATCAGCCTTCAGTGTTCTTATGGCAATCGCCAAAGGTTCATCCATTGCCATACCGAGGATTTATGCAATCGCTACCTCATCAGTTGGCAGGGATTAAGTTCAGAGCTGATTTTGGGTTCTCTATTAACAATCGTTAAATGATTACCTACTGAATTAGCTAAACCAGTTCCAATCGGCTTAGTTTAGCATTGTTCCGTTACCAGGTGCAATCGCAACACAGTAATTGAACTTAGATTTCAGGAATGCAATGGAGTTCAGAATTCAGAAAATGCTCGTAATATTGAAAGCAAAATACAAACACAGGGCCTGGATTCGATGATTCCATCTTCCACGACGATCTCCATGGACGACGGCGATGATTCACCTCAACTAGCTAAGACGCTGAGGTTCAGGTCCACCAGAGTGCGTTGGTGCTCCAATCGGTCTCCTCTGATAACCTTCGGCCTCTCAGTTCTCAGCCTGCATTTCCTCAATCGAGAGAAACGCCATTAACAGCTCTGTGTACCACCGTGAGCGGGGAAGAAGAGAATTATGGACGTGGAAAAAGCTTGAATGCCAAAAGCCCCTATTCATTCAGAGTTCTATCTATTTATACATGAGTGGGCACAGCTAACGATGCTAACAGAATTACATGAACAATTCCTACTCTACCCTTTGCTGTGACTTGCGTTGCAAGCTACTCCAGGTAGTGACGTGAAGCTGAGCTGGATCCACGGTGTTTCTGATTGCTAACGTGGAGTTCCACCTAGACCTGCCCGATTGGGCTCTCTGCATAAGTTGAGTCCCGGCCTGGCCGAGAGGCTCTCGGCCTGGGCTTTTGATGGCGGGCTAAGTTTGGCTGAACCTGCAATGAGGAGATGGTTAGCTAAAAATCTTGATTAAGCACAGATTGTGTTTTACTTCAAGTTTAGGCCATTAATCTGGATCTTAGCTAACAGTCATCTTTTAAGCTCGTGAGTTGTTCAATGGTGCCCTTCTTAGGTCCACTTAGGATGTGCATTTTATGACCCATCAGAGACTAATACCGAGTCCAGCATGAGCATACAACCGAGAATCGAAGGCAACTCAGACGACGAGAACTAGAAACAGCCCGAAGCCGAATCCATTTCGGATATCCACGTCCGGTGGCAGGAGCCAATCGAGTCCGATTCTAGCGGCCAATCGAGAGCTGAGTCCGATTTGGGTAGCCAAAGCTAGAACCAACCAAAGGTCGAAATTGACTTGGCACACCACTTGTCGAATCCAGGCCAAGCCGACCAGTCAAGCAACCAAACAGCAGTCGTGTCCGATTCAGGTGGTCGAAACTAATATCAGGAAAAGTCAAAATGTGTTCTCAGTAGCCAATGCCGTAACTTGACGAATGTCGAGACTATATCTGGTAGCCGCATCTACACATGGGCAACTGAGATGACATGTGACCATCCGACTCTATATTCGAAAATCGGAATCCACTCTCGGCAACCGAGTCAAGAATCCATGAATGAACCTTCTTCACTTCGCTCACCAGTAGTAGAATCAATACCAGTGTCATCCATAGCACAGCCATTCCATGCCTCATTAAATTTGCATTCTGAACTGACTAAACACTATGAATATTTTGGAAATATGGATTTTAAAAATTATGTCAATTGTGAGTGTACTTGTATTGGATTAATGATGAGTCACAAGTTATACATCTTTTAGACACCTAAGAAGGAGGTTGCAAGACTATTATGTGATTAAGGATGGATTATTAGCTAAGATTCAGTTTATGAGCTCGAATATAGAGAAAATACAAATCTGTGCTAAATCAGACTTCTTAGCTAATAAAGGTATCACTCCTTCTTCCTGCAGGTCAAGCCGAGTTGACCAAGGTCAACAGAAGTGTCTCAGCCGAGATGAAGTCGTCCCAACCAGACCGACCCAATCTCGGCCAAGCAAGAGTCGTCTCGGCCGGCCCGTTGACTTGCAGCCCAGCAGCCCAGAAGAGAGTGGCCCAAATGTATTGACCACATCAGCTATCCAGCTTGGAGGCCACCTCATTGCCAACTCCTCTGCCATGTCACTCCTAGGAAATCTGCCATGTCACGTAAAAAGATCCGCATAGGGGTAGAATAGGACATTCACTGTAATTCTGTTAGGATTCGTTAGGATTAGCTAATCATAGCTCGTGTATATATAGGAGGAGCTGTGCCTTTGTTTAAATCGTCTTTGAATTCACTTTAATTCCACACTCACTATATCCATTTTCTCGCTCCTACTCTCTCCATTTTTCACGGTGGTGCACGGCGCTGCATTGGTGCTTCTCTCGATTGAGGAAGTGCAGGTCTAAGACTGGGAAGCTGGACGTTTACCAGAGGGGACCGATCAGACTACTGACGCACTCTGGTGGAACTGATCCTCAGCGCTTAGGCTAACGGAGGTGAACCACCACCATCAACCTTGGCGATCATTGAGGAAGATGGAACCATCCGAACTCAGGACCACTGTATTTGTATTTTATTTCTGTTAATCGATTTCATTCTGCATTTCATATCTCTGTTCTCTTCCTCTTCTTTAATTCACGAATTGAATCGCGATTGCATTTGAGACGTGAACAATGTTAAGCTAAGCCGATTGGAACTGGTTTAACTAATATAGTAGGTAACCATTTAACGATTGTTAATAGGGAACCTAAAATCAGCTCTGAACTTAATCCCTGTCAACTGATGAGGTAGCGATTGCATAAATCCTCGGTATGACAATGGACGAACCTTTGGCGATTGCCATATGACTACCCAAGGCTGATATGGACTATGAACTGGAGATTGGAACCTGGACTGGACTTAATTAATGGAACTGAATCTGAATACAGTTATATAATATTAATAGATAAGTAGTAAACAGTAGTATACATTCACTGCATTCATAGTCTTAGTTTATTTTCTGCTTACCTGCATCCAAAACCCCCGTTTACTGTTTTCCTTACTGTTTTCTGGTTGAGACAGAGGTAGTCCCCCTCTGTAGCGTCTGTCTGCACTCAGCCGAGACGAAGCCGGATAGTCTCTGCCGAGACCATCTCTGCTTAGTCTCTGCCGAGTATGACTCGGCTACAACCGAGGAGAGTCAACACTTCACATCTCAGATTCTGCATTGTTTAACTTGATACTAAATCACAATTGAGCACACTGTGTCCTTGAGAAGAATGACCTAGGGTTGACTATACTATAGTTAGCTTTAGTATTTGATAAGCGCGTAAAACGACTGTAAAAACGCCCATCATCAAATTGGCGCCGCTGCCGGGGACACAAGTTCTTTTGTGTAAATGTGTGCCAAGCTAAATAAGGTCGAATCCCGAGTCTGTGAAGTGTAAGTCAGTCTTGAGTATTTTGAATTTGTCTATGTTTTTCTGTTGTTTCTGGATCCTGAATAAAAAGCATGCCCTATATCAATAATTTTTCTGTGTAAAACCATTTTGTAGTACTTAGAGGTAGCATTTTGTTTGCATACATTACTGCATCTTTCTTTTCTGCATAATTTGCATGATGCATGACTAGGAGTAGTACTGATCCATTGACTGTTTTTGACCCAGAAATAGAATTAACCTTACGTAGATTACGAAAAATTAGGAACACTGTAGTAAATAGTAGTGCCGATATAGAATCTGTAGCTAATTCTAACCAGCTTTGTACTGATAATCTTGTGTCTAGTTCTAACGCTTTTGCAGAATCAGGACGAATGGAGAATAACGATAGGACGTTGAAGGAGTTAGCTACTCCAGGGCGTGGTGTATCAACCCCGGTGCATCCAATACCCACACCGAGCCAGCTCAAACATATGAGTTGAAATCTGGTCTTATACACTGTTGCCCAAATTTCATGGTCTTGCAGGAGAAGACCCCCACAAGCACCTGAAAGAGTTCCATGTGGTCTGCTCTACCATGAGGCCGCAGGGGATATCGGAGGACTATATCAAGATGAAGGCATTCCCATTCTCCCTGGATGGGGCAGCAAAGGATTGGCTGTACCTTCAGCCGGCCCTTTTCAACACCTGGGGAGACATGAAGCGTGCATTCCTAGAGAAGTTCTTTCCAGCATCCAGAACAGCGACCATCAGAAAAGAGATATGTGGGATAAGGCAGCATACAGGTGAAATATTACATGAATACTGGGAGAGGTTTAATAAACTCTGCGCCACCTGTCCACATCATCAGATCAGCGAACAGCTGCTGATCCAATATTTCTATGAAGGACTATCTCTAATGGACAGGAGTATGATAGATGCAGCTAGTGGTGGAGCTTTGATGGACAAGACACCAGCAGCAGCAAGGCACCTGATTTCCAACATGGCTGGTAATACACAGCAGTTCGGAATCAGAGGGCCGAGTCAATCCCGGATGGTGAATGAAATCGGTGCAGCTTCCAATCAAAGGCTGGAGAATCAGCTGACCGAGTTGACATCATTGGTGAGACAGCTTGCTATTGGACAACACCAACCCGCCATGGCAGCAAAATTATGTAGCATATGTACTTCCGTGGAGCACCCCACTGATATGTGCCCCACTCTCCAAGAAACCGAGTCGAAATACCAGCCAGAAAAATGTTGGAGCCATAGGTGGATTTCAAAGACGGGAAGCAAATCAGACAGAACCGGCCGGTTGATAACCAGCAGCATGGGAGACAACCATTTCGGCCAGGACCGAATCAAGGGCCATATGCAACCCAACAATTCGGATCCGCACCGAACACTTATCAGCGAAAGCAGGTTATCAACAACGACTCAAAGAATACTCAGTACCACCTTTTTCCAAAGAAGCAACAACAACAAAGAACAACAGCAGAGAGTGCCTACTCAAGGCATCTCTCCATCTCTGGAGGACCTAATGAAGCAACTTGCAACCAATAATCTGGAGTTCCAGCAATCTGTGAGCTCCAGCAACATGCAGTTTCAGCAAAATATGACCGCCACCATCCAAGACCTCAAAACGCAAATTGGTCAGCTAGCTAACACAGTAAGCCAACTTCAGTCGGCAGGATCTAGCAATCTCCCCTCTCAAAGCATTCCAAATCCGAGAGGTAACGCCAGTGTAGTCACTCTCAGAAGTGGAAAAGAACTACTTCAACCTACACTGCAGCAGATGCCGAGATCACTAGAAGCCGACTCAGAGCATAATGCCGACTTACAGTCTCGGCCAGAAAAAGCTGTTCCATTGCCATTTCCATCTCGGCCCACTTCAGCAAGAAAGCTAGAGTCGGATGACGAGTTGCTGAAGATGTTCCGTAAGGTGGAAATCAACATTCCACTCCTTGATGCCATCAAGCAAGTTCCCAAGTACGCAAAGTTCCTCAAGGAACTCTGTGTGCACAAGCGGAAGAAGATAAAAGGAAGTGTAGAGGTTGGAGGTGTGGTGTCGGCCTTAACTAAGAACGAAACTTCCACCACAGGGACAGCAACACTGCCAAAGAAATGCAGAGATCCTGGAATCTTTTCTGTTCCATGCACCATTGGTGAATGCACTTTTGCCGATGCCATGCTGGATTTGGGAGCCTCAATCAATGTCATGCCGGCATCAATCTACAGGTCCCTGAATTTTGGAGATTTAGAACCAACAGGGATGACCATTCAACTTGCTAACAGGAGTATTGTCCAGCCCCTGGGTGTTCTTGAGGATGTTCTCGTCCAAGTTAATGAGCTAATTTTTCCAGCTGACTTTTATGTTCTTGACATGGAGGATGAGACAGCCGGAAAGGAATCAACTTTAATTCTGGGAAGACCATTCTTGATGACGGCACGAACAAAGATTGATGTATACTCTGGGACTCTCTCAATGGAATTCGGTGACACTCTGGTGCAATTCAATATTTTCGAAGCTATGAAGCACCCCACCGAAGACCATTCCCTCTTTGGCATTGACCTTATTGAAGAACTGGTTGAAGAATACCTTCAACAAGACAGCTGCAGTGGAAGCATGGAAGATTTTGCTGAAGTTACTGATATTATCAGTTGCTTAGGAATCTATGAAGAAGCCGACAGTAAAGAAGTACATACCCTCTCCAGCTCCGAGGACGAATATGATGACATCGCTGACTTGGAATTCAAGGCCGAATTATTCAAAACAATGAACCAAGCATGCAATCAGACAAACCCGGAGTGCTCAAAAAGTGAAGAGGCTGAAGTTGCCGAAACTAACCAATACTTATTTGCACAGCTGGCAACAATCTTTTCAGCCGCAACCGAGTCGGCCAGGGAAGGCCGAGTCAATGAAGGAGCCATAGTCAACTCGGCCAAAGAAACCAAGGCCGACAAACCCACCGAGATCATTTCGGCCAAAGAAGACTCAACTCACACTGTGGAAAACACTGATGTTCCATCCAGATCCGACTCAGAAGGACAACTCGAAGCCAAGGCCGACTCCACTCCCACGTTGATTGAGCCCATGAAGTCAAGCCGGCCGAAAGCAATCAAAGGTCGAATCATGTCGGCACACCTGGTGCCGAATCAAGACCAAGTCGGCCAGTCGGATCCAAATTCAGATATTGACAAATCTCCATTGCCACCACCACCCATAGAACTAAAACCATTACCTAGTCACTTAAAATACGCCTACTTGGACAAAGAACAGCAACTCCCGGTTATTATTGCTAGCAATCTCAACCAAGAGCAAGAAGAAAAGTTGTTGGAGGTCCTAAGGCAGCATAAGAAGGCAATAGGGTGGAAACTTTCTGACCTTCCTGGCATAAACCCCTCCATCTGCATGCATAAAATATTAATGGAGGAGGAGATCAAGCCCATAAGGCAGCAGCAAAGAAGACTGAATCCGACACTCCTGGACGTGGTTAAGAAAGAAGTCACAAAGCTCCTTGCAGCAGGGATCATCTACCCCATCTCGGATAGCCAATGGGTGAGCCCTGTGCAAGTGGTGCCAAAGAAGTCCGGGCTGACTGTCACGAAAAACCAGCAGAATGAGCTGGTACCAACAAGGATTCAGAACAACTGGCGAGTGTGCATTGATTATAGAAGATTAAACCAAGCAACTCGCAAGGATCACTTCCCTCTGCCTTTCATTGATCAAATGCTTGAAAAATTGGCAGGGAGATCCCATTACTGTTTTCTTGATGGATTCTCAGGCTACATGCAGATACATATTGCACCTGAAGATCAGCATAAGACGACCTTTTTACCTGCCCATTTGGTACCTTTTGCGTATACACGCATGCCATTCGGCCTTTGTGCAATGCGCCGAGTACATTCCAACGTTGCATGATGAGTATCTTCTGACTTGCTACAGGACTGCATGGAGGTCTTCATGGATGATTTTACCGTATATGCTGACTCATTTGATGCATGCCTGAATAATCTGTCAAGGGTGTTGAAAAGATGCATTGACACAAACCTCGTGCTCAATTTTGAAAAATGTCACTTCATGGTGACTGAAGGAATAGTATTGGGTCATCTGGTATCCAATAGAGGCATCGAAGTAGATAAAGCCAAGATAGACATCATATCTTCCCTTCCAAACCCCTCTTCTGTGAGGGAGGTTCGCTCATTTTTAGGACACGCAGGCTTCTACAGAAGATTCATAAAAAACTTCAGCAAACTTGCCTTGCCTCTGTCCAAGCTGCTACAGAAGGACGTGGAATTCAACTTTGATCACCACCAGATCGTAAGCGTTTCAGAGTTGAAGACTAGACTCACGTCCGCTCCCATTCTGCAAGCACCCAACTGGGACCTGCCATTCGAATTAATGTGTGATGCATCCAACTCGGCATTAGGAGCTGTTCTCGGCCAAAGAGCCGGAGTCGGCCTCCCAGTGCGGGTAATTGCTTATGCATCACGAACTTTGGACTCGGCCCAATGGAATTACACAACAACCGAGAAGGAACTATTGGCAATTGTGTTTGCCCTGGACAAGTTCCGCCCATACCTTCGGCACTAGAATAATTGTGTTCTCTGATCATGCGGCCTTGAGATACTTGTTGAAGAAGCCGGATGCCAAGCCGAGACTGATTCGGTGGATGCTTCTCCTTCAAGAATTCAACATTGAAATCAGAGATAAAAGAGGTGCGAGAAACTCTGTAGCAGACCACCTAAGCAGAATCCAAAAAGAAAGTGAACCGATGCCTATCCGAGATGAATTTCCAGATGAGCACCTTCTGCACATAAAAACGTCTTCACCATGGTTTGCTGACATTTGTAATTTTGTGGCAACATCTCAGTTCCCACCAGAGGCATCTCGGCTGTACAAGGATAAAATCCGAAGCGATGCCAAGTACTACATTTGGGATGATCCCTACCTTTGGAGACTGTGCAGTGACAAAGTCATCCGCAGTGCATTCCCGAAGCGAGTTCAATTCGGTCCTCCAGTTCTGCCACTTTCGGCACCTGGAGGCGGCCATTATGGATCCACTCGGACTGCCAGAAAGTGCTAGACTGTGGTCTCTACTGGCCAACCATCTTCGTGAGACGCGCATGAATTCGTCTCCACTGCAAGAACTGCCAAAAAGCAGGAATGGCCATGAGCAGAAGGCATGAAATGCCCCAACAACCCATCCAATTCTGTGAAATCTTTGATGTTTGGGGAATAGATTTCATGGGACCATTCCCAGTCTCCAATGGCTATTCATACATTCTGCTGGCCGTAGATTATGTATCAAGGTGGGTAGAAGCCATTGCCACCAGAACCAACGATGCTCGAGTAGTAGTGGACTTCCTGAAGTCCAATATCTTCTGCCGGTTTGGTGTGCCGAAAGCGCTCATAAGTGACCAAGGCAGTCACTTCTGCAACAGAGCCATGGCTTCCCTTCTTCAGAAATATGGGGTAGCACACAGAATTGCTACAGCCTATCACCCCCAAACAAATGGCCAAGCAGAAGTGTTCAACAGGGAAATCAAGAAAACACTGCAAAAGATGACCAATCCCAGCAGGAAAGACTGGAGCCGCCTCCTTGAGGATGCTCTCTGGGCACACAGAACTGCTTACCGAACACCTCTCGGGATGTCTCCCTATAGGATTGTTTTCGGTAAAGCATGTCACCTTCCTGTGGAGCTAGAACACAGAGCTTACTGGGCTGTTAAGCAATGCAATCTGGCCTATGACCAAGCTGGAGAACAAAGAAAGTTTCAGCTGCAAGAGTTAGATGAACTCCGCTTGGAAGCATATGACAACTCTCGGATCTATAAGCAGAAAGTTAAGCGATTCCATGACCAGCAGATCCTGAGAAAAGAATTCCGAGTCGGCCAGAGAGTCCTCCTGTTTAACTCACGCCTTAAGCTCATCGCAGGTAAATTACGTTCTAGATGGGATGGGCCTTTTGTCATCACTAATGTGTTTCCCCATGGTGCAGTACAGCTAAAAGATGAACACAACAACAGCACCTTCCAGGTCAATGGGCACCAAATTAAGCCATTCCATGAAGGCCCAATGTCAATCATTCCGGAAATGGAGGACATATCATTGATGGAACCAGCAGCACCAGATGACCCTCCCTTGCATTGAGGACAATGCAGATTTTAAGTGTGGGGGGGATGATCCTGAAAAGAATCCAATTGCTCTGTTCTCTGTTACTATTCCCATCATCCTGAACTCTGTCATTTTAATAGTCTGTTAGTTTAGATTGCTTTGTTATTTCCTTTCAATTGCGTGTTTCATTTCATTCCATTTTTAGAATTGTTCAATAGATTGCTTTGTTATTTCCTTTCAATTGCGTGTTTCATTTCATTCCATTTTTAGAATTGTTCAATCTCATGTTTTTCATTAAAAACTGCCCAAGCCGTCCCCACGTAGGCCGTCTCCATCTCAGCCATCTCGGCCGGATCCGGAACAAACTCGGCCGGACAGAGTTTGAATCTTTCAGTTTTGTTTTTATTTTTTTCCTGAACAGAATTCCAAGTGGATTGTTAAGAAAGAAATTTTTGAAAAGAATTTTTGAACTGGCTTCTGAAAGTTTGAATAAAGCCAGTAGGAAACATCTCTGCAACTTTGACAAGAGAATTCTCTAACTCGGAGGAGTGAAACTTTTGTGTCCTAGGCAGTAATTGACTGAAAAATTGAAAAGAAAACCTTGAGTCAGAGCTGATACAACCTGTGTGAGATTTTGAGCCTTGTAAATATGGATGGCTTGCATCTTGCCATTCTCTTTTTCTAGTGTGATTTTTGCATTCATGATAACTGTATATTCTGCATTGTGCCTCAACTCTCTGGATACAACTGTTTTCACATGCAGGAATGACATGATCTAGGCCATGTTTCTTATGAGCCCTGAGCCAAATAAAGCCTACCTGAACAAATGTGTCTGTTGTTTCCCCATTTTAGCCTAATTAACCATTCTTTTTGACAGCTCACTACAAGCCAAGGCCAGAAAAACCATGAATTAACCTCACCCTATGGGAGCAGAGGAGCTTTGGAATTGTTTTGGGAGTAAGTCATGATCAAGTGTGGGGGAACTCCAGGAAGCAAAAAGTTGTTCAGCACTCTCCCAAGCTCAAAGAACAATAAAAGAATAAAAGCGAGCAAAAGAAAGAAAAAGAAAAGTGGAAAGCAGCAGCTGAAAATCTGAGCTCAAGCAAATAAAGAAAGAAAGAAGTTGCACAAATGTATTGTATAAGAAAAAGAAAAGAAAATGAGCTGGTGGCAGCAAGAAGGAGAAATTGGCAGCATCCTGAGTAACCCTCAGACCGATTTAAACTTACTCCCCATTGCTCCTCTCCTCCTCATGGGTCCTGAAATCAGTTTTTCCCATATATTATCCACCCCATGACCCAGCCTCGCTACAAGCCAAAGAAGTCCTAGTGATCATAACTGTGCGTGTTTTTGCAGGTGTAAGAAGAGAGCTTTGTCAAAGTGTGGCAATTTCAGTTCCATGAATGTTGAGTGTAAATACAAGCCCAAGCACGAGAGAAATAAGGGAATGATTTGCCCAAAAGCTCTGTCACTCTTGGTTATCTTTTCCTGTTTGCAGGTCATTAATTTGCCTAGAGCGTAGAAGGAGTAATTTCATATTGATAGAGCATCTCAAGCTCAGAGTGAATGAGTGCCGACTCTGTCTCGGCCGAATGAAGGAAGCCAAATGAAAAATTCTTTTCTATCTTTAAAAAATTTCCCCTTGATTGATTTTCATTTTATTTTGCCCAGGAGTGCAAAAAGGGTAAGTGTGGGGTGTGATGAGTCACAAGTTATACATCTTTTAGACACCTAAGAAGGAGGTTGCAAGACTATTATGTGATTAAGGATGGATTATTAGCTAAGATTCAGTTTATGAGCTCGAATATAGAGAAAATACAAATCTGTGCTAAATCAGACTTCTTAGCTAATAAAGGTATCACTCCTTCTTCCTGCAGGTCAAGCCGAGTTGACCAAGGTCAACAGTAAGTGTCTCGCCGAGATGAAGTCGTCCCAACCAGACCGACCCAATCTCGGCCAAGCAAGAGTCGTCTCGGCCGGCCCGTTGACTTGCAGCCCAGCAGCCCAGAAGAGAGTGGCCCAAATGTATTGACCACATCAGCTATCCAGCTTGGAGGCCACCTCATTGCCAACTCCTCTGCCATGTCACTCCTAGGAAATCTGCCATGTCACGTAAAAAGATCCGCATAGGGGTAGAATAGGACATTCACTGTAATTCTGTTAGGATTCGTTAGGATTAGCTAATCATAGCTCGTGTATATATAGGAGGAGCTGTGCACTGTTTAAATCGTCTTTGAATTCACTTTAATTCCACACTCACTATATCCATTTTCTCGCTCCTACTCTCTCCATTTTTCACGGTGGTGCACGGCGCTGCATTGGTGCTTCTCTCGATTGAGGAAGTGCAGGTCTAAGACTGGGAAGCTGGACGCTTACCAGGGGGACCGATCAGACTACATGACGACTCTGGTGGAACTGATCCTCGGCGCTTAGGCTAACGGAGGTGAACCACCACCATCAACCTTGGCGATCGTTGAGGAAGATGGAACCATCCGAACTCAGGGACCACTGTATTTGTATTTTATTTCTGTTAATCGATTTCATTCTGCATTTCATATCTCTCGTTCTCTTCCTCTTCTTTAATTCACGAATTGAATCGCGATTGCATTTGAGACGTGAACAATGTTAAGCTAAGCCGATTGAACTGGTTTAACTAATATAGTAGGTAACCATTTAACGATTGTTAATAGGGAACCTAAAATCAGCTCTGAACTTAATCCCCGTCAACTGATGAGGTAATGATTGCATAAATCCTCTGTATGACAATGGACGAACCTCTCGGCGATTGCCATATGACTACCCAAGGCTGATATGGACTATGAACTGGAGATTGGAACCTGGACTGGACTTAATTAATGGAACTGAATCTGAATACAGTTATATAATATTAATAGATAAGTAGTAAACAGTAGTATACATTCACTGCATTCATAGTCTTAGTTTATTTTCTGCTTACCTGCATCCAAAACCCCCCACATTTACTGTTTTCCTTACTGTTTTTCTGGTTGAGACAGAGGTAGTCCCCCTCTGTAGCGTCTGTCTGCACTCAGCCGAGACCAAGCCGGATAGTCTCTGCCGAGACCATCTCTGCTTAGTCTCTGCCGAGTATGACTCGGCTACAACCGAGGAGAGTCAACACTTCACATCTCAGATTCTGCATTGTTTAACTTGATACTAAATCACAATTGAGCACACTGTGTCCTTGAGAAGAATGACCTAGGGTTGACTATACTATAGTTAGCTTTAGTATTTGATAAGCGCGTAAAACGACTGTAAAAACGCCCATCATCAATTAACTAAATCTTCTCTATGTGTGAAAAGCAACAATGACACTAATCCCAGTGCAAGAGTTATAGGCAATATTATAGAGAAGCTACTAGTGGATATCATGTTGAAACTATCAAAATGGATGAGGAGAAAGCTCCCCCAAGCTGTAGACAACAGAAGTGGAGCAAAAATACTGGATATCAGATTTTGCACATTCTTTCCACCCTAAAAAAAGAAGTCTTTCTATTTCACCCCTTCCTTTGCGCACATATGCTTTGCATTGAGAACAATGCATCATTTAAGTGTGGGGGGTGTTCCTTAGGAGGGTGACGGTTTGTTTGGTTTTGTTTTGCTTTTAGTTTTGTTATTTCGTTTTTATTTCGTTCCTGTTCTATTTTATTTTGTTTCTTTTCTTTTTATTCTGATTCTGCTATTTTTTGTTCAATTTAGGTTTTCATTTTCGTTTTATTTTGTCTTTACTAGCTGACTTTTCATTTCGGATTGCCAATTACTAAGAAAACTATTTTGAAAAAAGAATTTGAATGGACGTTTTTAAGTTGAATGAAACAGTATGAAGCAATGCATAACCTTGGATGAGAGGTTTTTAAACCTGACAGGGAGTGAAATTTTTGCATCCTTAGGCAGTTAGTAAGTGAAAAACTGAAAAGATGAGTCATTAGTGACAGAGCAATTAACCGTGTGAGAACTTTCGAGCCTTGCATGAATGGCTTTGTATCTTGCCATTCTTTCATTTCTTGTGTGATATTTACATCTATGTTACTGGTTACTCTATGTTTTGCCTTGATTCTCTGGATATATCTCGTTTCACATGCAGGAATGATATGATCTAGGTCATCTTTCTTTACAGCTACTTAGCCAAATAAAGCCTACCTTGTGAATAATTCCTTTGGTTACCCCTTTGAGCCTATAACCGTTTCTTGATATGACAGCTCATTACAAGCCTAAAGCCAGAAAAACCATAGTCAATCTGAACCTTAGGGAATAGAGGAGCTTTGGAATTGTTTTGGGAATAGATCTTGAATAAGTGTGGGGGTGACACCTAGAGGCATTGTGAGAGTGGTATATTTGAAAAAAAAAAGTAAGTGTGTCCAAAAAAGGGTTGATGAAAAGAAAAGAAAAAGGATACGAAAAGAAAGAATAAGTAGCGGAAACAAAAAGAAAGGATTGCAAGTGAGATTGTAACACAAAAGCTACAAGACAGGAAGAGTGAGAAAAAGAAAGAGAAAAATACAAATGGAAAAGTAGGACAGTGAACAAAGACGCTTTCAAGAAATTGGTAATGTACGAAGGAGATAATCTTCGTGCTTACAGATTCATTCCCCATTGCTCCTCTTGTCCCTCTAGTTATTAAAGCTCACTTTACCATCTTGAAACCTACCTTACTCTGGCCACGTTACAAGCCCGAAAAGTCCTATTGATCATTTGTGCATGTGTTGTTGAAGGTGTGAAAGGAGAGGATAGTCAAAGCTTGGCAGTGCTAGTTGACATAGGATGTTTGAGTGTATATACAAACCTAAACACTTGGGAGATGAGAGAATATGCCTTGAGAGAGCTTAGTCACTTCTCAGTTACTCTTAATGTTTGCAGGTTGCTCATTTGTTTTTGGATGTGGAGAAAGTAACTTTCATAGATTGTTTGAATATCTAGATTCTGGGATGAATGCATGCTTAAGCTGTTTTGTCAAACTTGAGGAGTTTATTTGAAAATCCTAGTCCCTCTTTCAATTCCTTGAATGCTTGAATCTGATTTTGCCCAAGAGTGCAAAAGTGTAAGTGTGGGGTCTGATGAGTCATATTTTATACACTTTATGTGGACTTAAGATGGGTGTTGTTAAGAATGTTTAATGATTAAAAGTCTTGTCTTAATCAAGATTTGAATTATAGGCCTAAAAATAGGAAAAATACAAATTTGTGCTAAAATGATGTTTTTAACTAACAAAAAGGTTAAGACTTGTTTTGCAGGCCTGAATGCCGGGGGTACCTCGGCCCAACGGGAATATCTCGGCTCAAGACGGGAAGCACCCGGTCGGACTAGCCGTCCTGGTCAAGCCAACATCAGTGACGGAAATCTCGCCTAAAATCACTCCTGCAAGAATGCAGATATGATTTGTCAAAATTAAGGAATCTGTAATGCAGATATGATTTGCTAAGATTAAGGAATCTGTAATGTAGATATGATTTGCTAAGATTAAAGAATCTGTAATGCAGATATGATTTGCTAAGATCAAGGAATCTGTAATGCAGATATGATTTGCTAAGATTAAGGAATCTGTAATGTAGATATGATTTGCTAAGATCAAGGAATCTATAATTTGGGTAACTAGGAATGCAGATATGATTCTGCTAGAAATTAGGAAACTAGGAAACTCCTAAGATTGAGGAGATTGTAATCTATAATTCGAATTGGAATCTTTAGGATTTGAATTTCTGTTATTAGGATTAGATTTAGATTTATCTAGCTTGTGTATAAATAAGCACACCAGGCCACGTCTTCAAGTGTGGAATTTTCAGTATAATCTAGAGCTAGCACTGTCAGCAATCGCAGACACTCCAAGCTAGTACAGTGGTACACGAAGCTTCAATACGGTGTCTCTCTCGGTCAAAGAGGTACAAGACTAGGATTTGGGAAGCTGGAAGCCTTCAGAGGTGATCGCTCAGTATAGCCGACTCACTTTTTTGGACGGAAACCTCACCGTCTGGCCACCATTGGTGCTTTACTGTCGTTCTTCCATTGGCGGTCATCGTAGAAGGCGGACTATCTGGAGACTCTAATTTCTCACCTTTGTATTCGGTTTGGTATATCAATAAATACAACTGGTTTGCAATTCTGGATTTTCTTATAATTCTTGAGCTTTAATTCTACTCTTAACTTTACCATGACACACTATTAGGGGTAGATCACGTTAGATTAGGACCGGTTGGAACTAGTTTAACAATCTGATTAGGTAGAGAACCTAAAATCAACCGAGTGCATACTCTTTGCCAACTGATGAGGTAGCGGTTGTGTAAATCCTCGGTATGGCAGTGGACAAACGTTCGGCGGTTATCGTAAGAATTTAAGGTTGATTCAGAATACAATTCTAAGTAAGAATAGTAAACTGTCGTGTTTTGATTCCCGAATTGATACAGTAGTTAGTATAGAGTAGTTTAGCATAGTTTAGTTTACTTTCAGCACTTAGTTTATTTTTTGCACTTAAACACAACCCCCCCCCCCTTATTTACTACTTTCTAGAGTCTGAGACTGAGTCAGTCCGACTCCGTTGCGTCTGTCTAAGCCGATCGGCAGTAAGTCAACATTTCACAACAATTAGCGTTTTCTGCATTAAACTCTGATTTTTACACTTTGCACAATCTGAACACACTGTGTCCTTGACAGAATCGACCTAGGTTAGCTATACTATAGTTAGCTTTAGTAATTATTTGAGGCGTGTAAGACGACTAAAAACCCGCTTATCAGTACACCATATCTGGAGTGGCTAGCTCCTTCAAAGTCCTGTCATTAACTTCCATCTGTCCTGGTTTTGTAAAAATGTTAGATCTAGAAACAAGTGCGTTAGCAGAAAGCAGGTTAGAATCACGGACAGAATCGGAATTACTACTAGTATTTACTATAGTATTTCTATTTTTTCTTATTCTACGTAAGGTTAATTCTATCTCTAGGTCAAAGGCATACAATGGGTCAGTACTACTCCTAGTCATGCACTATGCAAGTCATGTAAAAAAAATGATCAGCGATTCTAGACAGCGACTACAGATAACGGTTACTTCTAATGAAAAAGTAAGAATGCAATGCGAAGATGGATGCAAAACAGAGTACTAATAATACATAATGCAGAATTGAATATAATGTAGAAACAAATTTTCTTTATTTTTATTATTGACAGTGAATTCACGTAAAAATTCTACTTAACAGATTTTCAGCATGCGTTATTATTATTGGATCCGAGATGCGGAAACAAATACAAATGCACTTTAAGACTCAACAGAATCTACAAACAAGACTCTACAGACTCGGGATTCGGCTCAATCTACTTGGCACACGAAAACACAAAAGAACTTGTGTCCCCGACAACGACGCCAATTTGATAAGCTCGTTTTTAGTCGTCTCAACGTGCATCAAATAACTAAAGCTAACTATAGTATAGTCAACCCTAGGTCGATTTTTCTCAAGGACACTGTGTGCTCAATTGTGGTTCGGTGTGAAGTGAAATGACATGGAATCTGAGGTGTACAGTATTGACTCGTCTCGGCCTGGCTGAGTTGCTCTCGGCAGAAACAAAGCCAATATGGTCTCGGCAGAGACTTATCCGACTTGGTTTCGGCTAAGTGCAGAATTGACGATACAGAGATGGCCTATCTCTGTCTCGGACTCGGAAAGCAGTAAACATGGGGTTTAATTGCAGAAACGAGAAAAAGTAAATGAATGCAAAAAATGAATGCAGATATAAGGATGCTACTGATGTGAGATAACTACTATTATTATTATGAAGTAACTGTGTTCGCATTCAATTCCATTAATTCAAGTCCAGTCCAGGTTCCTTACTCCAGTTCTCAGTCCAGGTCAGCCTCGGGAATTCTTATGGCAATCGCCACAGGTTCGTCCATTACCATACTGAGGAGTTATGCAATCGCTACCTCATTAGTTGGTAGGGATTAAGTTCAGAGCTGATTTTAGGCTCTCTATTAACGATCGTTAACTGATTACCTACTGAATTAGCTAAACCAATTCCAATCGACTTAGTTTAACTTTGCTCATGTTCAATTGCAATCGCAGATGAAATCATGAATTAAAGAAGAGGAGAGGAACAAATGTATGAAATATAGAACAAAATTGATTAACAGAAATTAGAATACAAACGCAGTGGTCCGAATTCAGATGGATCCATCTTCCACGACGATCGCCATGGTTGATGGTGGTGGTTCACCTCTAGTAGCTTGAACGCTGAGGATCAGCTCCACCAAAGTGCGTTGGAATCCCAAGCGGTCACCTTTGACAGACTTCAGCTTCTCATTCTCAAGCCTGCACTTCCTCGATCGAGAGAAACACTAATACAACACCGTGCACCACCGCAAATGGGGAAAGCAAGAGCGAGATAATGGATGTAATGAAAGTGCGTAGAGAATGAATTCAAAGACCCTAATTTGTTCCTGATCGCACCTATTTATACAAGGCACGAAAGCTAACATCCCTAATAGAATTACAAAAGTGAAATTCCTATTCTGCCCTTGTTGTGACTTGCGCTGCAAGCTACTTCCAGGGTGACGTGGTAGTTGAGCTGGTGTGGAGGTGGCCTTTGTACTAGATACGTGACGTGGGAGGTGTTGCTGGGCTTTGTCTCTCATCGGCCTGCTTCGCTTGTTGGGCTACTAGGCTGAGTGACTCGGCCTGGCCGAGACAAAGTCGGCCTAGTCAGGAGTCCTCTCTCTTAGCCTGGTCCTTTTTGGATGGGTTGAGAGTCTTGGCTGGACCTGCATGAAAGAATAGTTAGTTAATGCTTTTGATTTAGCACAGAATTGTGTTTTCTCTGTTTTTAGGTTCCTAATCTGAATCTTAGCTTACAATCATCTTTTAAGTACAAGAATTGCTTATTAACACTCTTCTTAGGTCCACCTAAGGTGTATGATTTGTGACTCATTAGAATGCCATGTCTGTTAGTTGAGTCAGAGTTTATTTTAAGTCTGTGGTTGTTTAAATTGGATCCTGAAATAATATAGCATGCTGAATATGTGTCAAACTTTTGTTGCATGTGTGTGTGTTGAATTTTTGTGCATTAGCTCCACTTTGAAAAAAAAAGAAGTACACAGTGCATATTTTCTTTTCCGCATAATTGATTTCATTTTCTGTTTTGCATAACTGATTCTAACTTTTCTACATAATTGACTCTGATTTCTCTGCATATTTGATTTTGCAATTCTCTGTATGATTTTTTCTTTTTATGCATCAATTTTTTTTTACCTTTTTGTTTTTATGATTCTATTTTTGTTTTCTTTCTATTTTTTGTTTTCTTTCTATTTTTTTGTTTTGTATCTGTTATTTTTCTATTTTCCTATCTTTGATTTTGTTATCCTTCTGATTATTTTCTTTTTTTATTTTCGTTACCTTTCTGTTTTTATATTTTTCTAATCCTATTATCTTTTTGTTTTTCTTTTTGGTTTTTAATTCTGTTAATAACACTTGTGCATCCTAATACTAGTACTGCTTCTAATTCTTCTAATCTGGATAGTTCTAATATTGGTATTGTAGTTCTTTCGATCTTGGTAATTCTGATCCTAGTCCCACTAGGGATTTTGCTGTTCAAATTGGAGGGAATAAGTTGCACATTGATGCTATGATGTATCAACCGTGGTGTATCCCAAACGGGAACAAGCCCGGTCATATGAGCATTATCCATTTGAGCTAACAAATGTATTGCCTGACTTACATGATTTTGCAAGTAACACTTAGCAGTTTGACATGAGGCAATCTATTGCATCCAGAGGAATGAATGGGATAGCTGCTGCTGCCAATCAGAGATTTGAAAAAAACATACAAGGATGTGGTATGTGTGGTTTTGTAGGACACCCAACCAATGATTGTCCCATTTTGCAAGAACCACCACTTCCATTTAGACCGCAGTAGAGGGCCATGAACAACATGTAGTTCCCATAAAAGGAGAGTTCCTTAGGAAACTGGACCAACGAAATGCCCATAAGCAACATGGAATTCCAAAAGGATATGTGCACCAAACTGCAGGATCTATAGGATTTGCAAAAACAAATTGTAGAATTAACAGTCACTGTAAATCAGCTACATTCCGAGAGATTTGGACGTAGTCCATCTCACACCATCTCTCCCAATCCACAGGAAGAAAATATGAGTGACATAACCGGGTGGAGTGGCAAGGAGCTACCATAACAACAATCCGTGAAAGTGCATTATAGATCTTCTAAAATTCTGGATTCGGAGAGTCCTACTGATAAGCATAATTACACCTGTGCCACTATAATGAAGGATGCTAATTGTGTTGAAATTAGCAATGATGTTAGTACAAATGCAAGTACAAGAGTTATAACTAACTCAGAAGTGGTAGCTATGCAACCTTTAGTGAACACAACTACTGTGCCAGGCTTTGCCGACTCCATACTTATTGTTGCCCACTCTACTAAGATGGCTGAGATTACCAACGGTGTACCAACTATTTTTTATCCGACTAATGTGGTTAAGATTGCAAATCCTGTGACTAATGTTACTGATCTTACTAACATGAAACAGGGTGTCGAGTCCCTTGTCGAGATTTCTGACCAGGTCCCAAGGGTCGAGATTTCTGACCAGGTCCCAAGGGTCGAGATAACTGATCTGGCATGTGCTGATGCTGACATTACTAATCCCATGTATGTTGATGTCAAGATTGTTGATCCCAAAGATGCTAATGTTGCTACTACTTTTGCTAATAGGGTCGAGGATACTTATTCTATGGTTGATAAGTCGAACGGTGTTAATATGACTGAAAGTGTTGACTCTATGGTTGAGGGTCTAGATTTTGCTGATAAGATTGCAATTTCGGATCTTACCGACTCCGAAAGCCAGAAGATAACAGAACCCAAATCCAGCAACCAGCATGGAATCGAGTCTGGCACCAACTATGAGCAAAGGGCTGAGTCCGATATGCAAATTTTGAAGGGGGTCAAGTTCGATGCCAGCTATAAGAAAAGAGTCGGGTCTGACCCTAGAAATCGAGATGAAGTGACGATCAGCTCTGACATCCGAGAAGAAGCTAGAGCCGAATCCAACAACTTAGAAGGAGCCGGTTCCGAGTCGAACGAGGACGCCGAGTCCGATTTCAAAAGCCACAACCGCAAACAGGAGACGAGGATGAGTCAGTTTCCAACTGCCGAGTTTGTCACCAAGCAAATGTCGAGTCTGGCTATCTACGTGTAGAGTCGATAACCAGGCAGAGTCGCGATTTCTGTCTGGCTGTGGACTTGGTTGCGAAAACCGGACTCTACACTCAGAATGGCTAATCCAATCTCGGCATCTAAATCAGACTTCCACGAGTGAACTTTCTTCACTCCCCTCACTAGCGGCAAAATCAACACTGGAGCCGTCCATTTTGTAGTCGTTCCAACCCTTGTTGGTAAGCATGGTCAACCAATTCCAGGGTGAGTAGTACGAAGAATTGTTCCGAGATCTGAAGAAGCCGAGAAGCCTCTATGGCCACTTGGCCAAGTATTCACCGTTAAAATTTTTGGCCCAAGAGCCACCAGAAGATATCATAGTGAACTTAGCAAGATGGATAAAGAAACAGCTCCCCAAGCTATTACCAACACGAGCGGAGCAGAAATGTTAGATATTAGATTTTGCACATTCTTTCCACCTTAAGAAATAAGTTTTTCTTTTCATTATTATTTCAAAAAAACATGTCATGGGCCGAAGGCGACTCGAGCAAGAACATTGAGGCCGAGTTTGAGTCGGACATTCTGAGTCGGCAGCAACAATAGGTCGATACCGACTCGGCATATCATTTGCCGAAGCCAGACCAAGTCGGCCAACTGACACAAAGATCAGCTAATGATACTTCACTGCATTCACTATCCTTAAAATTGAACTCGGCCATGTCGGGTGGCGCCCCTTGAGCAAAGCCTCATAACCCCCTAGATGTTCTTGGCATGCATTGGGGATAATGCATCATTCAAGTGTGGGGGGAGGACTGAGTCCATGCCGGCCCCATTTCATGTTTATTTTATATTTTTTGTTTTGCTACTTTTGCCTCTATTTTTTGTTTGTGTTGTTTTTCATTTTGTTTTTCTATTAGGTTTTTATTTTTGTTATTTCATTTTCCTAAGTTGTTTTCACCGAGTCTATGCCGGCTCCCGTTTATCTCGGGGACCCCAGACCGATTTTCGGCTCTGTTTCAAATTCTATTTTTGCTTTGTTTTCCCTAGCTGAATTCTGATTTCTGATTGTAGAGAAAAATGTTTTGAAAAAAGAATTTAAATAGATTTCTTTAAGATTATATGAAACAGCAAGAGGCATTGCATAACCCTAGAGGAAAGGTTTTTCAACTTGACAGGGAATTAAATTTTTGCATCCTTAGGCAATAAGTGATTGAAAAGCTGAAAAAGATAAACCATTAGTGGTAGAGCAAACCATTTGTGTGAGAATTTTTAAGCCTTGTATATATAATGGCTTTGCATCTTGCCATTCTCTCCTTCTTGTGTGATGTTTGCATCCATGATGACTGTGTACTCTAGATTTTACCTTGACTCTTTGGGTATACCTTGTTTCGCATGTAGGAATAATATGATCTAGGCCATTTTTCTAACAAGCCACGAGCCAAATGGACCTACCTTGCAATTTAAATCCCTTGTTTACCCTCTTTGAGCCTGAATAACCATTTTTCTGATATGATAGCTCATTACAAGCCAAAGACGGAAAACCATGATCAACCTCAACCTTAGGGGTTAGAGGAGCTTTGGAATTGTTTTGGGAGTGGGTCTTGTTCAAGTGTGGGGGAGACACCTGCAAACATCGCAAAAGTGGTGCATCCAAACAAGGTTGAAAAAGAAAAGAAAGAAAAACAATTGTAGGATAAAACAAAGAAAAGGAAAGCAACCAAAAGTTAGAAGCTGCAGCAAAAATGTAGTACAAAGCTGCAAGATAAAAAATGAGAAAAAAAAAAGAAAAGAGAAATACAAAGGGAAAGAAATGAAGTGAGCAAGGATGTTCTCAAATAGAATCACAGTGTCCTAGGGAATATCCTCCATGCTTGTGAACTCATTCCCCATTCATCCTCTCCTCCCTGTGGTTAGGAAACTCACTTTACCATCCTGTATCCTACCCTTTAAACCTGGCTACGTTACAAACGGAAAAGAAAGTCCTTTTGATCATTATTGCATGTGTTTTTAAAGGTGTAGAAGGAGAGGCCGGTCAAGGTCTGGCAATGCCGGTTGCATGGGATGTTTGAGTGTATATATACAAACCTAAACACTTGAGAGACTGAGAGGATATTTCCTGAGCGAGCTCTATCACTTCTTGGTCATTCTTTAATGTTTGCAGATTGCTTATTTGCCTTGGATGTGGAAAAAGTAATTTCATAGATTTCTTGAATATCTTGATCCTGGGATGAATGTGTGCCGACTCTATTTTGTTGAATCTAAGAAATTCATTTGAAAAATTCATCTTCTCTTTTGAAACTCCCTTGATGATCGAATCTGATTTTGTCCAAGAGTGTAAAAGTGTAAGTGTGGGGGTTTGATGAGTCATATTTTATACACCTCACAAAGGCTTAAGATGGATATTTTTGAGATTATTTGGTAGTCAAGAATCACATCTTAGCTAAGATTCAAATTAAGGACCTTGAAATAGGGAAAATATAAAGTTGTGCTAATTTGGGAATCTTAGCTAATAAAAGATTGGATTCATTTTGCAGGCCAAGCAATGGACATCTCGACCCATCAGGAAGAGTCTCAATCTAGGAGAAGCCGTCCCGGCCAAACCGGCTCCTTCCTAGACCGGCCGACTCAGTAACCAAAGCCAAAGAGCGAATTGGCCCAATCAGACTAACCTAGCCTAAGTGTGCTCATCTCAGCCGAATCCAGCTCAAGTGCCATGCCACTCTTGAAAGAAGCTTGCAACGCAAGGATGATCATTAGAAGGATAGAATAGGCAATCTAGTTCTGTAATTCTGTTAGGGAAGTTAGTTAGGAATAGGCATGCGTCACAAGCTGCCTAACTCATGTATATATAGGGTATGTTGGGCACGTTTTTAGGGCGGCTGGAATTAAAACCTAAATCCATATTCATCTACACTCCATTCTCTCGCTCTCGCGGCCCAAACCCACGGTGGTGCACAGTGCTTTAGAAGCGTCTCTCTCGATCGAGGAAGTACAAGTCAAGAATTGGGAAGCCAAAGGTTGTTAGAGGGGACCGATTGGTTAGCTAACGCACTCTGATGGACTCGATCCTCAGCGTCCTAACTATTAACGGTGAACCATCACTACTCTTCCATGGCGATCATTGTGGAATGTGGAACCATTGAATTCACACCCTATATTGGCACTCTGTTTTCAATAATACAAGTAGTTTTTATTGCTTATCTCTTGAGTATGAATACTGCATTTAATCTACTTTGTTGTGTCGCGATTGTACATTGTTAAGTAGACCAACATTAGACTAGGCCGATCGAAACCGGTTTAACAACTTAATTAGGTAATCGATTAGAGAACCTAAAATCAACCCCAAACTTAATCCCTACCAATTGATGAGGTAGCGATTGTGTAAATCCTCAGTATGGCAATGGACGAATGTTTGGCGATCATCATAAGAATCTCATGTTGATTCGAATGACATATAGATGGCATTTACTTTCATACTTAGTTTATTTATGTCATTATCTCTCTATAACCAAAACCCCCCTATTTTTGCATTTCTGTCTAAGATTGAGTCTAGTCTGACTATGTTGCGTCCAAGTTTGTGCTTTGCCTAGACCGTGTCGGATTCGTCTCTACCGAGACTGGATCGGATCAATCTTTGCCAAGAGCAAGTCGGTATTCTACACTTAGTGTTTTTTGCATTAACTCTGATTTCTACATTAAGCCACAATAGAACACACTATGTCCTTGAGAGAATTTGACCTAGGGTTGACTATACTATAGTTAGCTTTAGTTATTTGATGTGTGTAAGACAACTGCAAACCACTTTATCAATGGGTCAATCTTAAAAACAGACTTGGTAAACAAGAAAGAAAACAGACTCGACAGTTAGTAAATAGAAAACAAACTCAACAATTAGTAAATAAACAGACCCAACACTTAGTAAAAAAAACCAATTCAACAATTAGTAAACAAACAGACTCAATATATTAAAAAAAATAGACACGGCCACTAATACTTAGACACGGCACTCTACAGACTCAAATTCGGCAATTACTTAGACTCGGCACACTCGGACATAGAATGTGTGTTGCCGACAACAGCACCAATTGATAGCGTTAGATTTAGTCATTATTTCTACTATCAAAATACTAGATTTCCTATGTTATGGGTAGCATAGGGGCAACCTAGGTTGAATCTCTCAAGGAAACATACTTCGAGTGTGATCTAGTGTAAAAGGCTGGAAAGGTGCAGATTTGGGCGTGTAGACTGCGGATGCGGCTAAGCTAAGTATTATGGGGGGGTTAGCAAAGAAAGGTAAAGTTTGCAGAAAGTAAATGATTAACTATGGAAAGTAAAATCTACCTATTTCTATCGGAACAAATACTTATCATATCGACTACAAAGGTTATCAATGAGATGGTTTTGATTTAGGTTCCTAGAATGCAAGAAATTCCTCACCAACATAATTCCTAAGACAATCGCCTAACATTCGTCCATTGCCGATTGTGGACTTACACAACCACGACCTCGAGTTAGAAAGGATTACGCCCATGGTTAATGTAGGTTGTCTATTGATTACCTATATTATTGCTTAGATTGGTTCTAACTGGCCCTTAATCTAGCGTGACCTATTCCTATTATGCACGACCGTGACACAATCAAAAACAGATTAAGCTATAGGAGTTACAAACATAAAAGTAAAGAGAAACAAATTCATTCATTGATTAACTAGTGTACCAATACATGAAGTGGATATAGGGGAAAAATGGTCTAAGCTTCCCACGACAACCGCCAATGGTAGCTGTAGTGTTCCACCGAAGATGGCCAGATACCGAGGGGTTGAATCACCAAGTAGTGTGCCAGAGAGCCCTGAAAGTCTCCTCTTGGCAACCGGTCGCTACCCAAATACAGGTACTGTGTCCACTCGACCGACTGAACGCCCTACTGATGCACCATGGAACAAAGAGGGGTGAAGTGAGAATGGAGGTGAATGATGGATTATGCATGTGTATTGTACGTGTTATCGATAATCTTCGCTCGCTAACCTATGAACTTAGCTATATGTCCTTATTTATACATGTATCTACTAACTAACTCTACAATAGAAATAACTAAATTAATTTCCTGACAAAACAGAAATAATGGAAATAACAACTATCTAACTAATTCCTTGAATGACCACGTGCTAATTACAATTGCATACATGCTTGAAATTGCCGAAGTGGAATCGGTCTTTGATGTCAGGATGGATCCGGATGGATGGGAGTCGACATCTGAAGTCATCATCTGGTTTGGAGTCGGCATCGGGATAGGACTCAAACATGGAGTCGGCCTACGGAGTCGGATCTATAGGAGTCAGTATGCGAAGTCGGCATCCAACTACTGATGATAGAGTCAGCCTTATGGAGTCAGCTTCATCTGACCAGGATGCTTCCAGCCTCAATTGGGATGACTTTGATCTGGAGTCAGCTTCATCCGATTCTGATGGTTCTAGTTTGTAGTCAGCTCTATCCAATCTGGAATGGTTTCAGTCTCATTTGGGATGACTACATCTAGTTGAGACGGAGTCAGCCTGGTGAGGTTTCGTCTAGCCTGGACGACTTCCTCCAGTCGAGTTGACTTCGCATGGACTCTATTTTGACCTGTAAAACAAGACTACTCTTTTTGTTAGCTAAAATCAGTAAATTAGCCTAGATTTGTATTTTCCCTATTTTACCCTAGGAAATCTGAATCTTAGCCAATTCGTGATTCTTAACTACAAATTAGAGTTTATTCTATCCATCTTAAGACCATAGAAGGTGTCTAAAATAGGAATTATCAGACCCCACACTTACTTTTTGCACTCCTAGGCAAAATCAAGAAGAAATCATTTAGGAAAATTTTGAACAAAAAACTTGACTGCGAGAGGAAGATATGTATTTAAATGAAATCATTAAAGGATAAAAGAGACTAAGCATACATTCACCCCAGTTCAAGATATCCAACAATCTAGGAAAGTCTATTCTCCACATCCAAAGTAAATAAGCAACATCCAAATTTCAAGGATCAACCAAAAAAAATGATAGAGTCCTCACCGGATATATGCTATCATTCTCTTAAGTGTTTTGGATTTATGTTTACACTCAAAAATCCTATGTTACTAGCACTACCAAGTTTTGACTAGCCTTTATATTTTTACAACTTGAACACACATGCCATAATGATCAATAGAACTTTTATTTGGGTTATAATGTGGCCAGGGTGGGATATAATGAAGGTAAAAGTGAGTTTTTAATAACCAAAAGGGGAGAGAGGAGCAATAGGGAATAAGTCCATAAGTATGGAGACTAACCCCAGAAAAATATTTCACATAACACTCTCTGTATTTCCCTTTATATTCTTTTCTTTATTTTCCCACTTTTTATTTTTCTTTTGTATTCTTGCAGCCTTATGTTGCATTTTTCTTGCAACCCTTTTTGCTTTTGCCACTTCCTCCTTTATTTATCCTCTCTTTTTATTTTTGCCCCTTTTTTTTTCTTTTTCAACAACCCTTTATCACAACAAAAATGCATTACTTGGTACTAGCCAATCTTTCAGTGTACCACGCGCAACACCTACCCCCACACTTATGTGGAACATATTCCCAAAACAATTCCAAAGCTCCTCTGACCCTTACAGTTTAGGTCGATCATGGTTTTTCCGCTTTTGCCTTGTAATGAGCTACCATCAAGGGATTTTATTTTCATGGTAGGTTCATTTGGCTAGTAGCTTGTGAAGAAAGAAGGCCTAGATCATGTCATTAATGCATGTGAAACAAGCAGTATAAAAGAGAGTCAAGGCAAAACCTAAAGTAATCTAGTAACATAGATGCAAAATCATACAAGAAAGAATAGAATGGCAAGATGTAAAGCCATTTCATATAAGGCCCAAAAAATTCTCATACAGCTAATTGCTCTATCACTAATGGTTTCAACTTTAATTTTTTAGTCACTTATTTTCTAAGAATGCAAAAATTTTGTTCCATGTCAAGTTGTGACACCTCTCAATCCAGGATTATGCACTACATTTTCATGTTTTATTCATCCTAAAGAAACTCATTTAAACTTTGCAAAAGATTTTTCTCAGCAATCAAAAAATAGAAAAACAACTAGAGAAAATCGAAACAAAACAGAAACATCACAAAAAAGGAAACGAACATCAAAAACAAAAACCGTAACGGAGCCAAAGTTGGCATGGACCCAGCCAAAAGGGAATTGGAACCAGCATGGACTCGGCCGATAGCGACGTACAGAAAACAAAGAAATAGACGAAGAAAAAACAGAAAAACACCTACGACTAAACCCTTCCCCTTCGCCCCCCCACACACACACACACTTAAATGAAGCATTATCCTCAATGCAAACATATATGCACATAAGAGAAAAGGGGAAAATAAGAAAAAACTTCTTTCTCAAGGGGGAAAGAATGTGCAAAATTTTATATCTAGTATCATTACTCTACTCCTGTTTATAATAGCTTGAGGGAGTCTCCTCCTCATTCATCTGGATAATTTCAATATGATATCTTTTGATTGCTTCTTCAACAACAATTTGCATGGTGCATGCTTGACCAGGTGACCAAAGAAGCGGCTTGGCTTCTTCAGGGTAGGTAACAGCTCTTTTACCTAGAGCTGGTTGGCTGTATTTATTGGAACTTGTGATGGCGGTACCTTGGATGTCAAAGCTATAACCTCCAAAATATTTTCATTGTCTAGAACTCTTGCACTCCTGCACTCATTCACGATTAACAGAATTTTTAAAACCAATATTTTCAGAAAATTCAAAATTTTCAAACAATTTAGAATGTAATTTTATTAAGGCTTGTAACGGTTGCACCATGGGTGGTATTGGTATTAACTCTTCTACAGATGAGGGAAGCTGAAGAAAATTTACTCGCTGCTTTCTGACTCGACAGCTGGGATTGGATTTGGCTGTCCGAGTGTAGAATCAACTGTCTTAGTGTCATCCTGGTTTGCCGACTGTAGAGTCGGTTACCGGGGAGAGTTGCGATTTCTGTCTGGTTGCAGACTTGGTTACCGAGACCAGACTCGACTTTTGCGTGGTGATGGACTCGGCAATCTGAAACAGACTTGGCCTCGCCCTATTTGCAGTTTCGACTCTCGGAGGCATACTTGGTTTCTTCTTGAGTGTTGGAGTTAGAATTGGCTCCCTCCATGTTGCTGGAGTAAGTCATGGCTTCCTCCCGAATGTAAGAGCTAGTCTTAGCCTCCTCTCGATTTTTAGAGTCGAACCCGGCTCCCTTTTGATTCCTGGATTTGGACTCAACTCTCATCACTATTGCCGCTTCTGCCCCTACCAGCCCTTCAACAATAGCAACACGAATTTCTGCACAAATGGATCACTCCATGTCTCCATCACACCTGCATTCACAGTTGGCTAAACAAGGAAAAGAAAAATCAACCATGTTAGCAAGGTCAAAAATATCAAAAGAGTCAGCAAGATCTGGCACATCAGTTGAAAAAATATTAACAGGGTCCAAAACTTCAGTCCTAGAATTTGGAACTTTAGCCAAGTTGGACCTGTTAGCCATAGAATCCGAAATTTCAATGGAATCGACAAAATCAAAAATATTGACCACAGAGTCGGCCATTTCAACCACACTAAAACTGCCTGACACATCAATCACAGAGTCGACAATTTTAACACCATCTGACATATCAACCACAGAGTCGGCAGTTTCAACACCTACCGACATATCGGCAAGGTCAGCATCAGCACCTATGGAATTAGAACTCCCAATCATATTGACCGAAATATCCATCAAACTGCTACGTATGTCGGTATGTTGGCGTCTTGCCCATCAATGCTCCTCCACTAGAAACAGAGTTAGAACTACCACTTACTACTATGTTCCTAGCTTTTCTTAATCTATGTAAAGTTATTTCTATCTCAAGATCTAAAGCATACAAAGGGTCAGTGCTACTCCTAGTCATGCATTATAAAAATCATGCAAAAACATTAGTGTTATAGTAAAAAGATAGAGGGTTAGTAACTATTAAAATGTAAATCAAAATGCAGTTGAGAAAGTGAATAATGCTACAACTATTTTTTTTATTTTTGTTTTTGTTTATTTTTTTAGCAGTGAAACTCACACAAAACTAAAACATAATTAGCATGCTATTTTATTATAGGATCCAAATCAAAACAGGCAGATTTTAAAACTGACTCTATGACTCGACTGACATAGCAAACTACAGACTCAGGATTCAGCTATCACTCAGGTTTGGCACACAAAGACACAAAAGAACTTGTGTCCCTGGCAACGACGCCAATTTGATAAGAGCATGTTTAGTCGTGTTCCGTTTATCAAATAAACTAAAGCTAACTATAGCATAGTCAACCCTAGGTCGAATTCTCTCAAGGACACAGTGTGCTCAATTATGAATTTGTGTGAAAATTAGAGAAATACAGAAACTCAAGTGTAGAACGCAGACTCACACTCAACTAAGTGCCAAGTTACTTTTGGCAGAAACTGAACTGAAATGGTCTCGGTGGAGACTTACCTAACTCGGCCTCAGTTGAATGCGGACAAACGCAATAGAGTTGGACTGACTCTGTTTCAGACTAAAACGCAGGAAACAGGGGGGTTGGGTGCAAGTTAAGTAAAATAAATAAAACTAAAATGTGAATGCAGCTAAGCTAAACTACTATACTGCTACTACTATTATTACTGTTACTGCTGTTACTATTGTGTTCATGTTTAGTCCAAGAATCAAGGTCATTCTGGTTCATTCACTCAGTCCACAATCCTTATCAACCTTTAATGTTCTTATGACAATCTCCAAACATTCATCCATTGCCATACCAAGGATTTACACAATCGCTACCTCATCAGTTGGCAGGGATTAAGTCCAGAGTTGATTTTAGGTTCTCAATTAGGTTCTCTAGTTGATTACCTATTGAATTAGTTAAACCAGTTCCAATTGGCTTAGCTTAACATTGTTCTCATTGATTCATGCAATCGCGATGTAGCAAGAGAATTAGAGTTTAGGAATGCAATAGAGATCAGAATTCAAAAAACACTTATATTGAGTTTAGGGTTGGCAGTTGAGTTGGGGCTGAGGTAGCCTCTGAGCTGGATAGCTGACGTGGATAACACTGTTGGGCCACTCCTAATTGGGCTGCACCTTGCTGGACCGAGAAGCCTAGCCTGGCTGGGACGACTTCATCTAGGCTGTGACCTCTCATGATGGGCCGAGATCATCTCGGTTCATTCCTGCAAGGAAAGAAGAATAAATCTTTTATTAGCTAAGATCCTCGAATTAGCACAGATTTATGATTTCTCTATTTCTAGGTCCTTGATATGAATCTCAACTAATACTCATCTCTTAGACATTTATTTATCTGAAGAACACCCATCATAGGTCCCTGTAAGGTGTATAGAATATGACTCATCAGTTTGCAATCAAATTCACAATCAAAGAAATCATCAAAGAAGAATGAAAAACTCATATCACAATGCTCTATTTTTCTGAAATTTGTGAAATTGAACTCAAAGAAAGCAATTTGCACCAATTAATCAACAATTAAACTGATTAAGAGGAGATTAAACCGATTAAAAAGGAATTGAATCGACTAAATCACTGACAAATAACTAGTTGAACAAAACCTGAGCTTAAATTTCAACAAGCATGAGTCATTGAAGCAAGATTATGCATTAGGAAAGATTACCTCTTCATGCAAGTTTGATAGATGCAGAATCGAGGAGAATGCTTCAATTTGCAACATGAAGTGGAATGAGTTACAACTCGATCAAGGTCAAATACCGAAGCTTATTTAGCTCTAATACCACCTAATACGAACCTAGATCCCTGTAGGACCCTGAATCTGTCCGGCCCAACAAACAGTTTCATAAGAAATCTCGAACTCAAAGAAGGCTCGCGCCCAAGAGGGCTAGGAAGAGACCCATTAGGAAAGTCAGCCGACTCAGCCACGATTGAAAGGAAGAGCATAGCATACGTGACGGCAGTCAGCGGGGCAATACCAGCAAGGATGTGCACAAACCGACCCATGACTTGGACAAGGCCCAAAAGAACCAATGACCACACCAATGTAGGGTAGATGTGGAAAAGGGGTCCAAACGACCAGGGACTTGAAATGCCCATGCGAGGCCCCACCTCAACAATGACAAAAGTGCCTAGCATAGTAGAATAAAAAAGAATCCGCCACCTCAACACAGACGTAACAACCTCACCAAAATCAGAGCAATTAGAGTTGCACAATCTTCTGAAAGGAAAAGAGAGGCTATCAATAAAGCCACACCAGCAAACCAGGGGCCCCACCACCATTAACAAAACAAGATCCTCGCCAATCGCAACAAAGGAAAGATCCATGTCAGCCACGAATTTAGGAGAACATGCCACGATCGAGCGCAAGGTCCAACGAGCATCAGCATGGGAATCACCAATGCTAACAAACTGGATCAGAAGGTAGGGATGCTTCTAGATGGCAAGATCATACGCTCTCTCAACATTTGATGAGTCATAAAACACACATCATAAGTGGACCTAAGAAGAGTTCCACTAAGCAACTCATGTACTTAAAAGATGATTGTTAGCTAAGATTCAGATTAAGGGCCTAAAATCAGAGAAAAACACAACCCTGTGTCTATTCAAGGTATTAAGCTAACTAATTCTTTCATTGCAGGTCCATCCAGGCTTGCAGCCATCACGGGGAGAACTCAGCCCGAGCATCTCCAGCCAAGCCCAATTCCCAGTAACTCACCAGATAGTAGCCCAATGAGGAGCGGCCCAGTTGCGTCTTCCATGTCAGCCACCCAACACAGAGGCCAGCCCAGCACCAGCATGGAAGCCACGTCACTCCTGGAGAGACCAAGTTCTTTCTAGCGCACTTTGCAAGGGGAATATTAGGAAATCTATTTTTGTAATTCTGTTAGGCATCGAGGTTCGTGCGTTCATGTATAAATAGGAATAGTCGTGTACAATTTAGGGGTCTTTGAATTCACCCTTAACACACTCGCATTGTATCCATTCTCTCGCTCTCACTTTCCCTTCGTTTACGGTGGTGCACGGTGCTGCAATGGTGTTTCTCTCGATCGAGGAAGTACACGTCTAAGACTGGGAAGCTGAAGTTTGTCAGAGGGGACTGATTGGGATTTCCAACACACTCTGGTGAATCTGATCCTCGGCGCTCAGGCTACTGGAGGTGAACCACCACCATCAACCATGGCGATCGTTGTGGAATATGGATCCACCTGAATTCAGACCATTGTGTTTGTACTATGTTTCCTATTAATCAATTTCATTCTGCATTTCTTATCTTTGTTCCTTTCCTCTTCTATAATTCACGGATTGAATCGCGATTGCATTTAAAACGTGAACAATGTTAAGCTAAGCCGATCGGAACTGGTTTAACTAATTTAGTAGGTAATCACTTAACAAATGTTGATTGAGAACCTAAAATCAGCTCTGTGCTTAATCCCTGCCAATTGATGGGGTAGCAATTGTGTAATTCCTCGGTATGGCAATGGACGAACCTTTGGTGATTGTCATAAGAATTCCCAAGGCTGATATGGACTAAGAACTGAAGTGAGGAAATTGGACTGGACTTGGATTGATAGAACTGAACACGAGCACAGTTATATCACAATAATAAAAATAGTAAAACCAGTAGCATTAGTGTATGTTCATCGCATTCATAGTTTGGTTTACTTTCCGCTTTACTTGAATTTCAATCCCCCTCATTTACTGCTTTTAAGTCCAAGACAGAGATAATCCGTCTCTGTAGCGTCAGTATGCACTCAGCCGAAACCAAGTCGGATAGATCTCTTCCGAGATCATTTCGGCTCAGTTTCTGCCGAGAGCAACTCGGCCAGTGCCGAGACGAGTCAGTACTCTACACCTCAGATTCTACGTCATTTCACTCCACACCGAATCACAATTGAGCACACTATGTCCTTGAGAAAAATTGACCTAGGGTTGACTATGCTATAGTTAGATTTAGTTATTTGATGCGCATTAAGACGACTAAAATGAGCTTATCAGTGTTCCCCCCCAAAGGCTATAAAAGGCCTCAACATGAATAGCTCGAGGCCAAGAATCGAAGATAAAAGAGAGTAGGAGGGCGATCCCTAGGGGAATTGTTGTGCGAGCCGTGACTCGAAACCTTGAGGGAACCCATCACCAACATACGTCTCGATCAGCTCTCTGAATACTAGGTAAACTTCTACTCTTGGCCAAACTTCACCTCAGTTATAGGTAATCTTTCCACCCACAACACTCCCGGTTCTGCCCAACCCCCCGTGCCCCATATTACCATCACATAGCACACCCCGTGTCAAGCCGAGTCGATACACTCCAGATGGCGAACACATAGTTTGCTACTGACGAAACCCGAGCCTATCCCCATCAGACCATCCGACCCTCTCCAAATTAAGCACACATGATCTGTCTATACACTTCAGATGGTGAACACACAGTTCGCCACTGACAAAAACCGAGTCACCCTTGTCTAAATCCTACACTCTCTAATTGACCCGACTCCACACCCCGAACCATTGTCACCCAATTGACCTAGCGTCAAACCGAGTTAGAAGGCACTAGGTGGCGGATTTATAGTAAGCCTCCATTTGAGAGTCGAGTCAGTCAACCTCCCCAGCTGCATATCTATTGTGCCTCACCTGACCCCGAGCCATTGGGTACCCTCTCTCTAGTCAGCACAGTAGGAGCACTCTCAAACATTCCATCCGACATTGAATCGAGACCCCTACCGGATAGTCCTGGTTTTGACTTTGAATCACGAGAGCTGAACACCAATCGAAAAGATCAGCTCCCACGACCCCGACCTCGACGGACACCCCAAGGAAAAGTCTGACCAACCTAAAACCCATGCTTTGTCATTAACCCCATCCCCAAGGAAGGACGCCCAGTGGAAAGTCCGACTCTATCCTGACTATCAAGAACTACGTCAACTTTGACTTCTCACAGACGGTAGATACGTAGGAGCAAAAGGCATACTCTTTTCAACTTAATCCACCCCTTTAACCTAGTATCCCGCGCCATCTTCTAGCCATGTTTCCCCGCACCGTCTAAAGGATGGTAAAGGTTATGCAGTATGACATTCAGAGGGTAACTACCAGATGGTAGGCGGATAGGGTGACACATCATTCCCATGCGTAACCGGCTCCTTACCCAGCTTCTCTGTCCCGAGACCATGCCTTATCCGTTCCCGGTTTCCAATGTACCCTTAAACACTGGTTGCGACTCCTTCCCTAGTCGCATCGACCCAAGCAGATCATTTTCGAGTCAACCATCCCTAGATTGGCGTAGCCGTGTCGACCCAAGCATGTTGGGAACCTGCTAACACCTGGCATGTTTCAACTGTTGATCCGTTCGACCCACGCCCCCATCCGCTAAATCTGCCCCCGATGCAATTTAGGTTGCGTCAGATGGCGACTCCGCTAGGCAAATGCACTTAGGTGTGAGTCAAGCCCTGCCTAACCGAACGGCATACTGCATAACCTTTAGTTCAATTTTTGCTTATGTTAATTTTATTACTTGATGTTATACATGTTCCCCTTTGGATAGACACTGTATGTATATCTCGTACGGTGCTTCTAACTGCTTGGGGGCAGAAGGGGCAGGGGACGAAAGTTATTGGCACTTGCCATTAAACCAAATTTTGAGAGGGTTCTATTCCTAGGCCTGTGTGATAGAAGAGTGCTAGGCGTGTAGTGACTTCCTTCTTGGAGTTTATCTCTAGACAGTAGGTCACGATAGCCCAACTAGAGCATGATCTTGTAGGAGATGTTCACATTCTGCGATTTATTCCTGTTTGTGAAAGGTGTGATAAGCTTGTTTTACTCGTCTCAACGTGCATCAAATAACTAAAGCTAACTATAGTATAGTCAACCGTAGGTCGATTTTTCTCAAGGACACAGTGTGCTCGAATTGTGATTTAATGCGAAGTAAAATAAAGCAGAACCTAAGTTGTAGAGTATTGACTGTCTCGGTACTGACCGAGTCGCTCTCGGCAGGGACAAGTCCGATATGGTCTCGATAGAGACTTATCCGACTCGTCTCGGCTAAGTGCGGACAGACGCAACAAAGTCGGACTAACTCTATTTTAGATCGAAAGGCAGGAGACACGGGGATTAAATGCAAGTAAAATAAAGACAGAAAGTAAACTACGAATGTAAATGCAACTACACTAAACTACTCCTAGTGCTACTTCTACTACCGTGTTCATGTTCAGTCCCAATAGTCAAGGTCCTTCTAGTTCAGTCACTCTAGTTCATAGTCCATATCATCCTTCGATATTCTCATGATGATCGCCAAACATCCGTCCATTGCCATACTAAGGATTTACATAATCGCTACCTCATCAGTTGGCAGGGATTAAGTTCAAGCTAATTTTAGGTTGTCAATTAGATTCTCTAATTGATTACCTACTGTATTAGTTAAACCAGTTCCGATCGGCTTAGCTTAACATTGTTCACTTTCTAAATGCAATCACGATTCAAATCGTGAACTAAAGGAGAGGAGTGCAACAGAGATCTGAAATCAGAAAACACTTATATTATTGGAAATGAAATACAAACACAAGGTCTGGATTTGGTGGTTCCATCTTCCACAATGATTACCATGGTCGACGGTGATGGTTCACCTTCGTTAGTTAGGACGTTGAGGATCAGGTCCACCGGAGCGCGTTGGTGATCTAATCAGTCCCCTCCAACAACCTTCGGCATCTCAGTTCCTAACCTGCACTCCTTCGATCGAGAGAAGCGCCAATGACAACACCGTGCACCACCGCGAATGGAAGAAATGAGAGCGAGAGAAATTGGGAGTTAATGCGAGTGGGAGATTATGAATGCCAAAGACCCTGATTTATTCATAGTTGCGCCTATATATACAGGGCGAGAAAGCTAACGTCCCTAATAGAATAACAAAGTGAAATCCCTATTCTACCCTTGTTATGGCTTGTGCTGCAAGCTACTTCTAGGGTGACATGGCTGCTAACTTGGAAAGTGCCACTGGGCTTCGCTCTGTTCACTGGGCTGAGTCTTGGGCTGGGTCTCCTTTAGATGAGTTGAGAGTCTTGCTGGACCTACAATGAAAGAATAGTTAGCTAATGCCTTTTGATTTAACATAGAATTGTGTTTTCTCTACTTTTAGGTCCCTAATCTGAATCTTAGCTAACAACCGTCTTTTAAGTACATGAGTTGCTCATTGACACTCTTCTTAGGTCCACCTATAGTGTATGATTTATAACTCATCAAGGTGCCTGGAACAAATCCTAAGCTCTGGCAGCCAAGTGTGAGGTGTGACTAAAGCTCTATAAGGATTCCACAGTTGCCCTAGAACCCATAGGACGAGACATACCCGCCCATAGGAAGACAGGGACCCTTCCACGCCATGTCGGTAACGGTCATTATCCTTATTCACTGCAAAGTTGACCCAAAAAAAAACGCTCAAAAACATGACTTATACATGCATACATAAAGGATAAGTGGGAGAAAACATAGCATGCATTGCATAAACATACCAACCCCTGATGAACATTAGTTGTCAATTCTCATGTGCCCGTTGACCCCGAAAGAAAGCATGTCAAGCATGACCTTTCCTCCTGCGTTTCCATGCATGCCATCATTAACTTATAATGTGCATTATGCAACCACACCTAATAAGCATGTGTGGGGATACCAGAAAGGCTAAGCTGTCCGCATATATGACGTGCTCCAGATCTAAGGCCATGGAGGACAAGGTGGGAGCCCTTGAACTACAAAATCAGGACCTCAAGGGGGAGGTGAACCAATTGAAGGAATAGATGGCCCAGATGTTCCAAATCCTTTCTCAAACCAACGCCGTCGTCACAGCCATGACCGACCAATACGTTGCCCGTCAAGAACAGGAGCAAGCAAAAGCTGAGGCCCAACACCAGGCCTCGTGGACCATTCTGCCTTTCGTGATTTACTAGCAGATGCCTCAAGTCGAAGAAAAATGGCATTCCCTGGAAGAACAGCTTTGAGTCATAGAATGGGGAAGTAGCTAAGAACTGGAAGTCGTAGACCTTTGCTTAGTTCCGGACGTAGGTCTCCCAGTCGAGTTTAAGACCTCGGAATTTGATAAGTACAAAGGAAGTTTTTGCCCCAAGGTCCACCTCGCTATGTAATGTAGAAAGATGGCAGCCTACATACACGATGATAAGATCCTCATCCATTGTTTTCAAGACAGCTTAACGGGGACAACCCTCGGTTGGTATGTTAGCCTGGAGCGAGGGAGTATCAAAACGTGGAGGGACCTGGCGGAAGCCTTCCTGAAGCAATACAAATACAACAAGGATATGGTACCAGACAGTTCTCGGCTCTAAGGGTTGGCTAAGAAAGAGCACGAAGGCTTCAAAGAGTATGCACAACGATGGCGCGAGTTGGCGGCACAGGTTCAACCATCGATAACTAAAAGGGAGATGGTTACCATGTTCATTGATACTCTCTCGTCCTCGTATTACGACAAGGTGGTAGGAAATGCCACCTCTAACTTCACAGATCTTGTGACAGTCGATGAAAGAATCGAGCTGGGCATCAGACGTGGGAGGTTTTCCCAAGCAAGCAGTAGCGAAGGTCTTGCCAAGAAGCACACAACAGAGAAGAAGAAAGGTAAAGCCAATGCAGTGATGGTAGGACCCATCTTCCCACAAGGGAAGGGGGCATCTCCGCCCTATATGACCCGATATGCCAATTTGCCCCCGACGTTGTATGGCCCTTTGCAAACTAATATAGGGATCATCAACCCAAGGCCGGCATAGCAAGGCACGAAAGGAAGCCCCGAACACTGAATCCAATCCCCATGTCTTACATAGAGTTGTTGCCCTAGCTACTAGAGCAAAAGCTCGTGAAAATAATTCCCCTCAAGCCCTGGAGCCCCCGTATCCGAGGAGCTATGACCCAGTGCCAAGTGTGACTATCACAAAGGAGTTGTAGGCCATGCCACCAAAAGGTGCTAGACCTTAAAACACAAGGTTCGGGACCTCCTAAATAATGGACTGCTCTGTTTCTAGGACCAGGAGCCAAACATCCAAAGCAACTTGCTCCCGGCCTACAGGGGCACAACAACGCAGTAAACCATGGAAATGGAGGGAGGGTCAAGGGCCTCGACGGACACGAGGACAAGACTCGAGGCTACCCGCGGTCGCGGCTATGACAACTAGGTCCGGTTAGCATGACCCAGGGAGAGGGGGAGGTCAGTACAGATAATCCTAAGCGTGTGGGCCTATAGGAGTCTCATGTCCCCAGCCCAAAGTTATGGTGATGAAGGAGCGACTGCATGGGCCGGCGGAGTAAATATACCTCAGGGCCCAAGGGTCAAAAGTTGGGCAGCCGAAGTGTTTCCTGATCTAGTCTCCCATCATAAATGTGCATGTGCATAGGCCTTGTGCCACCTTCGAGTGAATTAATAAAATATACTGTAGTTACTTTCTTTTCACGTAGTCATCCTATGTATATTCCACTGTCCAAAATACATCCATTTCTTTTACTCGAAACCACGACTAAAGTATACCTCTTTTCGTGCTTTCTGAATACGGTAAAATAAAGTGTCTTAAACATGAAAACCAGCCCTGAGATTGGTGACGAGACCCTCGTATCTGACAATGTTAGCAAATCCAGTAGGGAAGATAAGAGGGAAAGCCCAGAGGAAGAAGCCTCGAGTGAGCTAGAAGGAATGGTAGAACAAGAAGGACCATAACCCTGTAACTAAAACTTAGAAATCACCAGCTTAAGGGCTGAAGGAAATCTGAGAGAAAAATGAGAGTCCCTGACTCGGGATAAAAATTGGTCAAAGGGATGTGCCAATGCCCCTATATGGACGTACCTAGACACCCCTGGTTTAAGCACCACTATCATTGAGCATAGTTTTCCTTGGGCTCTGAAAGTAATCCCAGTCTGACAATGGCTGAGGAGGGTAAAAGCTGGGGAGGCCAAAAGAAAAAAAAAGAAAAAGAAAAAAAGGAAAAAAACAAAAAAAAAGCAGCCCCCAATCAAGCCAGGGCCACTTGGAACATAACGACCTCGAGGCCGAAACCAAATCTAGGGACACGACCAAGGGTACCATGAAAACTCCATGCCATTGAGCAAGCTTTTTCGGAGAAGCTCTGTCTTTGGGTCGAACCCAAGAAGGTGCGAACTCTCGCCCCGCCATCGAGGACAAGGTCGAACCGTTCCACCCCCAAAAGCTCGAAAAAGGAAGAATGCAAAGGGTCGACCCCCGAGTCTTTAGGATGGAGGAACTAACACCAACGGACACGAATTGAATCACCATCAATTCCTCGGTTGAAGGTAGTAGGCTAGAGGTTGATCCTAACTTTCACCATCAATTCCTCGGCTAAAGGCAATAGGCTAGAGGCTGATCCTAACTCTCACCATCAATTCCTCGGCTAAAGGCATTAGGTTAGAGGCTGATCATGACCCTCGCCATCAATCCCTTAGCTAAAGGCATTAGGCTGGAAGCTGGTCCTAATTCTCGCCATCGAGTCCTCGGCTGAAGGCATTAGGGTAGAGGTCGGTCCCGATTTGCATTATCGAACCTATGGTTGATTACGGGCCGACTTTGACCTATGTCTTACCCTGTGAGCCCCTCAAGAGAGGCTCGTGTTCACAAACTTGGCTCATCATTAAATGCCACCCCCCCCCCCCCCTTTCACAGCATATTTTATTAGCCGAAGGAGTACTAATGCACCTTTACGCCAAGACGGGAAGGGAAACGTGTTAGCCTATCCAAGAATCTGGCATCCCCATTGTCATGATAAGGCGCAACCCCCGCGAACTGAGGGCCAAGAGCAGTTTTTGCCTAAGCTACCGAGTCACCCCATAAGACAGAGGCAGATCAGAAGCGACGCTGTAAATGTAGACGAGCCCGAACACCCTACGCACGTGTAAGACCAGGGGAAGAGGCATTCCATGCATACATAATAACATGCATATCCCAAGAAAATTTTCCACGGCATACATGCATGCATACAAAGCAAGAATAGGAGACACCCCATGCATACATTAACACTAAAATCACCTTCCCAACTCCATGTCGAAGCCAACCCAGTGTTGTGAAAATCACCTTTTCCGACTTCGTGTCGAAGCCAATCCAGTGTTATGAAAATCACCTTCCCGACTCTGTGTCGAAGCCAACCCAGTGTTGTGAAAATCATCTTTCCCGACTCCGTGTCGAAGCCAGCCCAGTGTTGTGAAAATCACTTTCCCGACTCCATGTCGAAGCCAACCTAGTGTTGTGAAAATCACCTTCCCGACTCCGTGTCGAAGCCAACCCAATGTTGAGAAAATCACCTTTTCCGACTCCGTGTCGAAGCCAACCCAGTGTTGTGAGAACCACCTTTCCCGATTTCGTGTCGAAGCCAACCTAGTGTTGTGAAAACCACCTTTCCTGACTTCGTATCGAAGCCAACCTAGTGTTGTGAAAATCATTTTCCCGACTCCATGTCGAAGCCAACCCAATGTTGTGAAAATCACCTTTTCTGACTCCGTGTCGAAGCCAACCCAATGTTGTGAAAATCACCTTCCCGACTCTGTGTCGAAGCCAACCCAGTGTTGTGAGAACCACCTTTCCCGACTTCGTGTCCCTGTATCTCTTCTCTGCCTCCCTGTGTCTCTCCTCA
The DNA here is from genome assembly GCA_025330945.1 of Mucuna pruriens. Classification (NCBI taxonomy): domain Eukaryota; kingdom Viridiplantae; phylum Streptophyta; class Magnoliopsida; order Fabales; family Fabaceae; genus Mucuna; species Mucuna pruriens. The sequence goes on along the minus strand of JAENHJ010000287.1, from coordinate 151,510 downwards.
GCCTTTATCTGACATTGCTCCACCTCTGTGCTTAGCCTGGATTACTCTTCGCTACAAGCTTGCAGGGAGGCCACCGCCTATAGCAATCGCTGCAAGGTGTCCTCCTCGCCGTCATTGGTGGAACTAGCTGCTTGATTACGTGTGACAGCCATCGTCGCAATGGTTGTAGCAATGATGATGCCAGAACCTGGTAAGGTCCTCCATGCACCCATCTCGGATGCTGAAGCGGGGAAAGCCTTGGAAGGAAGGCTGCCCATTTGCCATTACACGCACGTCACTCACTTATCACACAAACCCAAGAATAAGGACTCTCTAGGGAAATGGTCGCTGTGATCTAAGGTACATACTCTCAAAATCAGAGATTAAGTAGAAGGGACATGCCCAAAGGCATCAGAAAGGCCGAGAGGGAAGACACTATCGCAGAAAGGAAAAGTGGCGAAAGGAAAAGGGTGAGGAACACCAGCATGAGGCTTGCCTATTTATAGCCAAAAGAGGCATGTCCAAGAAGCCAAGGAATTAAATGTGGGCGCGAAAAGTTGGAACATTGAATTCAATGCTATTGAAACCGAAGAGCGCATTTAAGAAGAAGCGACGAAGCACAGCAAAACAACATGACCCTTGCTATTCTAACTTCAAAACGCGCAACTTTTTGGCTTCCTAGCAGTTATAACGCCTAAGAGCGCAACGCTCCACGCATGCCTCTGGACTCTTCGTAAAGGCGCTTTGCTTCCATACATAACCTTCTACCTTTTGGGAAACGAGTCATCCGTCAAACCGGTTTGACTCACCAACGAGTCGGCCTCACCTCCCCAACAAGCCACCGCTACCCAGCCGACCACTCAAAAGGCCCTGCCCCTTAACAAGTCGGCATCAGCAAGTTGCCCGCCGACATGACCATTGGCCAACCCGGCACACAAACAAGGACTAAGAGGATGTAGTCTTTATTCCTGATCACCCCAGAAGACATCCACATCTCCCTTAGGCAATCACAAATAAAGAGAGGGAAACTATAGGACCCTGAATCTATCCGGCCCAACAAACAGTTCCATAAGCAATCCGAGCCACACGATCTTCTGAAAGGAAAAGAAAAGCTATCAATAAAGCCATGCCAACAAACCAAGGTCCCCACCACCATTAACAGAACAAGATCCTCGCCAATCGCAGCAAAGGAAAGAGCCATGTTAGCCACTACCCGCAAAGAGTGCCATGAATTCAGGAGAACGTGCCACGATCGAGCGCAAGGTCCAATGAGCATTAGCATGGGAATCGCCAATGCTAACAAACTGGGTCAGGAGGCAGGGATGCTTCCAAATGGCAGGATCATATGCTCTCTTAGTGTTCCCCCCCCCCCAAAGGCTATAAAAGGCCTCAACGCGAATAGCTCAAGGCCAAGAATCGAAGATAAAAGAGAGGAGGAGGGTGATCCCTAGGGGAATTGTTGCGCGAGCCGCAACTCGAAACCTTGAGGGAACCCATCACCAGCATATGTCTCGATCAGCTCTCTAGATACCAGGTAAACTTCTACTCTTGGCCAAACTTTGCCCCAGCTATAGGTAATCTTTCCACCCACAACACTCCGAAGTCTGCCCCACCCCCCATGCCCCAGATTACCATCACATAGCACACCCTGTGTCAAGCCGAGTCAATACACACTTCAGATGGCAAACACACTGTTCGCCACTAACAAAAACTAAGTCGCCCTTGTCTAAATCCTACACTCTCTAATTTACCCGACTCCACACCTCGGACCACTGTCGCCTAGTCGACCTCACGTCAAACCGAATTAGAAGGCACCAGGTGGCGGATTTATAATAAGCCTCCATTTGAGAGTCGAGTCAGTCAACCTCCCAAGCTGCATATCTATTATGCCTCACCTGCCCCCAAGTCATTAGGTACTCTCTCTCTAATCAGCTCAGTAGGAGCGCTCTCAAACATTCCATCTGGCACTGAATCGAGACGCCTACCAGATAGTCCTGGTTTCGACTTCGAATCACGGAAGCTGAACACCAATTGGAAAGATCAGCTCCCATGACCCAACCTTAGCAGAAGCCCTAATGAAAAGTTCAACCATCCTAAAACCCATTCTCTGTCATTAACCCCATCCCCAAGGAAGGACGCCCAGTGGAAAGTCCAACTCTATCCTGACTATCAAGAAGTACGTCAACTTTGACTTCTCTCAGACGGGATATATGTAGGAGCAAGAGGCACACTCTTGTCAAGTTAATCCACCCCATTAACCCAATATCCTGTGCCATCTTCTAGCCATGTTTCCCCGCACCGCCTACCAGGACAATAAAGGTTATGCAGTATACCTTTCAGAGGGTAACTACCAGATGGTAGGCGGATGGGGTGATGCGTCATTCTCATGTGTAACCGGCTCCTTACCTAGCTTCTCTGTCCTAAGACCATGCCTTATCCGTTCCCGAGTTCTAGTGTACCCTTAAACACTAGTGGCAACTCCTTGCCTAGTCGTATCAGCCCAAGCGGATCATTTCTGAGTCAACCATCCCCAGATTGGCATAGCCAGTGTTGACCCAGCATGTTGGGAACCTGCGAACACCTGCCATGTTTCAGCTGTTGATCCGTTCGACCCACGCGCCCATCCACTAAATCTGCCCCTGGCGTGATTTAGGTCACGTCAATCCCCAAAGCTTGGTTTGGATGGAACTTGCACCCAAAACCCTTACGAGGATCATGTCTTCTTGGATCAAGCTACTATGCGTAGCATGCTCTAGATTCAGAAACTAAAATCATAATAAAATTTAGTTGTTTTTATCAGTGTATTATAATGCGAAAACTAAAGATAGAGTAAAAAGGAATTGAAGTGGAAAAATGGAAAGAGTTAAGAAATGACTCCCTACGGATTTTCATAAGAAAATCATATAAGAGGAATCAAGATTCACCACAAGCCTTTCTAAAGAGCTTGATGAGAATAAAGCGTTCTAATCTAATCCAAGAACAAGTTGGGAGAATCCTCTCTAATATGCTTAACCAAGCAAATCAATTTTACAAATGAACCAAAGTTGACAAAATGAACCAAAGTTGACAAAATGATCCTAAGTGATGCTTATTTATACAAAGAATTGGTGCGTAAAAATAAAAAACTATCCTATGTGGGCCTTAAGCTGTGAGTCGTAAGAGAAGCTTCGTGAATCTTCTAGAAAAGTCCAACTTCAATTTGTGCATCTAAAGGTAGAGTGGCTTCAGCAGTTGCGTCCAAAGACATAGTGGCTTTTATAGCTGCATCCAAAGGCCCTCAAGCTTGGTCCAGGGTGTAGAGTGACTTGTAGAGTCCACGTCCAAAGGCACTTAGACTAAAGGAACAAGAAAACCAAAGGTAGCCTTTCTGCATGCAAATACATGTCGGCTTCCAAGGGTGTGTCCATTGGACTTGAGTGCGTCTATTGGACTCAGCATGTTCCAATGGGGCTCATACGTTCTTCCAGCCTTACGAGGTCATCCTATCTATTACAAGGAATGAAAAAAATGTTATACAAAGGGTCCTATTTACACGAAGACAATACAAACAAATGAGATCCCTCTTTGGACGCTTCCTGTCCTCTAAAGAATGTCATGTTCTTCTGCACTTCAACTTTCAGCTTCTTCAACCTGTCCCTAGTTAAGGGTCCGTGAAGGCTTTCCCCTGAAGTTTGGCCCACTTCCTTGATTAGCTTATCTTGGCCTCCCTTATTCGTATCATAAATACAACTTCATTTCCTATTACATCCAAACTATAAATAATTAGTTCTAAAAAGGACTTTAAATACAATATTTCATGAATATCATACTTGTTATTTAATTTAATCTACAAACCTTGTCACAAAATCCAAATATACTAAAAACAAAATTCAATGGTTATTTACATGTAAAAAAAAGGTTAACTGGAAATAAGCATGGCTAACTCCCTTTTTTTTTTTTTCCTAATATTGATCCTTAAAACATTTTGCCGTGCCATTTATTTCAACTTAAAACCCAGCAATGCTTTGTTAACAATTAACTTTATTTTCATATATCCACGAAAGATAATCACATCCAAAAATTAAGAAAACTCAACTTTTATCTCATCCTTAACCTAACTAAAGACTACTCATATAGAATAATTCAACAAATCATACATTAAATCGGAGAAAGAGAATAAGTTGACACGTTCAATGCGGTTTCTGAATGCAATGTTATAAACCTTTCTTGGACGACTTAAACAATACTTTTAGGAAGAAGTTTTCCTCTTATTTTAAGCAAAAAATTTCAGTTTGATACCCTTTCTTCATTATTTCTCCTCCATTTTTCCTATGTTTTTTCTCCCTTTCCCACTCCCTCTTCATTGTGATTATTTTTCCCTTCATGCTCCCTTTCTTCTTCTACTTGATCCGTCTTCCTTCCTTCTATTTCTTCTTCCTTTCCCGCTCCTACTCCCACTTCCTCTATTCTTCGTTTGGAACTTTTCCTCTTCCTCTGCCTTGTTTTATTTTTTATTTTTAATTATTTTTTCATTTCAAAGTCATGTAAGAGTCACTTATGACTCAGAAAAAAAATTACTTTAAAATGAGTGTGCTTGAGTGTTTTAATTTCACGAAATGTCCAATAGGACCAATGTGGAGTAAAATAATAGGAGAGTAAGATGAATATTTTGATTTTCTTAATAAGTTATAGCATTTTATTTCTTAAAAGTAATTCCTAAAAATAAAAATAAAAAAGTATTTTTCTTCTTTCTTTTCTATCTTCTTTTGAATTAAAATTTAAACTTTCTCTCCTTTAATTTATTTTCTCTAGACCAAACACAATTAATTAATGGACCTTTTTTTATTCAACCAAACGCAACTAATTATCTTTTCTAACAAGAAGAGCCTTCAATTACCATACTTGAAGTGAGGGAGAAAAGAAAAGTAATCGCACTTAAATTAAACTAAAATTAATATACACGCATAATAAGAAAAAATTGTTACAATGTACCAAAAACTTAAAAAAAATGTTCACGTAGATAGACATGTATTTAGAAAAAAAAAGTATTAAATTAATATTAATATACACGTTAATGTGTAATAAAATTATTACAAATATCAAATTTAACGCAACAAAAATACATTAGCATAATAGAAATATAAATAAATTAAACTAAAATTAATATATATGTTAGTACAATAAAAATGCCGACCCACAGTCGCAGCTGTGCCTGTGTTTCTGCTGGTAGGAAAGAAAAGAAATATAAATAATATATTATAAGAAATAAAAAAAGTAAAATATATAAAATGCTGTGTATAATAATAAGATGTTTATCATATATCACTGTACAGAAAAGGGTGGGTGACGTGGTATTTTGAATTTTTTTTCCAACGGTTGAATTTGATGAATTTCCAGAAATATCCTTCTCTAGTAATAAAAAAAAAAGGGGGTTGATGGGAATCTTAAAAGTCGAATAGGACCCGACCCGACCCTGTAGAAGCATATTTATTTGGTTATTTGAGTGGAAACTCTGGAAAGTGGAAACTCTGGAAAGTGGAAACGATTTGGCAACTGTAATTGGCGGGTGAAGAGAAAGAAACCGCCATTATCACTCACCATCTCCATCTTTTTCTTCTTGGAAGCAATAATAGTAATAATAACAAAAACAATGTGGAATCTTGAACATGATTGGTACTCTCCCAAGAGTCTTCTCAGCACTCCCACTCATTATGATTTCCCAGTACACACATCATCACACTACTCAATCTTATTTCAATCTTGCAATTTTATTTTTTTCTTATATTTTTTTAATTTTTGTGAAGGGTGATCGGTTCATACCCAATAGGAGTTTGATGGATCTTGATCAAGCCCACAGTTTGCTCACAAACCGGACAAAAAAAATTCAGAATAAACAATTCAATGTATGTTCATTCCTTCCTTAATGCTTTCACTCGTTTTATGTGTCTGATTTTGCTCTTTTCTTGTCTTTTCTTTTTCTGTTTTTCATGTTCAAGGACCGAACTTTTGAACCTTTTGATGGTTCGGACTGCACCCCTTCTTTACTGAGATTGTTTCTAAAGTTGTTAACTTTTTTTTTCCTCAAAATTCAAGGAAAGCCATTCTTGTTGAAATTCTTGAATCTTTTCTTTGGTGGATTGTTTTTTACCCCCATTTTATTTGTTTCTGGCCTCTGGAGTATCTGGTTCATGAGATTTTGAATCTTTTTATTCATTTATTTTTTTTATTTCCATTGTTGAAGTTTTCTTTTTAGAGAAGTCATGTGTACTAAGGCTTTATCTTTTATGTGTGTGTGTGTTTTCCTATATTTGAATGACAGGATGTGTACAGACAGATTGTGGATGAGAAACTAAGTTTGGATTCAGAAGGAAAGCCATTTAGGATGTTGGTTTTTAGGGGAAGTCCAAAATCAAGCAGAAAGTCCTTTCGTCATATTGACGAGATGCGAGAGGAAGAAGCAGCAGCGATGCAAAACACTAGCAATCAACATCACTGTCATAGAACAATGCCTAAGGTTCGGTTCATGTCAATGTGTATTCTTCTAATTTCCTTCTTTTTTTACATAATGATAATGATTTTATATTCTGTTTTGTACATACAGTTATCAAATTATCCATTTGTTAAAAACATTTATTGTGTTGTGAGTGATAGAATGTATATCTGTAAGCAAACTGCACCTTCAATTTGTCTTTGGTGTGACCCTGTTTTAAGTGTTCTTCAGTAGTAACCATTTCAACAGCAGGAGAATTTATTCTCTGGGGTATAACCATAGCACAGCATAAATGCTAACATTTGTGTTTATTGGCTAAAAATTTCCTAAGTTGCTGTTAATAAGGCAGGACACTAGATAGATATATACCAGGAATTTGGAGCCAACAATAGGTGAACAAGTTTAGCAAATATTGGGTTGAAAGTGATGTTTCCTATGTATCTGATTGAAGAAGCAACCAAATTAATACTATAAAATGACTGTCTTTGCAAAACTATTAACTTCATTTTCGCTGTAAGAACATTCATGTTTGCATAGGAGTAGAGCAAGCACGTCAGTTTAATATGTCAATAGTATTACTTCATATATGAAACTCACTGGTGTTGTTCAGGTTAGAAAGTAAAATCTCAAGTATGCGATTTTATTCTTAAAACGACTCAACCTAAAGTGTATTTTCCTCAAATTAGCTACAATATCCAATATACGAAGCCATGATCTCATTCTGTACTCTGATTGATGAAGTGAATAACTACACTTGCAGGGAGAATCAAGGATATTGGATGCACCAAATATTAGAAATGATTACTACGCAAACATCATGGATTGGGGGAAAAACAACATTCTGGCTATTGCTTTGGGCTCAGACATGTACCTTTGGAACTCAGAGAATAGTAATGTATTTAAGTTGCTCAAGGCCACTGACAATGATTTTCCTACTAGTGTTTCCTGGTCAGAGGATGCCAAATACTTGGCAATTGGATTTATGAGCTCTAAACTTCAACTATGGGATGCAGAAACTTCCAAACTAGTATGCATCTTTCTATCTATCTGGCTTCTTTAAGATCAGAAAGTAGTTAGTTATACACTATAAATAATTCATAGTTTTTAACTTACAGGTAAAGGTCCTGAAAGGTCATGGTAAAAGGATAGCAACCATTGCATGGAATGGTCGTATTTTAACTTCTGGAAGCCATGACAAATATATAATCAATCATGATGGTAATTAGCTGTTCCTTTTAACCCTTTAGATGTATTGAGATTATAGGATGATGAAATGAGATAATATAACATCTTGATGTTTCATGTTCTTGTAAGCAGTTAGAGCGAGAAAAAATGTGATGTCCCAGGTAAAAGCACACAGAGCAGAAGTTTGTGGTTTGAAATGGTCAAGCAGGGGAAATATATTGGCAAGTGGTGGCAATGAAAATCATGTTTATGTATGGGACTTGGCTAAAATGAGTTCATCCAATTTCTTGCACTGTTTTAAGGACCATTGTGCTGCAGTCAAGGCCCTTGCCTGGTGCCCTTATGATTCAGGTGTACTTGCTTCTGGAGGTGGCACTGAAGATAGATGTATTAAGCTATGGAATGTAAAAAAGGGAACCAGCATTTGCAGCATAGATACCAAAGCTCAGGCAAGATAGTTATATGTTTTCCTTGTTTCAGTAACTGTCTTATCTGTTATATTTTCTTAACAAACTATTGTCATTATCCAGCTTAAGCATTGTCATTATCCAAAAAGAATTAATCACCTTTCTTAATTGCATAGTATTTAGTCCATTGGACTTGTGCATCAATTTATTTTTCTAGCTGAATGATAGATGCACCTTATTATCTGCAGTAATCTGGTATTGCATGCAGGTTTGTGGATTAGAATGGAATAGACACCACAAGGAGCTATTAAGTGGTCATGGCTTTAGTACAAATGTACATCACAACCAACTTTCTTTATGGAGGTATCCATCCATGACTAAAGTTGGAGGCTTGGACCGACATGCTTCCAGAGTCCTCCATCTATGTCAGGTATGCTGCAAGTCATAATTTAAACTTAGCACAATGGTCAAATGTAAATTTTTTTAAGTGTAAAGCAAAGCATGCAATTAGCAATAGCATTTGATGTTACTGTTTGGATTTGTTTCTACACAAGTGACACATTATGTTGATGACTCCAACTTTGAGTATAAACATGAATGAAACAATTTAAACTTTAATCAGGTAATTATTTCTTCAAAATTACATTAGATTCTTCTTATGTTTTGCAGAGTCCAGATGGGTTGACAGTGGTGTCAGCTGGGGCAGATGAAACTCTTCGCTTTTGGGATGTATTTGGGCCACCTGTCACTAATACTTCTGAGATCTCAGACCTGAGTAACCTTTTGTCTCTCAAGGTGTCCCCAATAAGATGATGGAAACAAGACAATTCTGTTCACTCATGATTATATTCTTTTGTGTAAATAGTAAATTTCACATTGATCTTAATACTGCAGTGATTTTTTAATTTAGTGTTGTATAGGATTTATTGAGAGAGAGAAGTACATATATTGAGGAAGAAAGATTTCTGTATTTGTTATCTGGCAAAAGAATAGTGAAATTGAAATTATTCACTCAAACTAGCTTTACCATATTGTTTGATGGATGAGAGAGGAATCTTGTGGTTGGATAAATATATAGGTAGGTGTTGATTAACTAGGACAAAATTTGACATAAAAAAGTAGATGTTACAACCTGAAGTCAAACTCTAGTATGTGTAAAGGTTGCATGTGGCAATGATTCTTCTCTTCCCTTCTTCCATCCTTTTCCTTTGCTTTTGACATAGGTAGGAGAGACACCCAGTGACATATTCACTGCGTGACTGTGATCCATTGTGCATAGACACATTAAGTTTGTTACTGTCTATTAGTAATACTATCTTGTTTGGCCTCCATATATTGCTACCAACATAAAGGACTCCTCAGGATAGCTGAAGCAATAGTTCTTTTATTTCACCCCAAATGAGCTATATCTCTAACCAAGTTGGAAGATGGAAATTCAATGTCTACAAGAAAAAAATATGTACCGGCCGGCTCCCTGGCCCAAATCCACTAAGCGAGTCCCCCTGATCCAGCAAGGCCCAATCTATAAAGGAGAGGCCCAAAGAAGACTGAACACCCCCCAAAAACCGTTACTGGTCAGTTACCAAGTAGTTAGGGGGTTACTTGCCTGGCAAGTAACCTATACACTTACCTCTGGTCTGTATAAGAACCCAGGGAGGCTGAAAGAGAGGGGTTGGATTCCAATTGCTACGACACAAATACTACCAGAACTTTCAGACAAGAACAGTGGCGCCACCGTGGGGCGACAGTGAAACTTTTTCCCGATGCCTCAAGAATACGAGACCGACTTTAGAGTTGAGCAACTAGGAGGAAGAAAACCAGTGACGATGCCTGTCACACGTAATCAAGCAGCTAGTTCTACCAGCGACGGCGAGGAGGACACCTTGCAGCGATTGCTACAGGCAGTGGCCTCCCTACAAGCTTGTAGCGAAGAGCAATCTAGGCTAAGCGCAGAGGCCGAGCAGCGTCAGATAGAGGCTGAGGAGAGAGACAAGGAGGCGGAGGAGAGACACAGGGAGACGTTGAGGATGGCAAAGCAGCGAGAGGAAGAGCTTCGGCATCAGCTAGCGGCGGTAAAGGCGACGATTGAGAAGCCGGTCGGTCAGCTGCCGGCCGCCAGTTCCCCCACCTTTTGGAACTGGTGGTCAACCAGACACCCATTCCCCAGAGTTTTTGGGAGCTAGCTATGGAACCTTTTGATGGGACGCAGGACCCTCACACGCATCTTCAAGCCTTATATGTACATCTGGAGGAGACGACCGACTTAGCTACAAATTGTTTCCTGGAACACTGCAGGGAGTGGCTATGCACTGGTGAATTAGCTACCTCCTTTGCATCCCAATTCGCAGCAAACAAGATGAAACGTATGGAAGTAGCAGACCTCTTTGATATTAAGCAAACTAAAGGTGAGACCCTCAAAAGCTACCTAGCAGGCTTTAACAATGCTACGGTTAAGGTGAACAACCCCGACCAAAAATTCTTCGTGAAGGCCTTCCAAAAGGGGTTGAGAGTCGGAGCGACTCAATCACACTCAGAAAACCCCTCACCATGGAGGAGATTAGAACCAGAGCAGAGAAGTATATTGAGGTGGAGGAAGACCAAGCCGACCGACTTGAAGTAGAGAAGCAACCTAGGATAGGCTGTGACAGCGACTAACTCAAAAGGAAGAGAACAGGTACCCGAACAAGACAAAGGACTACCCCCCGATGTGGACCCCCCTACATGAAAAGAGAGCTCAGATACTATACGAAATCTACCACGCTAACCTACTGAAACACCCCAGAGATGTGAAAGGGCGGACTGGGACCCAACACGCAAGAGTGGTGTGAATTTCATAAGACGTATGGCCACTCCACCGAAGACTGTCGGAGCCTACGAGAGGAGATCGAGTGGTTGATACAGGAGGGATACTTGAGTCAATATGTTCGCAAAGGGAGCGAAAAGGCCCCAACTAGACCAAGAGCGGCTAGAAGGGCAGAAAGAGACGAGGCACCAAGGGAAAACCGCAGAAGACCGGAGAGGGACGAAAAGCAAAAAGAGAGGAGCAAGTCGCCCAGAGAAGGAACACTTGGCATAGGGGTGTCATTACAACCATATCAGGGGGAGGGGTGGTATAAAGATGGAGAGAAACCGCAAAAGGAAGGCAAGCGACATATTGGTAGTGCAACAGGAGGATGACACGATACCAACCCTGGTGATTTCATTTAGCGAAAGGGACATGCGGTATGACCTACCAAGGCATGACGAGCCTATGGTGATCTCGATGGTGGTGGTCGAGTACAAGGTGGAGAGGGCTCTCGTAGACCAAGGGAGCTTGGTTAATATCCTATACTGGTCAACGTATATGAAAATGGGCCTAAAACCAATTGACATGGAACCTTGTGCGGGAAAATTATATGGATTTGCTGGCGAGCAAGTGGAGATTAGAGGAGCAGTGGAGTTGGAAACCATGTTTGGGGAGGGCAATCATGCCTAAACCATCTCGGTACACTATACAATCGTTGACGTCGAAGCATCATACAATATAATCATGGGGCGGTCGGCACTAAACAAGTTGGGTGCAGTGGTCTCCACCTACCACCTATGTATGAAATACCCGGTCGGAAAGGAGGTAGGAAGGGTATGGGTTGACCATCGAGTTGCTAGGCACTGTTACGAAGATAGCCTGAGAATTGGCTCCTGGTCGACTCAAGCCAATAGGCCGGATGTGAATGTCTTAGACCTGAACCTCGACCCCAGGTGCGATGACGACAACGAGAGGCCCTTGCCTGCAAAAGATTTGAAGGAGATCAACATCGATCAAGATCCAGTCCACAAGACAAAAATAGGAACAACTTTAGGGTAGGAAGACGTGAACCACCTTATCTCTTTCCTGTGAGAAAACAGAGACGTGTTCACGTGGTCCGCGACCAACATGCTTGGGATTGATCTCGAATTTATATGCCATCGCCTTTCAATAACGTTGGGTTTCCGGCCGATTGCTCAACGACGGAGGAGGTTAGAAGAGGAGAAGAGAACCCCATCTGGTTGGCCAATGTGGTGATGGTCAAGAAGGCTAATGGGAAATGGCGCATGTGCACCGACTACATCGACCTGAACAAAGCTTGTCCAAAGGACCCATATCCCTTACCTAGCATTGACCAGTTGGTAGATGGAGCTTTAGGCTACGCGCTTTTAAGTTTCATGGATGCATACTCGGGATATAACCAGATTAAAATGCACCCCCAAGACGAGTCCAAGATCGCCTTCATAATGGATGTAGGGGCCTACTGTACAAAGGTGATGCCCTTCGATCTAAAAAACGCGGGGGCAATACCAACGTTTGATGGACCGCATTTTCGAAGGCCTGATAGGAGCCGATGTAGAGGTGTATGTAGACGATATGGTGAAGTCGGCAACAGCAGTAGATCATTGTAGGGCTCTTGGACGAGTTATTCCAGTGCTGAGGAAACACCAACTCAAGTTGAATCCCGAGAAATGCTCTCTTGGGGTTCAGGCTGGAAAATTTTTGGGTTTCATGCTAATTGAACCAGGGATAGAGGCTAACCTAGAGAAATGCCAAGCCATCATCAATATGAGAAGCCCACGGACGGTTAGAGAGGTGCAGCAACTGACTCGCTCTCCTGAGCAGTGAAACCACCAGAGTTGGAGGACCCAATCGACTCGTTGGAGGGGTTCCCTGCGAAACCAAGCGCAAGGGTCAACCAAGGGACCCAAGCCGAAACAAAACCCAAACGAGAAAAAAGGGCAAGAGAAAACACAGATAGAAAACCAAAGCAAACAAAGACAGAAATAAACTAAAAAATAGAGCGAAACCATACCTCGTTTCGCCATCAAGAGATGTAGGGAAATGTTGAAATGTTGGAAGAAGGAACGTGAAGCAGCATGAGATAAGGAAATAAGAAACAATGGCAAAACAGGAGGAATTGAGGGATCGCTTCTCTAAAGAGCAAAAGTGGGGAGCTGAGAGTAGAGAGTTTTTCCTTCGAATATGAGAAGTTTAAACAATGAAGAGGTTTAAACAATAAGTTTAAAAAAATCATATAAGCGCTCAGAAAACTAGTTGAAACGACAACCACAAACCATAATTAATACGGGCATAATGATTACGCGGTTAGTGATGAAACGTAGTAAACCAAGAGGCGCATTTATGAGGAGTAAGGGGATAGCAACGCAGCCGGTTGCCCGGTCCTAACACGTGGACGACCGTCCCCAGAGCAAAACAAGCTCTCGACCTACAGTTGAGAGCTTGGGAAGGCTGTGTACCAACTAGCTCCCTGGCCCAAATCCACTAAGCAAGTCCCCCTGATCTAGCAAGGCCCAATCTGTAAAGGAGAGGCCTAAAGAAGACTGAACATCCCCCAAAAATCGTTACTAGTCGGTTACCAAGTAGTTAGGAGGTTACTTGCTTGACAAGTAACCTATACACTTACCTCTAGTCTGTATAAGAACCTAGGGAGGCTGAAAGAGAGGGGTTGGATTCCAATTGCTACGACACGAATACTACCAGAACCTTCAGACAAGAACAAAATATATAGAGACAACTGACATTCTTTTTCATTTTTTCTTTCAAGACACATTCTTAATAGTTTGCATAAAAATAAATTAAATTGTATATAAAACTAAGAATATTTCTATAAATAAATCATCAATTTAGTTTCTAAAATATTATCTTCTCTCTTGAATAGTTATTAAAGTAATGAAATTATATAAATAATCTTTAAAGTGTTGAAAATTCATCCACTTAATTCCAACATTAATATATTTTAATATCATCAAGAAACTAATTTGAAGAATTTTTTAATACTTGAGAGACTGTATAACATGATTTCTAATATTTTACAAACTATTTATATAATTTTATTATTTTAAAAACTATTTAAGAGAAATGATAATACTTTAAGGATCAAATTAATAGTTTATTCAGCTAAAAAGACACCGAACTTTCTATTATCTATGTTAAATTCCTTTTTTCTAACAAAAGACATTTTAAAATTTACTCTAGTAAATGTCTATTTTATCCTTAAAGAATATACATGACATAACATTGAAACTTGTACATAGTTCAGTGTTTCATAAAAGGCTAATTACTACTGCATTAAAAGGCTATCGGCAAATACTCATTATTTGACTAAAGGCAAAGGAGGTGACAATGAAATACAATAGGCTTGAGAGATGCCGCCATCAATGCTCAACTGAGTAAGATTTTTCTTTTTCCCTTTTGGAAAGAAATACAGTTGTTTTTTTCAGTATCTAAGTCTAATTGGTTTCCGCAAGACAATCCATAAATCAGATTTTATGCCATCGAAGCTCTAAATTACATTTATCATAGAACAAAATTTGCAACTTGAAACCACACCTAGCTAGTGCAAAGAATACTTATTATAAACTCCATCTTTATAAAAAAAAAAATCACTCATTCCACATCCAAGTCAGCATCACTATCAGAATATATCTCAGCAGTAGCTTCATCGCTTTTCAGTTTCTCTTCTTCCTCTCTTCTTTTCCTCTCTTCCTCACTCTCCCTTTCCACGATTAGAGCCTTAGCTTGCTCAAGTCTTGAGCTGACTGCTTCCCAAGACACAAGCTTATCCATGAACACCGATATATAATCGGGGCGCCGGTTCTGCAAAGATAACAAGGCAGCCATAGATATATTCATCTATTGACCAGAATTATAAAAGATTACCGTATAATGCTCTGAACTGCATCTCACCTGAAAGTCAATGTAGTAAGCATGCTGTATAAAAGTGAAATATTATAAGTGTCAGCGAATTGGTTATCAATGAAATGAAATAATAGTTTTAATGTCCTCAAATCCACTAACATAAAGAAAATTTGATTAGTACCTCCCAGACATCAATGGTAAGGAGTGGCTGCAAGAAATTGATATGAATCGTCAGACATTTTAACCATGATGCTTCAGCCCTACCCTAGCATTCATGTTTCAGAACATAAAATGAATGATGGATGTTATAACTAATCATTACTACTTACATGATAATAGTTCCAAACAAGTGGGTTCATAGCATTGGGAGTCTTCACCACAACTAGCTTTTTGTCCTTATCAGATTGAAGAGGATTTACAGCATTTCCCACATCAAGTCTGCTTTCTTTATCTATATTCCATAAATGAAAAAGGAAAAAGAAGGGCAAAGGCCACACTAGGTTAGATATACCAAGAAAAATAAAAAATGAATGCCAGAAAATTAGTGTATGGCCAGAAGGGTAGTTAGTTACTCACATGCAAGCCACGCCCATCCTGAACCAAATTGTGTTGAAGCAGCAGTCTTGAACTCGTCAAGGAATCTTTCAAATGAACCGAAGTCTCTTTCGATCAGCTTTAGAAGATCCCCAGATGGCTTTCCACCACCACCAGGTTTCATGGACTCCCAGAAGAAGTCATGGTTCCATGCCTGCAATAAGTTGAACAAGATTGCTAAGCAATGGTTTAGAAACCTGAATAAAACTTTACGATTACAAGCATGCGTGCCTGTGCTGCATTGTTGAAAGCTGGAAGAATGTCACCCTTATTGTACGAAATAACTATAATGTCCTGTAGTG
This sequence comes from Mucuna pruriens, assembly GCA_025330945.1. NCBI lineage: Eukaryota > Viridiplantae > Streptophyta > Magnoliopsida > Fabales > Fabaceae > Mucuna > Mucuna pruriens. The sequence goes on along the minus strand of JAENHJ010000287.1, from coordinate 135,907 downwards.
AATTCTCATCTAGATCTGTTCCTTCAATTTGCCTGTTCAGATTATCTACATAAGTCCTGTGATGCTTTCCCCAATGATATTCGAGTGTCTCCTGACTCATAATTGGCTCCAAAGCATTCTGAGAATTTTCATTATGACAGAATTGGTAAAATAAGTATTATCAGTCCAGCATAAACATAATGATCTCCACATGCACAAGACATATGGAAGGTCATTACAAAAACTACATGAAACTCTTGTAGCATTGTTTAATCATTTTGGTGTAATTGATATGCTGCATAGAAAGAAATTAAATGGCTACTTGTAATAAACTGAAGTCTTCCCAACCCAACAGAGTGATGGCTGATTAAGGTAAAGCAGGGACCATCAGGCTCAAACAGTGGAAATTCAAGTCTTCCTTTCATACAGTTCACTAATGCAATGTGATATTAACTTAAAGAAAGAACTAGACTATGTTCGAAAGCAATGGCAGTAGCAGCATGAGAAAAGGAAACAAAAATGAAAAGAAAAGTAAAGAAAAATCATTAATCACTATTTAACTACACCAGTAACGATTATGGCAAGGAATAACAAGGAAAAGAATATTATTAGAAAAGTAAAACAAATGGAAATGGAAATAAATAACAATCAAATCATAGTGGCAAAGTCTCCAATGAGGCATTCAAGTTCATAATAATTAAAAACCTCTTCAAACTTCAAAGCTACTCAGACTGTACAGCGCTAGTTGTGAAAAATAAAAATGAGGAAGTAATACATTTAACACTGGTTCAGAAAAATCTTAGAGGTGTAAACATAACCATGCAAAAGTAAGCACCAAGAAATAGTATAACTGTATAAAACTCATTTTCCCAATTTATATTAAAAAAATGACACATGTTTGGTGTGTTATAAGCCTTGTGAACTCACAATAAATCAAACTGATATGCTTGAGTTCTTCGATTAGAGTTCTTAACTTTCTTTCTTGATGAAAGAATAGATAACAAAATTTTGCTATAATATAAATTTGAAAATGATAAAGCCAGGCCAAATCTAATTTTATGGCAATTGGCATGTTTCATTTGAAGCATAGGTCCCATTAAATATTAGCCAACTTTAAGGACAATTTGATAAGAACATTAGGAGAACCACACCACCAAAGCTAGCCATTGTAGTTAGTGAGTCTAAAGCCTTTGAAACCCTACACCAAAATCTCATTTCCAATGTGGACCTCAAGTCCTATACCATGCAATTGGAACCTAACACAATTAATTCTAATAGGTAATAAATGGAGTAATGGAAATGGACAACTTTAAATCTTACCAGTGGATATGGTGGTGGCTTCAGCTCAAACTTTGCAGTGATTTTAGTACTTCCAGCTTTCCTTATACATCTACTCTGCAGTATTGAACATATTTTCTTAAAATAAAAGGCCAAGAAAACAAGATGATTCTTACAATTTTTTCTTTTAAGAACATGAAAGGGTGGGAGAGGAGAAATTTAAATAGGCAAATTTTAAAACAGAACATACTTTTCCAGCCAAAAATAAAGTGAAGTCCAATATGATCTGACAAATACCCCAAATCACAGACATTATCAGAAAATGTAGTAGTAATCCATAAAAAGGTTATATTGGAGGTAAAATTTGAGCAGAATTCTGCCATCTATTGTTGAATTGAAGGTTAGCTTTTGCTTACCTTTTGAGGTTTGCGTTGTACTACTGAGAAATAAACCATCACTCTCAACCATTCATATTCAATATATCAATTTGATTAACATCTTTTCCATAACTCATTTTGCTAATAGGTCAATGTCCACATTACTGTCGATTTTGCGTCCATAGGCTTGGAAGTTTTCTTTTTAGTTATAGACTTCTAGTTTCTAGATTTGCAGTGTTCTTCTTAGGACCTATTTGGATAAAATTCTCCATAAACACTTATAGGAAAAAAATTAAATAAAATAAAATGTTTTTCCATAACCCATTTAGATAAACTTCCATTAGTGCTTATAAAGAAGTTTATCCAAACATACCCAAAATTAGCTTATAAATAAGTTACAAATCAACTTTTAGAGAAGCTAATATGAGAAGGTTTCTATAAATTAGCTTTATGCATAAGCTAATTTTAGCTTACGAAGAAACTTTTTTCATTTTTTCCTCTGGTTTTCTTCTCCTATAAGTGTTTATAAAGAAGTTTATCCAATCGGGCTTCTCTACATAATAACTATATGAACAAAGTGATACTAGGCCAACAGGCAAAAAAAGATTTGAGTTTCACACAAAAAGATTTATGCAAGGAATTCCAAAAATACCGTAAACCACCCTCAGGGAGTAAGAAACCAACATCTAGCATCACACATTTCACATTAGCCTACGTCTGGACATCAAAATGAATGTGTTTTGAAGAGGGTTTGAAAGCCCTTAAAATACATTCTGGAAGACAACAATTGACCAATGGTAATACCACTAGGAAAAAAATACCAATATCCTCTTTCAAATGCTGGAACTATAACAGGATAAAGAAAGTAATGAATGTCAATATAAAGAAAATGCTCTTCCTACAGCATCCCACAGTACTAAATTTAAAATTTCATTACCAAAGCAATTGGGAATCTTTAAGCATTTGTTCGTGACTAAGAAGCCCAAGCCAACAACAAATGTTCTATCCCTAAGCCTTCTCTAGTGCACAGTAATAAAGGGTTTCCACTTCCCACTTTACAAGCCTCAACCAAAAGGGCACTCTATCTAACCAGGAAAAACCGTGTGATTTGAATTGAATTTCAACATGGGTTTTGATTCTTACAAACATACAATTGGTTAAAATCGGTAACAGAAAAAAAAAAAAAGAAAAAAAAATTAAGTTAGTAAGTTAATTTAAAAAAACTCATTTCATTTTACTTTTTTTTTCTGTAAGTACTAGAAGTTTATCCAAACTATAATATCATATCAATTTTTCCAAAATTGAATTTTAACTTTTTTTCTTGATTTCGTCTCTTGTTTTAGGGAATAGGGAGAAGTTTATCCAGCATTAAATCAATTAATTTGGGTCTTTTTCTAATTAAAACTTTTGCAAATATAAAAAAACACTTTTTAAAAAATTGAATTGTGTGTTACTGTCATGTAGTGGTTGGAAAGCAAACCTCTTTCTTCGACAATGTGAAGGTACCAGAAGGGAACCCTGCTAACCAAACGAAAATCCATGTGAGAGAGAGAAAGAGGAGAGAGAGAAAGAGAGAAGAGAGAGAGAAGTGGAACCATGAGGATGGCGAGGAAGAAAGGCGGAAGGTGATAGATAAGTAGAAGCGGCAGTAGAAGGCGATAGCAAATTCATCTCTTCTGCCTCTGCTCCCCACTGAGCTGTTTCAAAATTTTTTGGCTCTCCTAATCTACTTGGGTCTACTGTAACACTAGTACGGTACTACCAGGTAATACATTGTACAACACTGATATTCATTCCTAATTCTTTTTATCTCTATTTCTCTTTTCTAGTTATCTATAACATTTTTCATTTTTTTTTCTTTTATTTTAGTTGTATTTAGTTTAAGAAAGAAAAAAAAAAAGAAAATGAGATGGTTTTATAAGTAAGTACGTTAGGCAAGAGAAACAACTTTCTGTTATTGTGTAGAAAGTAAACATATACATTTTTAATAAAAAATTATATATAAAAATAAGAATATTTTACTTTTTTTATTACACAAAAGCATTTTTCCCTCTTTCCATGGTGTATATTTATACTAAAAAGAAATAATTTTAAAATATGTATATACTTAAAAATAAATTAGAATAACGTACTTCATAAATAATAAAATATTTAGGTAATTTAAAATTACCAAGTATTTTACTATTTATTCCTACTTTATTAATAATTGAGTATCCGATTAAGATATTATTTTCAACCTATACCAAGTTTTACTTGTAAATTACCAACAAGTGCAGGTATTCTTGCAATCCCTACTTCTGTTCCACATTGGACACATGGTAGAGTCCCACAATTTTTTTTTTTTAAATTTTCCTCCCCTCTTATAAAGCTAGGGACAATAGAAGGATGATGAATGTTATTTTTCATCTTTCCATTGTTTGTCTATGCTTTCTGTATTTCCAAACTAGGCGTTAATCTCTCACTAGCAAAGAGAGAAATAGAATAAAAATAAATAACTAAAACTACGTAAAAATATATAGATATCACTACTATTATATAACCTGCTTTAGTTTCTCAGTATAATACATTGGATACAAATTTAGTTAATCTTATAACTATGTATTTTTGAAACACCACGTGTTCTGAAAAAAAAAAAAACACAATGGTTCTCCTGGTTGTATAATTTGTCTATCGAAATTAAACACAGTAGCAAGAGTTTAGTATACTCAGCTTAACCAATCATGCTAGACTCTTTGTAATTTCTATCTTATTTAGTAACTGTTTTTTTTTTTTTAACTTTTTGCAAAAGATTGCGGATAACTTAATTGAGTATTGGCTTAAAATAATTATCATTTTAGTGCAAATATTGTTTCGGTCCAACATTAATGAGACTATTCTCTTATGGAGGGGATTGTGAAGTCCTGAATATTTAGACAATGTTACGTTAGATTGTCATTAACTACTTTTAATATCCTTTGTAATTTGCCTACTAGATAATGTGAATGGATTTTTTTAATTTGAATCGTGTTTTTTCCAGTGCTTTAAATGTACGTATGCCATCTGATGTTGATTGCATATTTTGGATGAGTCACAATTTCTCCTTGAGTTGATGATTTGATAATTTACAATTGATTAGGAAAAGAGAACCATACAAATTAATATTATCTATAATAATTCATTGATAGATCATTTGTAATTACATGTTTTGCCGCGAGATTTTTTCGAGATAAATTATTTGGAGTTAATGGAATAAAGTTTAATATTTTTGTACTCCCTGCAGTGGAAATTTTTTTACACTATCATCCTTGAAAATTAAGTATGAATTTTTAAATAATTATTATAAAAATTAATAACTTGTACATTATTATTTATAATTAAATAACGCTGTAAATTTATACTGATCTAAGAGGGCACGTGGAAAATGAACCTTAATCATCTGGCATATGATTAAAATGCTAATGTAATTAATTGCTTTTATTTTATTTAGTATTTATATTAGCTATTTGTTTCATTTTATCTTACCATCTTCATTTGCTGTAGAGTAGTAACACCATTGCGTGTATCTGTAAGACTTTGAAAATGTAACAACAATATTTATACTCTTGATTCTACAAATCCATTAAAAACTGTTCTAAGAGTGCATGTGTCTATGTATATCCATCATCATCATTCCCTCTTATTTCAGAAATGTGATTATCAATCAAAAGTAAATGAAACTGTTTTTTTTCTTTTTGGTAATTTGTAAATGAAACTGATCTTACTCCAACTACTAAGGTAAGTGTTGGTCAAGTAATTGTCCATGCAAACTTATGTTTTCAGATAGATTTGATAGATTCTATGTAGAAATTGCAGGTCCTTTTCGCACAAATAAACAGTCATAAATCATAATGTTCAATTCTTAGTTGAACCCTCCCAAGTTTTGGCATGCATGTGATGTATATAAATGGCAGGTTTAGAATATAGTTTTTAGATGTTGAAAGTCGTTATTTATTTTGATAAAATTTTCATAAATACTTATAAAAAAATAAAATAAAATAAAATGAACTTCACATAAGTTAAAATTAATTTATATATATTAGTTTTTTTAAAAAATAATTTTTAATTTATGCAAGAGATATTTTTAACTTATGAAAAAAATTAGACATGACACTAGAGTTTATCCGCACTACCCTTAACAAACAAGAATAGACATGACACATGTAAGCTGGCATGGGAGTGAAACACTAAAAAATGAGAGCAAAGAATAACAGATTTAATCAAATAACACAAACTAGTGGTAATTATGTGCTGAAGAAAATCTCATGGCAAAATGTTTTATGGAGTTCATGGGGCATTACGCCCAAACTCTTTTCTTTGGGACAAGATCTGATGTCTTTATTTCATCTATCTTTGCAGCAACAATAAAATCATTCATACTTAAACCTCCTGCAAAAATTTGAACCATTTGGAATGTCATGCTATAAGATGAGAGAATATATGTATTTACTATTCTCATTTTCTTTTTGCAATAAGTGGTCTCAATTTAAGTAACTTCAATATATGAGGTATATACAATAACTACTATACAGACACACATTGGTACTTGAACCTACTATGGCCAAGGTGATATTCCATGTGGGGTGTTGATACCTCTGCCAAGAACTTGCAATCAATAACTAAAATAAATGTTAAATAATACTTCACTAATTTTATCCTATTTAATGAAATTATCTCTAAAATACTCTTCATTTAGTAGAGATTTTGTTTCGAATGACTCTTTTATTCTAGATATCAAGTTTAAACAAAGGATAATTTAGGAAAAAAGTTTATTATTAAATGAAATTAAACTAACTTTCTTAATTAGTATAAATTAATTTTTTTTCTTTTATGCGAGACCAGAGGGAGTAAAACATAAGCAATTGAATATATTGGGATTTTGATGCTATGCAACTAAAATGAAAATCTCCTATGATAGTGTACACAAGAAGGGTGCAAATTTATTGCTTACCAATGGAAGCTGACCATAGTTCTGCTCTGACTTGATTTGGTTGTTCCAAGTAGATATTTGGGAAATGGCCTGCAGCCTCTGCAACCTTAGAGATCCTGTTAATGAGTTCAACCCCGCATTTAAAATCTCTCAATTTCCACAAGCATTGAAGTTTAAGTCCACTTTCCTCATTCACAAGTCTCCAACCCACAACCTACAGAAATTAATAGAAAATAAGTTTAAGAAGGTGGGAGAAGTAAAATAGACGGTCAGGTGGCTATTCTAATCTTTCTTTTTTTTAATACAAATTCACAATCAAGTAGCTATTAAGTTTTAAAATTCTTTTTACTTTTTTAATCAAATAAATACCATAATAAAAGGATGCACATTAGTATTTACCAATCAAAATGCTAATGCTAAGTAAAAGCTATCCAGAACAATTATGCATCACCTCTCTTTCCAAATAAAAATTTTGCATGCTCAACCATAGTAAACAACTTGAAAGTAATATCTTGGCAATTTGTGTTTCAAGTAAATAAACATAACCAAATGTGCTGCAAAAACATGATCAGATTTTAAAACTTGGGAGGCAGAAAATTAACAAACACTGACTATAAAAGCCCAACTAAACACTTCTTCAAAAGCCCAACTAAACACTTCTTCAATATTCTTCATAAAATTTTCAGAACAGAGCACCATAAAAACGGTTGGCTTGTCGATTTTGATCACAAATATTATATTCGTCAGATTTAAAGCAGCATTGCATTCAAACACTATTCACCAGATTTTGATCACAAGCCCACAAATTTAGAATTGAGAACCCTTATTTTTTCATTTAACCTTTTCACATGCAGGCTGTATATAATGTATATGGACTCTAAAGAACAGCAAAAGTTGACTTATATATTATATATCTTCATGGTATTAAAATCTTTTTGATCAAGTGGTTAAGATTTTGTTTGGGTAAATTTCTCCATAAACACTTATAGGAGGGAAAAATGGAAAGAAAAAATAAAATAAAATTCTCTATAAGTTAAAATTAACTTATTCATAAACTAATTTTAACTTATGCATAAGTCGATTTTAGCTTATAGAGAATCTTATTTAATTTTTTTTCTTATTTTTTCCTCCTATAAGTGATTATGGAGAAGTTTACCCAAACGGGGTCTAAGTGTTCAATCCTCATCACCTGCTTTCTCTTCACAATCAAATTAACATTTCAGCCCAGAATCAACTCAAGCTTAGGAGCTATGCTTTGTATAAAATTTTAAGCTTACCTTTATTATATGGTAAAATAAAGTTTAGGAGGAAAGGAGGCTACTCCATTACAATTGCAAGTTCATGGTTTCAACAAGTGCATACAAGGGTACTCAAATCACTTACCAAGGGATTACTTGCAGCAAGAATTGAACCAAAGCCTTATAAGGTATAAGACAAGTGCTTTGATCCTTACCAGAATGAATCACTTGCTGCATATTATTTATATATACACAGCACTAACTATGAGGAAATCAAAACCTGATTTACACATCATCCCAAAATACATGATGTTATACCAGAGTACCTGATAAGAACCTTGGGAGTGGGAGAACCATACCACAAAACCTAGCTATTGTAGTGAGAGAGTCCAAAGTCTTATAAACCCCACACGAAAATCTCATTGGGTTTCATATCTTGCAATTAGATCCTAGCAGTACCACATCCTGAGTTCAATATTTTCTGCATTTTCTAGGGCATAAGTACTATAATATATGACCAACTTTTTTACAGAATATAAAAGACTTATAAACAATCCACATTTTCTGAGTCTAAAATGTAAACCATCCCAAGCAAATAGAGACAAACCATACCAGACAATCAAATGAGCATCACTGATTAATGTAAAATTTTAACAAGTGTGCACGGGATAGACTATTTCTTCTTCAACACCTTTTGAGAGACTCCTTCTATATAGTGCACATGAAATTACATATTATACATAGTCCTAAAAGTGTAACAACATTAAACTCAGCTATTTCATTAGACTCATGTGGTTGACTTCATAAATCACATGAAATAACAATAGTCTTATTCCACCGGTCAAAACACCATTAGACCAAGTTAAAAAGAAAGTGAGCCCTAACCTATTTTCTAGACAGAATATTTTAAGGTTAAACAATTCATGTGGTCTAGTTGTACTCAATTTAAGTTTTACTCCCTACACAACAGAACATGTATAAAAGTTAACAAATTAAGTTTTGGTCCTTATTGCTCAAAGAACATTTTCTCGAGGTGTAAAACCACTACAAAAATTTTTTAGCAGTTATAAACCATCACAATAAGTGTGTAGCAATTAAAAGTTACCATTTCTCATGTAGGACTAAAACTTAAAATAGAGACGACCATACCAAGTTAATAGTTAAACCATTATTTATTTAGTAAACCTCATTATAGTTTAGTTCCTAGGACTGTATGTATCAATCACTTCAGTTCGTTGGTTTATAAAACCTTCAATTTAATTTTGATTTTATAATAAGTCATTTATTTTAATTCTTTTCCATCTCATTTTTCAGATTGGTTAAAAATGATGTTTTAGTCAATAACCATAGATTTTATAAATAAAATAAAATGACCGAAGCTTACTCCTTATTTTTTGGGGTGCAATATTTTGGTAAACTATAACTACAATTTGTTAAAACAGGGAGAGGTGTAAGTTAAACTCAACAGTATATAAAAGGTTTAATACATTATTAGTTCCTGGACTTCTTGAGAAATTTTAACTAGGTTTCTAAAATAAATAAAAAAATGTAATTAAATAATTGATTTTTTATAAATTTTGTAATTGAGTGAGTAAACTATGACACTTTTATTAAATTTAGAAATCCAATTCCAAAAATGGTAGAAGATCAAGGATCTAATTATAAAATAATTTAGAAATTTAATTAAAAATTTTCAAATAATTCAAGTAACCACTTAAACCTATATAGAATAAGAATTTAATTGCTATGCAAGTTTTACGCTGTTAACTAGTTTTATGAGTAAACTAATGATATTTTAAAAATAATTATTACAAGAGTACAATGGTGATGTACACATTATAAAACAATGTTACATTAAACACTCCATTACAAATCATTATTAGTATGAATTTTAAAATAATTATGGTAAAAATCAATAAATTTATTTTAAAAGTTTATGATTGTATGAAATACTTATATTTTCTCAATAAAAGTTAATTAATTTAGTTTGTGATTAAAATTTTACAATACAATGCATGGTCTATATTTTTTGATAAAATAGATGATAGTATATTCTATTATTAGAGAGAAAGATATGGGAAATGAAATGTTGATACCTTTCTTACGAGGGTTTGAGCGTCATGTTGTGAGATGGGGGAGGCAGAAGGGGAAATGGGGGCACAGTTTTGCTGTGAGAGAGAGAGAGCAGAGATATTAGGGATAAGGATTTTGTGTTCAGTGTTACCGTTTCCCAGCACTTTCTCTCCGAACCCACTTTCCAACTCAGCAGGGAAAGGGTCTCTGGCCCCGAAATCCCCCAAGTAATCGTTGCCCATGGCGCGCGTCGCCACCAGGGAGGGGAACCCGTTTCGAATGCGAGTGAGCAATGGGGCGCGTGGGATGGTCACCATGGATTGCACCATGGGGAATACCAGGTTAAGGTTGCATGTGCCCATCTATACAACACTCTTATTTGCTTTCTTGGGTTGGGTTGGATTGGATTGGATGATGCTTCTTTTGTTTCTGGCAAGGTGCGGTCTGGAGGTCAACAACATTCTATTAATTCTGTTACTATGCTATATTATCTAGTGGTGGAGGGAACTCTTTAACTCCACACTCATCCTTTCTTTCTTCATTTTTTTTTATTAAAATTTAAGTAAATTGAACTCCAAAATTTATCATATCATAACGCACTTTCAAGCTTGATAAACGCGTACACACCTATACTTAAACTTATAAACATAAGTTTAATCTTTATTAATCTTATTACCTTTTATTGGTTCAGTACCATTTATTGTTGGGTTAATTCCGAAGTGGAGTTGAAATTTCCATGTAATTCTTTAAAATTTTTTATATTTTTAAGTAATATTTAAATGTTGATAATGATTTTTTATAACATAATTTAAATATAATATTTATTAAAACATTACAAAAATTAATAAATAATATTTTTTATATTTTTGTAATGTTTTCTACATATTATAAAAAGTGATATACGTTATAGTGTATAATTTATATTTCCTCCGCCACAACTATATTGTATTTTCAGTTTTAAAATATTAAACTATACTTTCTACGCAAGAATCCATTCCATGGGTGTTGGACCGGTCCAAATAAAAATCGATCTAAGCTCTTATTTTAATTCTTTAAGAAGAAAAAAGCTATTTAGTATTAATATTTATATAATTTTTATTATTAACTAGTCTAGTATCTAGTATAATAATAATTAAGATGTACTTTTTAACGAGGTTCAAATCTTAAAAAAAATACCTATTTTTATAAGACTCTAAATTTTCTGTTACTTTTATTAGTTTAAAAAAAAGTCTTACTTTAAAATTTGTTTTAAGTTTAAAAATATGAATTTAATGGTCATTGATTATGAAAGTAAAACTATTTTATATTATTATCTAATCATAAATTAATATATTAAATAAGTTTTTTTATTACAGTAATTTGTAATTAAATAATATAAAATAAATTTACAATTAATATATGACTATTAAATTCTAAATATACATGATTAACTTTAAATATGTGTGACTTTTAGCCATATAGGTTGAATTTGTGGAATAAAACTTAGATTTAATTACAAATGTTAAAAAAAATAACACAATTATCCCTTTCTTCAAACTTAATTTGGTTTAATTTGTTTAAAAATTATTTTATTTTAAAAATAATATAAAACATATAAAAATTTATAATTCATATTCACTAAATACACACATAGTCTCAATTCAACATCTCATGTTTATATAAAATTATAATTATAGATTTACGTGAATGATCACATATACAAAGTGAATGGGAAATAAATCATACAAATGAATCAGGAAAAAAAAATCAAATGAATAGGAAAACTTATAAAAACGTTGGGAAATGAAAAAAAAACATTTAATGAACAGAAAACTATGGAAATGAAAAAATAAATAAAGAGGAAATTTATTCAAATGAGAAGGGAAAATATAGGAATGAGTAGAAAATAGGTTTAAAATTATACAAATGGGTGTAAACCATATGCAAAAGAATAATTTAAATTAGTAAAGAAATCATAGAAATAGGCATAAGCAAAAAGAAAATAAGTGATCATTTGAATGGATAGAAAATATAGATAAGAACAAATTCATATAAATAAATGGGGAAAAATGAGCTAAAAAATAGCCAGTAGATATAATTTCTACAGACAACAATAATTTTTTTATTAATTTGATTTATTTACTTCGTAAACATAAATATTATATTATATTAAATACAAATATAATATATTTTTATATGAGAAGAGATCACTTTATTCTAACATTAATTTTTAATAAAGTTACTCCTTTTAATAAACCTTTATACAAATTAAAATTTATTAATTTAATTATTAAATATTTTTATATTATGCACCTCATCGGGCATACGAAATTTTAGATACGTAAAATATTTATAATTACATAATTTAATAGTTAATATTTAATTATATTTTTAAAAAATATATAACATGTTAAATTAAACTCATTTATTGAAGTATCAAACTTAATTAAATGGTAAGATTAATAGAATTTGATATGTATTAAAGTATTATTGAAATGAGTAATTTTACGAAGGGTGATCTCTTTCCATTTTATATATAAGATATTATAATAATATAATAATGTATGAATGTGCTGTAATAATATACAATGTAACCACTTTAAGAGGGAATGTAGAGCGAAAGAAAAAAATTATAGAGAATCCCCAACTATAATTATAATTATAATATTATATATAAATTCATTACAGAAAGATAAGTCGTCACAAAATTACAAATCATAGTTAAATTTTTTATTAGAGAAAGCACAATTATCCTCTGTGAAAAGATACCCGTGAGAAACTTGAAATATGATTTAGCACTCTAATATTATCTAAAATAATATTATTACTTATCGTAAACCCTAAATAAATCTATAGTATTTTTTTTAAAAGCTTAATAATATTTTTTAAAAATTAAATAACATATGCACTGTTATTTGTTATGTATAATAACTTATTTTATAACAATTACTTTAAAATTTATATATATTATAATTTTTTGTTAATTGATCGTCTAAAAAACTTTAAACTAACTGTACATAAAAATTAAAAAAAGTTATATATTGACATTATAAAATATACAATAAGAAATCATGAAGTAGAATAACAGTGTAATATGACTATTAAGCTAAAAAATAAAACTTATTTTTTTAATTTTAAAATATACTAAAACATTGTGTGCCAAATATTTTTAGAATACTGTAAAAAATAAAAATTCCAAACATTGTAAAAAGAATAAAAAAATCGCGCCGCGAGGAGTTGATTTGAGACGCTGCTCCGTTATCATTCTTTGTTACTTCCTTTTATAGAATTTAATTAAAATACATTTTTTTTATTGGCCGAGTGGATTTTTTTTGGGTAGACACATAAAATATATTTAATCATATATTATAATAAACAAACTTTAATAATTTAATTTACATGTACTGTAATATAAATTTTTTATACATTGACATCTAATAGAAAACTATCCTATTACCACGAAAAAATTAAATTAACGGTATATAATTAAACTTATTTTTAATTAATTGATAACGTAGAATTACCCTTTTGATATACGAAAATTTCCCTTTTTTTTAGCTTCCCTCAGCCTTTCTCTTTCTTGTATTTTTTAATATTTTAATTTAAATATTCCTTTTAAATTTTGTTGGATCGAAACAAAGAAGCAAGCAAGGGTTTTCAGAAGAGTGGAACGGCGAGCGTGTTTGCAAAAAGGAAGACAAAGTTAAGCGAAAAGGGCTTTTGAATCTAATTCGCGTTACCAATGGCCTTCAACAACGCACTTAGATCCGCCGCGAAACTAATTGCTTCTTCCGAATCCTCCCTCTCTAATTCAGGTCAAATTCCTCATTATTGTGTATTGCACGAAAATTGTTGCAATTTTTTGTCTGTACGGTGATGTTCGTTATGGTTGTTTTGAAGTATATTAGGTTAAGGATGTAGCGGGTTTTTGTAAGGGTGAGAGATCTTTTGATTTTATTTTTATTTTTAGGGTGTTCTGTTTTGTTTCATAATCAAAATAAAATTAGTATCGTACCGAGAAAATGAAATTGGTTTATTGCTGGTTGTGCTACATTGAATGTTGTTATTGGGGCTTAGGTTTTCTTCTTCTTCATGGATTTAATATTTCAACAAATTTTATAGCATTGAATATTGTGCCTACGTTGGAAATGAAGTGCAATCGGTGAGAGACATAACTGTATGGCTTGATTAGATGTGCAATTCGTGCTGATTTTATTTGTAGAGTTTGATGGGAGAGTTGTTGGGCGTGACTTGAGTTGATGGAAGTTTTCTAGTTGAATGTAGAAAACTGGACCAAAAGGGGCACAGTCTTAGTTTGAGAGTGCCACCTTTCGGGTCCTGAAGATTCGAAGAGGTTGAGCTTGATGAATTTCAAGTGAAAATTTAGTGGGGTTGGGGTTGGTCAAGAGCAATGGCGAAGGTAGTAATGCTTTAAACAAGGGAGATGGAGATCATGTAACTTGAACCACAAGACTTGTGTTTGATTACATGTCCTTTTTACAGCATGGTAGTAGTGGTGATGATTGTTGGGGTGGAAAGAGTTTTAGTTCCTGTTGTGTGTTTGCTGATTTTTCTGTTTTATTTGCTCTCCTGCATGTAGGGGGTATGACTGTATAGCTATGGGTTTAATTCATAGTTACAATTATTCAATTAGTTGGTGGAAATGTTGATAGTACAGAAGTGTTGGCTTTTGGAAGAGCTTTGTGTTAATAAATGGAAGGGCAGAGTAAAGGTTTTGAAAAACAGTCCGCAACCGCGATTTTGGTTGCAACATCAAGGTTTTTAGGCTCTCTGCAACCTCATCACGACCGCATCTGCCGCTGTAATTTCCCACAATGTCAAGGATCACAACGAAACCGCGACCATGACTGTGACCACAATTTAAAACCTTGGGCAGTGTTAAATCTTTGTTAGTGGAGCTTTCTGTACAGGAAAGAGTGTTGGGTTGGGAGTGCTTTAGTTTCTTTCTTGTGAAATACTGTATTTTCTTTGCAGAATTTCTTTGTGTATCTGAGATTTTATTACAATTGTTTTTATCCTGTTAAACTCAATTTTTACAATCAGGTTTAAAGTTCTAAATCCACTACCAAATTTATAGGGCATTTATTTTATTGTATGTTTGAGAGTTAGTTGGTACGTGAAGGAATCAAAAGAGAATGAAAGGGAAGGAAGAGAAGAGTTGGATGGGGCATTAACAGTAACTTTGCTTTCTTAATTTGTTGTGTGATTACAATCCTCCAAGTTGATGGTCAAACTTTATAAAGTATCCATGAAAATGCATAAGGCAGAAATGTTGTATAATTACATGATAATCCTTCATTTTCCCTCTTACTCTAAACACCCCCAAACAAGGGCCCTTCCCTAGCCAAATTTACCCTTAAAATATATCTTGGGTCTTTAGTGCCTTTCTTGGTCCAGTTGCTGCCTAAATATTTATTATATTTACAAGGTTGCAATTTGAATTTTGTATACTGCTCTCATATTATACATGATTGAAAGTCTGGTTTTATATCTCAGTATCTCACATGTGTCATAGAAAATTGTTATAAACGTAGAGATAAACTAAGTTTGTCAACCCACTTAGCATGATAAGACTTAGTTGTTGTTGTGGAGATAGATTAAGCTTGGACTTTGGGCTTAATTAGCAGTATCTGATATTATACCAGAGCAAAATATGGAATAATTTGTTATCGTACCAGTGCAGCTAATGCATATAACATTTTATTATTATAGTATCAGTCATTTAGTTATATTATTTATCAATAAGGGATATGTTGTAACTTGTAAGCCCATTTTGCAGTTCTAATGGTTTGCTCAGCTTCATTCCATCAGCTGGAAAATACTGGGGATGGCTGCTATATCAATGATAATGGATAAAATATCTAATTTATACTCAAATTTAAATGCTCAAAATTTTTAAAACTACCCAATTAAAGACATCATTGTTAAAAGTCAAAAGTCATGTCTAGATACACAATCACCATCAATCTAAGGCATAATTTGACAAATCAATAATAATGAGAGACTGAAGCTGAGGCTGAGTGCTCTGTTGGCTGCTTGTGAATGGATGATGTCATGGCTGCACCAAAGAGGAGCCACATTCACCTGCCAGAGATGGGTGATGCGAAGGTACAGAGCAGCAAACTAGTGGGTCATTTTTCAAAGTGATAGGTTGTGAACATGGATGAAAGGGTATGAAATTTGAAAATCACCTTAAAACTTCTGAGGGGTAGTAAAGTTGAACAAAAAGGGCACAAAATGGGATTAATGGTCTGTAACCATAGCAGCCACAATGGCGATGATTTGTCTGCTTTCTCCCAGTGATTCAGACTGTTATTGCTGAATCACAAAATTTGGCGTGTCTATTAAATTTACATATACTTGGAGACGTGTTTTAGTGAAATATATTAATTCTTTAATAATCATTAACATTTATTGATATATGCGTGTATGTGTGTGCACTCAATTGCATATCAATACCCTTTTAGATCCTTGGAAAGTCACTGTTTTTGTCAGCGTTCAACACCTTACTAACAAATAATATTATGTTGACAGTGAGCAGAGGTTTTCATTCAACCAGCATGAAGAGGATGGGAGGTGGACATGGCCATGATGAGCCATATTATATGCATGCAAAGCACATGTACAACTTGGACAGGATGAAGCACCAGGGATTGAAAATGTCCCTTGCTGTATTCACTGCTTTCAGCATTGGTGTTGCAGTTCCTGTGTATGCTGTCATTTTCCAGCAAAAGAAGACGGCTTCTGCCTAGCTCATCTTTTACTTCATTTGCAACAATAAGGTGGATTTGGGGATCCTAGACTAGTCTATTGGTTTTGGTGTTTATTATTGCTTTGAACTTTGTTTATGCTCAATCTTCTATATGGATTTTCCAGATATATCTGATAATAATCAATTTCTCTGCACTACCAAATACTTGTGCTTGGACACTCTCATGTTTTTCATCTGTTTCATGCGCGGTTCATCAATAGTTTGATAATTTGGTTAATGCATGTTAGCAATCAGTTCTCATTTGTAGCTTTCTATATTAAGGTAAGAATGTCCAAAAAAAGAAGCAGCAACACGGTAAAGTGAAGTGTTATGCATGAATCTTGATACATTTTATGTGAATTGTGGGGTGAATTGTTTTTGTGTTTAATGTTTAACTTGATTATTTTAAAAGAAAAAATATTATATTTTATAAAATAAAAATTACAAAAAAAACTATATTATATATACATATCAAATAACCTAATAATTATAAACAAACTAAATAACTATTGATTATGAACTTTTTTGTTCTTTCATCTTAATTGATCAAGGGATCATATTTTATTTTTTTAAGTTAAACAAATAACAAAAATTAAATATGTAACAAAATATAAACAACTAATAAAAAATTCAAAGTCAAACAAAATTATGAATCTAATTATGTAAGTATTAAATGTTTTAAAGTTGATTATCCAAATATATCAATCAAATATAAATTAAAAGTCTTACCATCTATATATTTAAAAAAAAAAAAAATATTCAATAGAAGTCAGCCCGAGGATTAAGGAAACACCATCCCCACTAGTGACGTGCATGAACTCCATGACTCTTGTGTACTTCAATCTCCAAGGAAGTACCATAAAAATCTTATCGTTTAAAAGCTTAAAAAGAACAATACGAATCGAAGTCTCAAATAACTTTTGGTTTAGCTGGGATTCTAGATGGTTATTTAAAAACAGTATGTGGCTTTGCTTTTTTTAGTAAATCACCTAGTTGCTCCTTTGATACAGGGCTATATTTCCAATTCCAAAAATCATGTGTTCAAATTGTGTTTTGATATTGTTGTTTTCTTAGTAGGAAACCTTGTTAGTTCTCGTTAATCATCTTGGACAACATTGGAAATTTTCTTCCGCATCATGTTTTATTTATGCTATTTTGAAGTTTAAAAATTTGTATATTGCTTTTGCAGCATTGGAATATAGATCAAAGGCATCTATCCATAGACCAAGATCAGAGTTCAATGCTTAAAAAGAACAATCATGTATAGAAAAGTATGCATTTGTAGTTTTTTTTTTTTTTTAAATAACATCCCCAGTCATAAAATATTAAATAAAAACAATCATACTTTTTAGATGTTCCTTAATTCAACCAACTAAGAATTGATTCCCCAACAGTAGTAGGACATAATGAGATTTAGGGGATTTAAGAGAAAAAAAAGTACATAATAATAATAACACCAATAACAATGTTAATTCAAACAATCACATATTTTTTGAGAGGCAGGTTTGGTTTTAATTCAATAGTAAATTTGATTCAATTTATTCTTTTATTTGGTTTTGGAAAGGAAGAGGAGAAAATGTACTTATATTGCTAGGGGGCTTGGCCCCTTACTTTTTAAAATTTTAATTTTTTAATATATATATATATATATTTTTTGTAGTTATTATTTTTATTAAAGGACATTTATGATAAAAATAATAATATTTAATTATTATTTATCTCTTTTGTGAATAAATATTTTTTTATAATTTTTATTATGAATATTAATGACATTTGTTAGATAAAAATATTTTATATTTTTATAGACTTTATTGTATAAATAATTACTATTTTTTCTTTTACTGGTATTGAATGTTCTCAAACAAATATTTCTAAGTTATAGAAATAATTATACTTTTTCCTATTTTGGTCAAAATATTTGAATATAATTGATTTTTCTTTTAATAAATTTTTTTATAATCTATAATAAAATTTTTACATCTTGAACTTTGAGATAGTATCAAATATTTTTCTTATATTAGTTAAACAATATAACATTCTTTTTTTTTCTTATTTTCTGATAATTTGAAAACAAATTCATCTTCAATAGTTGTTAATTACTATTGGCATATATAACACAATTAATAGGACTTTTTCATAAAAAAAATTATAGTTAATGGGTAAACTAATTTTAAATATAAATTTATAAAATTGTTTATAACATGTACAACTATCAACTTGACAATTGTAATATTTGATTTTTAAAAACATATTTAGTTTGTTGTCTATGGAAAGATATATTTTAAATATGTTCTTGAATTATTTTGAAAGAGAAAATAGGTTATGCACTAATAATATAAAATAATTTTATATTGTCATTACATAAAAAATCACTATATAATATATTTATTGACTTTTATAATAATTATTTTAAAATTATATCAACGATGATTTATGATTAAACGATAATGTAAAGTTGTTTTATATAATCAAATGGTAAAGATGAAATTCTTCGTTAAAGTATTAATTATCTTTGTAATACCATTAGAAAATCTATCTGCTTGACAAAAAAGGATTAAATGAGTAATAATTACACTTATAGACATTGATTTAATAATGTCTTAAAGTACAATACATAGACCAAATTAAAAATATATAATGAAATTAATCATTAACTTAAAATCTATAGAGACAATATCTTAACAGCAATGATTAAATCAATAATATTTACGCTATAACTTTAGAAATTTATAATTTTTATTAATTACTTAGATATTATATTTTAAATATAATTATATCAATTATTTATTTATTTTAATTATTATAATATTAAGTTATCTAATTTAAATAATAAGATAATTTTTTAAAAGTACGTCATCTTAGTTTAATAAGTAAATACTAGTATGTTAATCTATTAATTAATAAATAATGACAATTCTGTATATAAGATAATGAAATAATCATGATGAATACATCGACTAAAAAATACGTTTTCTGATATCACTTAAGTGATTCCTATGAGTTATGCCGCGTTTTTCAATCACTATTCATGGATCGTAGGAGAACATGAAAGAATTAGAAAGAATAGACAAGTGGTTTAAGAGGGTTACAGGGTTAGAGAAAGAAATAATGGCAGCTTCTAATTGAAGCGAGTACTTCGAAATAGGATCGATCGGGAGCGAGAGCTTCGCGAGAGCGTCGAACGCCGAGACGCTGGCGGAGGATGAGGAGGAGCTTCAGTGGGCGGCGCTTGGAAGGTTACCATCGTAGAAGCGCATCAACTACGCCATTCTCCGGGCTTCCTCTTCCCGCCAGCAACCTCCGAAGCAAGGTTCCGGCGCGGGGAAACCGACCCGAATCGCAGCGCTGGCACCCTCCTCCGTCGTGCAACGCCGCCGCCACCGGCTGAGAAAGTCGAGCTCGGATCCAGGAAAATCAAATCGTCGGCTTGCCGGTTTTGGAAACACTGCTGATTTTGGAGACACGATTGCGGAACGTCGAGGGATTGCAGCAAATGCGGGACGTGGTGCTGCGTCAATCCGGGAAAACTATTTTTCTTTTTGGACGTGCCGCTGGTCAATCCAGGAAAACTGTGTATCACTGCATCAATCCCAAAAGAAAACAACCAGTTTTTGATCCAGATTCCATAGAAGGTGGGGAGGATTAAATTTTTTTATTAAACCCATTATATTTTTCTTTTTTTTATGAATCTAGTTTTTTTTTTCTTATTATTATTATTATTACTAAGCATTTAATAATAGTGATATATGTTATAAAAAAAACATATAGTATGCTATATGATTTAAGAAATTTTACATCTTCATTAATGAAGATTGTTTGCTAATTTTTATATTAAATTGATTAAAGCAAAATATTGTTAAAATAATTTATATTGTATAAATTGATTTAATTTAAAATTATATAAATATATATTAGTATGAAATTATTTATGTAAATTGTACTAGACCCAAAAAGAAAACTAAGTTTGACCAAATAATATCATACTTGTGATAATAAATAAGTGACAATTATAAAGTTTTATCTTTTAGGTGAAAAATAGTTGGTCCAAAGAAAGACTATTATTTAATAAAACTAATTGTTAATATTTAATTATTGCGTTGAGAGTAGCGCTTACAAATACAAATTAATTTTTCTGTCCAAAGACTAAAAATTAATGTTGTGTTGGATATCTTATAAAGGGTCCATTATGTGATTTATCAGAACATATCTTATTGTATATTTTGTATGTCGTACTTATAAACCTTCAAATATCTAACTGCTAAACGATGATATTAACTTACAGTTTTAGGTTTTGTGCTTATGTGTGGAAACTTATATAAATTTAATACCTCCCACTTTGATTAAATTGTCTACTAACTTTGGTTGGATTAATTGAAACAACATGTTGTCAAAGTAATATTTGTTGTGTAGATTAATTTGATTGAATTTACATACATGTTATGTGGGATTATTCATGTGAATTGTGCTCGCCTCAAAAGATGTAATTTGATCGAATAATTACATAGTTGTGATGGTAAATGTATGCTGATAATAAGGTTTTTTTTTCTATGTGAATAATGGAGTATCCAAAGACATTTATTGTTTGATAAGACTTATCACCAATATTTGGTCATTACTTTGAGAGTACCACTTGCAGTTAGTTTTTTCAATCCAAAGGTTGAGGATTAATGGTGCGCTAAATATCTTGTTTGAGTCTTTAAATTTATCATAAAGATTATGATACGATCTTAATGAATCAGAAAGGGACTGTCTTCAAAATAGATGAAAGGGGGAACTTGACCCTAACCACGACTTGTCGGTAGAACCAAAGTTATCAAAGCGTGACCAGGTGAAAAGGGGAACTTGACCCTATTCATGACCTGCGGGTAGAACCAAAGTTATCAAAGCATGACCAGGTGAAAAGGAGAACTTGACCCTAACTGTGACCTGCTGGTAAAACCAAATTTATCAAAGCGTGATCCTAACCACGACCTGCCGATAGAACCAACATTATAAATGTTCTTGACCTAAGAACAAAGGAAAAGTTCTCACAATAGAAAAAAAACACAAATGTTATTCAAATTATGAATTTTGATTGCTTACAAGAGCTTATTTATAGGCTTAGCTAGGCAGCCTAAAAGTTAAAGCTCATTAATATTTTAATTGGCATAAAGTCTTAACCACTATAAAATCTCAATCTAAAATCCCAACCATTATAATTCCCAATACAAGATTCCAACAGCTATAACTCCCCAATATAAAATCGCAACTGCTATTATGCGAAAATATTTCTACTACCTGCCAGCTACCAAAATTATTATGCGAAAATACATGTAAATTGATCCTAATTAACTACTTAGCCCAAATTACATGACAATGATGTTGTGCTTTATTTGTGTTCTTCAAGATGAGCTTCATTCTTCATCAAATTGCAATAAACTGACTCATTTTGGTGTAGCCTCTGATTCACTTTGCTTTAAACTTTCCTTAATTCCCGAACTCAGACCTTGCAAAGATTGCTTCCTCATTTTGGTTTTGGACCTAGTCATGAGACCTCCAATGTCATGTAGATGATCTTTGTCTTTGTCGGTTGAGTTTCTATCATTCCTCCCTCTTCAAAAAGGATTTATCCTCGAATCAAATTCCTCACCTACAACAAATAAAGATAAATCAGCAACATTCAAAGTAGGACTTACATTACCATATGCAGTTGATAAATCCAGCTTATAGGCTTTATCATTAATCCTTTCTAACACTTGAAAACTTTTGTTCTCGTCTGAGAGTACAGGTAGTTGAATTGCTCTTGATGAGTTTTCTGGATCAACCCTCATCAGGGACTGATACTTATACATGTGTAAGGTACCTCTAGGAGGTTACTTGCTGGTCAAGTTATCTCGTAACTGACTAGCAACTAATTAATAACCACCTTGCTAGTCATTACTTCCTGGGCCATAGGTCTCTAGGGGCATATTGGCTTATTGGGCTGGCCCAACAGTGAGCCTGCGTGCTTAGCAAGGTGTCCATTCTCCTTTCTGACCCCCTCTGGGCTAGGGGTAGACGTGAAGGGCCTAGGCCAGACTGCCAGCCGGTACATAGTCCCTCAAGCTTTTGGCCGTAAGCGGGAAGCTTGCTTGTCTACTCATGTCGACCGGTTGGTGCGTGGTCTTTCGGTCGGCCGACTGATCTAGGCTTGGTGTGATTACATTGGTGACACTTGATTTTTGCGCTCCTCTTAAATGTGTCTATGTGTCGCTCTCATTTTTCATAACTGCTAATCATTATGATTAAATGTGTCTTTTCACATTTCCCTCAACTGTCCTTTTTTAGCATTTTTCAAAAAATCTCTTTTCCTCCCTCTTGTAGACCCTTCGTATTTCCTCGTGAGCGAAACCCTTCATTGTTCTCTGCTCTTGTTTCTACCTTCTGGACCTTTCTTGCTCCACCATTACGGAGTTCTCTGATTGTTCTACGCTTTCCTCTAGGAGTTGTTGCGACCATCAATTTCATTCCAGCCTTACACATCACCAACTTTCAATGGCTACTCGAGGATGTGAGTTTCGCATTACCAACTTTCAATGGCTACTCGAGGACGTGAGTTTCGCATTCTTCTCGTCAGTGTTTTTACTTTTTGAGTTTTCTAGTTGTCTTTTTCTATGTTTTTCTGCCTAGTATTGTTTTGTTGGGTTTTTCCTTTCTCTTTTTTGTGTGCGGGGGGATTTTTCCCTATCTTCGGCTTGGGTCTCTTGGTTGACCCTTGCATTTTGTTTGCAAGGAGCCACTACGGCGGGTCATTTGGTTCCTCCAACCCTGGTGGCTCCTCTGCGCAAGGGATTGAAACTTAGCATTTTGCTACCTCAGTAGCAGAGGAGGGGTTTCCTTTCAAGATTATCTTCCGGGAGGCCGAAGGGGTGTCCTCGTGGATTGACCTCGGGGTCGCGAGGGCTTATTCTTCCTTCACTCATCCCAACAAGTTGGTGGGGATGGCCGACACCATCTATTGCTGGGGGCCTTGGTCTGTTGAGGTCCTACCCTGCCGGTCGAACGAGTTTGTGTGCGAATTGGCGGCCGAGACCAAGGAGCTGTTCTTCTACTTCTACGAGACCTTGTTCTCTTCTCGTTGAACATAGCTTCGACCCAGCTTCGTCCCAACAGTTAGGCCTTTGTGCGAGCATTTGAGCCGTTGAGCGAAGATCTGGGTAGGGAGCCCTCATTAAGTGTCTTTTCCTGGTTTTCTTCTTTGTAGTGGGCAAAGAAGGTCGGCTGGACTTCCTTGAGTACCTGACCTCGGCGCAAACTGATGAAGCCATTTTGGGAGAGCTACAAATTCTTCAAGGAGCACTTTTTTCGGGTGGCGGCCGGCCGCACTGGGTCAAGCGTACTCTTCGATGAGTCTGAGGATTCCCTCTTCCCCCTGTATTGGATTGATCAACAGGCCATCTCGGTTACAGTTAACCAGGATGACTTGGAGGACTGGGAAGACAAATTTGTCGAAGAGCTTAGCAAGCTGCCCACCCTTTCTTGTTCAAAACTTATAAGCAACAAGGGTGATTGGTATTTCTGTCTTCCCTTCCCCCCTTTATTTTGGCTTCAGTTCCCTGATTGTGTGTCTTCTTATGCAGGTTATTCTATTAAGGATATTGTTGCCTTCAAGGCGCGTTCTTCTCGCTTCGCCACTCCGATTGTGGGAGAAGTAGTTGCTGCAGTTTCCCCTGCATGGCCTGTAGAGGAGAGTGCTCTACCGCCTCTAGTAGTTGTTCTGGACTCTATTGAAGGTTCCCCTCCACCTATTGCCACAGGCTTTGGTGACTCGCTGGCGAAACACGTGAATGAGGAGGGGGTTTTACAAAGTCAAGAGTAGCCCTCCAAGAGGATGGCAGTTAGTGAAGGTGGTGTCGGGGGTGTTGCAGACTTCAATTTTGCTAAGTTTGCTGGGCTCGATCCCGGCCTAGTCCCAACTAATGATGCCTGGGCCAGCATCATGGCGAGCTAGCCTCTAAGTCCCTTAGTCTGGAATCCTTAGTACCCAATTGGTGAGGTGGTGGATAGGTTGGTCAGTTGCTTCTGTGATTAGGAGAGGGCTAAGGAGTTGGGGCTGTCGGGGTCTCTTGAAGTCCTTCAACGGTACGCTAGGTATTCTGTTGCTTTATCCAGGGTCGTTGAGCTGGAGTTTGGGGGCTTGGCGGCTTAGCAGCAAGCCCTGGCTGAGAAGAACCAAAGGGCCCACGATGCCTTGTTGAAACTAAGTGCTGAGTACGTTGACGCTCAACAAAAGATCAATAGCTATCGGGACGCCAACACCAACCTTCAAAGTGAACTTGACCGAGTTGTGGTGCAGACCAAGGACTTAATGTTGGTGCAACAGGACTTGGAGCGCTCCCAGGACTATTTGAATATTCAAGTGGAGATCTTGCAGAGGGAGAAGGAAGAGCTGATGGTGGCCAAGGTGTCTGCTACTAAGGAGGTGTCGCAGTTGAAGGTGGAGGTTGAAACCCGGGATTGCTTGCTAAAGGAGAAGGATGCCCTTTTGGAGGAGCATGGGCTTGCAATTATCTAGCAATTTGAAGGAGGGTTTGCCCATGCTTTGAGTCAAGTGGTCTTCCTTCATCCAGACATGGACGTTTTGGAGGCTGGTCTCTTCAAGGAGGTGGTGGACGACAAACTAGTTCAAGTCGAAGCCGAGTCTCCTCCTCATTCTGCCGCCTGACTTTTCCTGTGTCAAAAATAATATTGTTAGCTGTTGATTTTTCATTATATATTTTTTTTGTCAATGTTACAACCTTGTTTATTCTTTTGGCTTCTTGAACAATGTTTATACTTTGGTTTCTGACAAATATGATAATACGATTTGGCCTTTTTTCACGCAAGTGTGGTTTGTTTTTTTGCTTTATTCATTTCATTACGCGTTTAGTGTTGGGACCAACACTTTTGTTTTTAGTCCTTCGGAGGTCTCTCAATTTTTGGCTGGGTCTCCTTAAGACTTGGTGCTTTGGAGTGCTTTCTGAGGTTTTGGCTTTTAGTCGAGTTTAGCGCTTCTTATGTGTGATTTGAGTTTTGCGGCCGTGTCTCTTTAGGAACTTGGCTCCCAACTGAGTCGTGTGCTCTTTTCTTGTGACTTGTCTTTTTCTTTTCAGGAATTGGCTCTCGGCTGGGTCACGCTCCCTTTTCATTGTGACTTGTCCTTTTCTTCTCAAGACTTGGTTCCTGGCCGAGTCTTGTGCTCTTTTCTTGTGACTTGTCTTTTTCTTTTCAAGACTTGGTTCCTGACCAGGTCTTATGCTCTTCTCTACATTTTTTCAGTTGAGTTTCCTTGAGTTTGCCCTTTTTTTATGATGACTATTCTCCCAGTCTGATTCTGAGTGATCTCACCTGAGAGAATCATGGGATAGTGGATCCTGATATCAAGGAGGGAATTATGGGATAGTGGATCCCCATATCAAGGAGAAAATCATGGGATTATGGAGGCTACCGAAGCCTATAAAAGGCCTCAAGACAAAGAGAGAAGGGGGGAAAAATTAGAGAGTGGAAGCTCTAGAAAAATTGGAGAGCAGAAACTCTAGAAAATTGAGAGTAGAAACTTTAGAAAAGAGAGAGCAGAAACTCTAGAACGCTGAGAGAAGAAAAGCCGACGACAGCACGACGCAAGCCAGACAAAAACCAGAACGAGTTGGAAGTACCAAACAAAGGGAAGAAGGAATAGTCAGAACAAGCCATAGAACGAGAAGAGAAGAGACCGCATTCCTTCAACCTCTCTGCGTCACGGCGAACTCCAGGTTAGTGGTACTCTCCCCTCTCTTATCATAAACGCTGTAGTCTAGTTTAGAATCTAGTTAACTTCACACACTTAGAACCTACACTTTCCTTAGAATAAGTAAGTATCAGTTTGTTGCTATTGGTCGTCCTCGTTATTTTTCTTAAGACTAGGATTATAGGTCTTGCATCGCCAAGGGGCTATTTTCATCCTTGGCGCCTGGCCGCTCTAGCTTTCGCTGTGTACTCCTTTACCTGCGCTACCTCTCGAGTCCAAGTTTACCCTTAGCTCGTCTTCATTCACGGCCGGTTGATTCTCCGATCTCGACCGGGATAACCGCATCCGTGTCGAAAGTCAAGTGGAAAGGTGTTTCATTGGTGGAGTGTAATACACTAAAACTGTCCGACACCAAGTCTTCATGGGACCCACCTTGACCCGCACCAAAGAGGTTGAGAAAATCATGGGATTATGGAGGCTGAGAGAATCATGGGATAGTGGATCCTGATATCAAGGAGGGAATTATGGGATAGTGGATCCCCATATCAAGGAGAAAATCATGGGATTGTGGACGCTACCGAAGCCTATAAAAGGCCTCAAGACGAAGAGAGAAGGGGGGGAATTAGAGAGTGGAAGCTCTGGAAAAATTGGAGAGCAGAAACTCCAGAAAATTGAGAGTAGAAACTTTAGAAAAGAGAGAGCAGAAACTCTAGAACGCTGAGAGAAGAAAAGCCGACGACAGCACGACGCAAGCCAGACGAAAACCAGAACGAGTCAGAAGTACCAAACAAAGGGAAGAAGGAATAGTCAGAACAAGCCATAGAACGAGAAGAGAAGAGACCGCATTCCTCCAACCTCTCTGCGTCACGGCGGACTCCAGGTTAGTGGTACTCTCCCCTCTCTTATCATAAACGCTGTAGTCTAGTTTAGAATCTAGTTAACTTCACACACTTAGAACCTACACTTTCTTTAGAATAAGTAAGTATGGTAGTCTAGATAGTATAATATTTGCCCAAGCCGAGTCCGCCTCGCCCTTTCTCATCTTTTCTAAATTCAACCTGGCCGAGCTCGTCTCAGCCTTCCCCATGCGAGCCTTCCCCGACCTTCTCCCTTAACAAAAACTGGTCAGGGCCGAGTCCATCTCGGTCCTTTGCTAAGCGAACCTAGGAACCCCTTAAAGACTTTCACCCTTTCTACCTATCACTAGTCTTCCTAGGGGGTAATATTATGGTAGGTAGTCACTATGCTCGTAGTGAAGCAGTAGACTAGAGAACCAAATGACTCATACACCAGCCCTCTGACCTTCTCCCTTAACCAAAATCGGTCAGGGCCGAGTTCATCTCGACCTTTGGCTAAGCAAATCTCCCAACCCTAGGAACCGCCCAGAACTACGTAGACTTTGAATCCTCGAGTTCGAGGTACATAGGCAAAGGAGACACACTCCTCTCAAGTCTATTCCCCAAACCAAACCACCCCCCATGCATAGAATAAGCAATGATTCCAGGATGCATTTAGTTGTAATTTCATTTATGAGCTGTTAATGTATAATGTTCTCTTTTGAATTATGGCATGATTTTATAGTATGAATTACTGTATGACATTCCCCTCTTTGTATGCATCAAAACCTTAGTAAACCCAAAAGCTAGTCTTAGGTAACTGTTAAGTAACAGGCATGCTGGGGGCACCCTGTGCCCCTGGTGTGTAACCAACTTCCGAACCCGCCTGGTTCTAGACCAATCTTATCCTCCCATCTCGGTTTTCTAGCATTCCTAAACAAACGCTGGTGGCGACTCTTCCACAGGCCGAATTGATTTCGGCCTACCCCTTTTAATTTTCCCTTTTCGCTTCGTCACAAAATCTGGTTGTGACAGATGACGACTCCACTGGGGATCGAACCCAGAATCTCTGGTTGCTGGGTTCTTAGAAAGTTGAGCCTTAATAGACTAGCTAGGTTTATGGTTTCTGTGTTATTTAATTGCTTATTCATTCACGCATGATTGTTATGTGGTTTTAAGTTTTACATGCTTGTTCATGCATTCTTATGAGTGTTTATTAGGCTATTCTCCATGCCTGCTCATGCATTTTACTCCACGTTCCTTCACTTCTATACATGTATCTGCTTTAGCTTAGGACTGTATATGGCCAAAAGACTTCCCTCTTGACGTTTTAACCTAGGACCAATTACACTCAAATACGCATGATCCCCCATAGCTTAGGTAGTTTTCCCTTTAATTTATGCAAACCTTCATAAGACTTTAATAATTAAAGGGTAGTCGTTGGGTGTTTAAGTTAACATTTTATTTTTAGTGGGGTCCTATTCCCGGGCCTGAGAGTTAAGAAGTGCGGAATGTGTAGTGGAACCATGCTGGAAGGTATCCTCTGTACTAGTGATCACGATAGTTCCACCTGGGGCTGACTGCCTTTGGAAATGATCATATTCTGGGACACTCTTCTGTCTATGGTTGCGTTCCTTGGGAGGTCTATAGACCTAGGGACCTTGGTGAGGATTTTCTTTTTAGCAGCCTAATTGTGAGAACCCCTGGGGAAAACCCTTCTTGTCACTAGGTTAGAATTTCAACCAGTACGGAATCGGCATGCCACTTCGAGGAGGAGTCGGCCGAACCTTGGGAAACCATTGCCGTATCACTAGGTTAGAAACCCTACCCGACATGAAACTGACATGCACTAAGAGATGGAGCCGCCAGGCTCTATGATCAACCTTTCCCTATGACTAGGCCAAAAGTCCAGTCAAGATGGAACCGAAATGCCACTTCGAAGTGGAGTCGGTCAATCCCTTCTAAACCAAATCCAAGATGGAACCGGCCCGGAAACCATCCCAGGCACCTCACCCTCTTTCACCATATCAACCTACATACGCACCTGATCCAGCCATTGTGCCGATTCCAATCTCGAGTCCGGCTTAGTGCCGTTGTCTTAGCCATGGTGTCATTTCCAAACCCAACCCCTGTGCCGATTCCAACTTCGAGTCTGGCCCAATACCGTTGTCCTAGCCATGGTGTCATTCCCAAACTAAACCCTTGTGCCGATTTTAAGTCGTGTCTGGCTTCGTGTCGTCTCCTTTTATTCAACCTTGCTCTGACCCTTGTGTCAATTCCAATTCTCGTGCCATCTCCAATCCGACTTCGTGTCGTCCCTTATTTAAGCTGGCTCCCCACGATCTCCCCAATTTTGTTTTACCCCCGCGTTACTTCCTAAGTTGAACCAACCCCATTTTTCAATTCGGTACTGACCTTGTCCAGTTAAGAGTGCAGAGCTGACTTAAAAAAATATGTATAAATAAAATAAAATAAAATAAAAATGAAAACAACATAAAAAACAACATGCATCATATGTTGCATTCATCTCCATCAGACATTTAAAATTAGGTGTTGCATTCCATCACATTGGCATACCGTTCTTCACCCGACCAGCTAACTAAGACCAATACTAGAGCAGGGATAAAGTTCCGAGAGACTTTTATAGGGCGCTTCCTAAGGTAAAACGGATGGAGACAGCTATAAGGGATCTAGCAGAACAACAAGAGGCACTAAAGAATGATGTTAATCAAGTAAATACGCAAATAGGTCAAATTCTGGAAATGTTGAAGTCGATGCAAAACCAGGGGGCATCTCAAGCCATTGCCCACCACACCATCACAAATCCACAACACCAGAGCGGCTTCAAAGCCCCCACCAAGCCCAACACTAAACATCGCACCCCTCGCCTCTGCCATCCCCGTTCCAACCCTGCAGTATGACATTTTTGGAAAAGAAAGAATCCTAGAGTTCTAACACCTCTATCAATGTCGTATGTTGAACTTTTGCTACACCTGCTTTAGCATGCCCTTGTGACCACAGTCCCATTGAAGCCTGTTCAACCCCCCTATCACAAAAGCTATGATCCAAGGGCCAAATGTGAATACCACAAGGGAGCCTTGGGACACGCCACTGAAAAATGTTGGGGATTGAAACACAAGGTACAAGACTTAATTGACGCGGGATTGCTGGTTCTTCTAAGACAACAGTCTAAAATCTATACTAGCAAGCCCTCCAACACAAATGATGAAATGAGCCTGACTACGACTTCAAATACCCAACTGCCAACCACATGAACCGGCCTGGACTCGGCAAAAAAAAAAAAAAATGTAAAGCTGAATCCTGACCGTCCTAAGAATAGCCTCTTGTTTTGTAGCCTTTAATCCTTTATCAAATTGACTGTAATGCTCTTTCTTCAAATAATTGATGAAATATACTCTCACTCTCCATGCTTCATTTTCTCTTCCCACGTTTAAACCAAGTAAAAAATACCAATAAAAAAAAATCATCCCTAATGCTAATATCTCATGTTCTAATTTTGACTATTCCATCAATCAAACTGGCAAGGATAATAAGGGTAATATATAAGACCTCAAGCATCTAGTCTGGCTACTTGACCCCAAACCAAGAAGGAAAGAGGGTTTACCACATCAAACTTTACTATGGTTAAAACTCTCATTGGCTCAGTGCCCCCCAAAAAAAGGGAATATAAAAAAGAAGAAAAATGAATAAGTGACTCGCTAGACCAAAAACTTAAAAGAAACAGTCTAGGCAAAAGTCAGAGTCATAAAAAAGGAAAAAGAAAGCGGCTCGCTAGGTTGAAACCTTAAAATAACAACCTAGGCAAAAGTTAGAGTCCAAAAAAATAAAAGTTCACTAAGACTGAAAACTCAAAAAAAGCAGTCTAAGCAAAAATGCAATACTAGGGGGAAAACCACTAACATAGGGGGTAGTAATGACCCTTAGGAAAAGCCAGCTAGAAGCAACAAATCAGTCATAGAGATACCCAAATTATCCTTAAAGGCGCTGGATGATGGACTCTTCAAAATTGTATGCATGAGGATAGCATTGACCCCCCATAAACCCTTTCGCGAAAACAACATAAATACCATGCTCTCCGTTCCTCCATAAGCCGAAAACAAAATAAACAAAAGGAGCGTTACAGTCAAGATGAAAAAGTTAAACATCACCCGAAGCAGTAAGCCTCTGACTAGTCTCAACCTATGAGTAATAACGAGCTAACAACATCCGGGACGTTTCCAACACCAAAGCTGGAATAAAAGAAGCTCAACTGCCTACACCACGAGTCTTGGGATAGCAAAGTAAAGACTTGCCCTCACTAAATGCACACTCCCTGTACCCCATCCAACTCCACACCTTGTCATTACCTCATACAGTCCATACCTTCACATACACCTGGCAATCCATGCCAACCCATGTCAACACAACCAAACCCCCATATAAACCTCCATGCATCTAGCTATCCACGGCAAATCTACATACATCCATACAACCATGCATCCATACATCCACACATCTAGCCATCCGCGACAAACTCACATACATCCATACAGTCCCATCCAACAATCCACATCAAACGTCCATGCAACCTACATGCATTCCAAGCATTCACACATCCAGCAATCCATGCATATGACATGCATTCCAAATGTCCATCCTCCCATAAAATAAAAATCTCGATCAATTTTGCATACATGCATAAATACATATATACAACATGCATGCACGTCATCCCATGGTTATTTCCTTAAGACTACTATCGATTCTCACATTCCAACACTACGTCAAGGTCTATGCCGACTCTATGTCAAGTCCTTTGCCTATTCTGTCCTAGGTCGACCCCGTGTCAAGTATCTCCGCCGACTCCGTGTCAAGTTGACATGCCCATGCCGACTTTATGTCAAGTCTCTGCCAACACCATGTTGTGAGATCCTTGCTGACTAGCTATAACTTAGGCCCTCCATACCAACATTCTTATTTCGACCTCGAGTCGGTTTGTCCTTAGGTTAGTCATTTAGGTCTTAACTTAGGCATTTGTGGCGCAGTGCCAACTTTTCTAGTTTGTCTCGGTCATTTTGGCCTCGCGCCAACTTAGTCATTTTAACCCCCGAGTTGGTTATTCTTCGAGGTAGTCAATTTGGTTTCATGCCACATTCTTCATTTCAACCCTAGGTCAAGAAGGGATGCACCTATGACTTCTGTTGTCACAAACTAAAGGCTGAGGCCAAAGTCAGGAGCTAGCAAATATAAATTCTAGGATCATCCAAATCAAATCTAGACCTTTCAATCGACTCTAGGTCGAGACCCTTCAAACTGGCTAAATGATAGGACCAAGAATCCAGTCCTGGGTCGAGACCCTTCAACTAGCATTACACCAAAACCCTCAATTCGACCCTACGCCAAGAACCATTCGACTCTATGACAGGACCTTCCTACCTACTCCATGCCGAGGATGCTTAACATGCTCTATGCAAAAACCTCCATGCCAAGTCCAAGCTCCATGTCAACATCCAAGCATCTGGCTTCGTGCCAAGTCTCCCAATGCCACGTCAACTTCTTGTCGCTTCTAGTATTAACATTTCGAATCCAACTCCATGCAATCCTCCATCACAACACCATCCACGCCCTGACCTCTTCCCATGTGATCCAATGTTATCCAAACAAGCTCCACGCCGAAATCCAATCTAAACACTAAAATCAACCCAATCTAGTCTATTTATCCACCCACTCTAAAACTTTTTTAGATGCCGAAAGGATAGTCCAATAATCCTATCCGACTTTGGACGTCAAAAGGATAGTCCACTCCATCTAAATCTCCTCGTCCCCCAAGAGACACCCTACCACATCTAAAGGATATCCGGACACTTAAAAGAAAGTTAATTGATCTTAAATTCACCCATTCCGACCCCATGTTGAATTGACCTTTTTCCAACTCCGTGTCGAATCATTCTTTTTTTTTGACTTCGTGTCGAATAATCCTTTTTCCGACTCTGTGTCAAATCGACCTTTCTCCGACTCTGTGTTGAATAATCCTTTTTCCGACTCCGTGTCGAATCATCCTTTTGCCGACCCTATGTCTAACTGACCACTCTTCCGACTCCATATCAAACCTCCTCAGGCTGACTTCGTTTCAAGTCTCCCTAACTGACTCTGTGCCCGTATCACTATCCGATTCCATCCAAAAAACAACCCATCAAATCTTTCAATCTTGGATGTCAGTGGATAGTCCAGTGATTCCTTCAACTCGTGGGCACTTGTGGATAGCTCACGAGTCCTTTCAGCAACCAGTCAACCTTGTACACCTATTGGATAGTCCAATGATCAACCAACCCATTAACCCAACTTCAGGCCTCTAATGGCTCCAGTTCAAAACGAAAACGAAGAGGTGTGTCTGAATGCATTCGAAACAAGGGGGCATGTCCGAAGAAAGACCAAGCGCATCCCTTCAAGCGCAACCCTCGACATTCCAAAATTTCAAATTTCAAATTCTTCCACGTGGCCCCTAGGACGCCTTGGCCAACATCAACCTACTAGGGCCGACACCGAAATCATCTCGGCCATGGTCAAACCCGCCAAGGCCGACATCGAAGTCGTTCCAACTTTGGTCAAACCCACGAAGGTCGACATCGAAGTCATCCCGGCCTTAGTCAAGCTTGTCATGGTCGATATCGACTCGTCTCGGCCTTGGCCAAACCCTTCACGGTTGACATCAAACCTTCCCAGCCAATGCCAAACCATGAAGGCCCTACACAATGAGGGCGCCTCGCCCTTGAGCAACCCGGTCTAAGCGTTCTGAAGTCCTCTCGGCACTACAAACGAATGTACTCAACTTCAGTAGGAGACAAAACCCAATCCATAAGAACTCCTAAAATTTATCAACTTTGGGCACCTATTGGAAATCCCACTATAGCTAATCCAAACCTAGGCCCCAATGGGAAGCCTAGAGTCTCCCTATCAACCCTGGATACCAATTGGATAGTCTAGTGACTAGTGCACCCAACTTGGACATCGCGTCCGAGGTCCTTTGCGCAACAGATAGAGAAGCTTTCAGCTTACCTACTTTAGCCTCTAATGCCGAACCCCTAGCCTTCATAGAAGTCGCCTTAGACTTTGCAACAGCAAGCTCAGCCTTCAACCTCTCCACTTCAACCTTTGCCTTCTGGCTCCCAGTCTTCAAATTTAAACTCTCAACCTTCAGCACTTGAGTCTCTATTTTCAAGACTTGATTCTCTGCCTTCAGATCAGCATGAGCCTTTTGCAGCTTCTTGTTGAGGGCCTCTTTTAGAAGAATTTGCTCAACCTTCTTAGCCCAACCTCTCAAGATTTCTAAGGTGGCTATAGAGCAGGAATGATAAGCAGCCATTATGTCGAAGGAACGGTCAACACCTACAAACACCACCAAACCTCTGTCATCCTGAGGAACGAAGTTGGCAGGAAGCAAACCTTACACCTTCAAGCTTGGCCCCCACATAGTGATTGGATGTCAGAGGGAGCAACGTAGCAAGTCAAGCCCGCAGGGGGCAATTCAGGCCCAAGAAGTTACCACTACCTTTCCCTTCGGCTAACCAGTAGCCAAAGGGGGATGCATAACAACCTTCCCTTTCTTCCTAGAGGCATCCTTAGTGGCTTGCGTCTCAGCTTTCCTCTTGGCCTCAATCACATCGGCTTGGATTGTCTTTTCGACCTCAGCCGAAACCACCCTCCTCCCACCCTCAGTCGAGACCGCCCTCTTCTCAGTTCCAACTGAGACCGTCTTCTTCTCGACTTCAAAAGTCCCTTGAGAAGTAGCAGGAGTTCCCCCGCCATGGGAAATGAGCTTAGCCTTTCAGATTAGCTCCTCCATGTTGATTCCTTCATCCTCAATCATATCTGAAAAAAATCATAAAAAATTCAAAGTCAGAGCAAAGCAATCACGCTTCAGATAGAAGAGGGGCTTGCCCCCTCACCACCAAGGACACAATTTCCTTACAGTTCATCCCCATGGGCAGCTCGAGGTCAACCTTTCCTTCCAAAGAAAGCCGACTCTTGTGGGTCCCCGAAGCCTTCAAGGGAAGCCTCCAATACAAAGGCATAGGCTCTTCATCAGAGCAAATGGAAGCCCCTCCTACAACATGAATCTTCACGAATCTATCCCTAAAGCCTTTGTAGGAAGTGGTGTATGCCGTGAAGAAGACGGGTGTTTGGCAGAGGTGCCAGAGATACCCACCCAACCTTCTTTCCCATTCTGACTGTGTAGTGACCCGGGAAGACTAGAGTAGAGGGGATCATGGTAAGAGGAAAGCACACCGCAGCTCCCTAAGAAACAAAGAGGCATGTCCTAAAGACATTTAAGGCAGCGCCAGAAACGAAGAGACACGACAAAGCATTAATATAGGAGTGAGAAACTAGGGGGCATGTCTGAAGCCACGTGCCCCCAGACAAAACCCTTGGCATTCCAGGATTTAAAATTCAAAATCCTCCACAAGGAAAAAGGAAAACATCACTTCAGCCAGCACAAATGTCATCTCACCCAACATCAAGTCGTCTCAACCAGTTTCAAGTCATCTTAGCCAGTTCATTCCATCTTAGCTAGTTCATTCCATCTTAGCTAGTTCATTCCATCTCAGCCAGTTCATCTCAGCTAGTTCATTCCATCTCGGTCAGTTTCAATTCGTCTCGGTCAGTATCAAGTCGTCTCAGTCAGTATCAAGTCGTTTCGGTCAAACATCAAGTCGTCACGGCCAAATTCATACCGTCTCAAGTCACCTCAATCAGCATCTGCCAACTACCAGATCTCACTGGCCGCCTAGAGGAAAGCCCAGTGGTCTTATTCAAATTCAAGTTCAAATTTCACTGGCCGTCTAGAGGAAAGCCCAGATTTCACTGGCTGCCTAGAGGAAAGCCCAGTGATCTTTTCAAATTCAAGCCATCAAGACCTGGACGCCTAAAGGAAAGTCTAGTGATCTTATCAAGTTCAAGTTCAAGTTACCAAATCTCACTGGCCGCCCAAAGGATAGCCTAGTGACCTCAACTTACCAGATTTCACTAGCCGCCCAGAGTAGAGCCCAGTGACCCAATTCAAGCTCAAGATCTCACTGGCCGCCCAGAGTAGAGCCCAGTGACCATATTTCAAGTTCAAATTATCAATTCAAGTTCAAGACCCCATTGGCTGCCCAGAGTAGAGCCCAATGACCTCAATTTATCAATTCAAGCTATCAATTCAAGTTCAAGACCTCACTGGTCGCCCAGAGTATAGCCCAATGACCTCAGTCAAGTTCAAGATCTTACTGGCCGCCCAAAGCAGAGCCCAGTGTCCTTAAATCAAGCTCAAAGCATCAAGTTATCAAGATCCTTTCAAGATCAAGCTATCATAGACTACCAAACCTAAACATAGGAACTAGTCTAATACTTCCCATACAAACTTAACCTAGAACCCACCTTTGATTCTTTATTTATGCTCACCAGGGAGCATCCTTGATGAACACAAATAAAGAGGGGGCAACTGTAATACCTTAAAACTGTCCGGGACCAAGTCTTCACGAGACCCACCTTGACCTGCACCAAATAGGTTGAGAAAATCATGGGATTATGGAGGCTGAGAGAATCATGGGATAGTGGATCCTGATATCAAGGAGGGAATTATGGGATAGTGGATCCCCATATCAAGGAGAAAATCATGGGATTGTGGAGGCTATCGAAGCCTATAAAAGGCCTCAAAGACGAAGAGAGAATGGGGGGAAATTAGAGAGTGGAAGCTTTGGAAAAATTGGAGAGCAGAAACTCCATAAAATTGAGAGTAGAAACTTTAGAAAAGAGCGAGCAGAAACTCTAGAACGCCGAGAGAAGAAAAGCCGACCATGCGAGCCTTCCCTAACCTTCTCCCTTAACCAAAACCGGTTAGGGCCGAGTCCATCTCGGTCCTTGGCTAAGCGAACCTAGGAACCCCTTAAAGACTTTCACCCTTTCTACCTATCACTAGTCTTCCTAGGGGGTACTATTATGGTAGGTAGTCACTATGCTCGTAGTGAAGCAGTAGACTAGAGAACCAAATGACTCATACACCAGCCCCCTGACCTTCTCCCTTAACCAAAATCGGTCAGAGCCGAGTTCATCTCGACCTTTGGCTAAGCAAATCTCCCAACCCTAGGAACCGCCCAAAACTACGTAGACTTTGAATCCTCGAGTTCGATGTACGTAGGCAAAGGAGGCACACTCCTCTCAAGTCTATTCCCCAAACCAAACCACCCCCCATGCATAGAATAAGCAATGATTCCAGGATGCATTTAGTTGTAATTTCATTTATGAGCTGTTGATGTATGATCTTCTCTTTTGAATTATGGCATGATTTTATAGTATGAATTACTGTATGACATTCCCCTCTTTGTATGCACCAAAACCTTAGTAAACCCAAAAGCTAGTCTTAGGTAACTGTTAAGTAACAGGCATGCTGGGGACATCCTGTGCCCCTGGTGTGTAACCAACTTCTGAACCCCCCTGGTTCTAGACTAACCTTATCCTCCCATATCGATTTTCTAGCGTTCCTAAACAAAACGCTGGTGGCGAATCCTCCACAGGCCGAATTGATTTTGGCCTACCCTCTTTAATTTCCCTTTTCGCTTCGTCACAAAATCTAATTGTGATATGGAGGAGTGGGAGGTCGTGTGGTAGGACCAGAGGACTTGGGGAAGCTCTTTGTTGGCACTGGGGGTGTTCGTTCGACTGGGGGTGTTCCACTGACGTGAACCGTTGTTTTATCTTCAAATGGGCGTAGAAACTTATAGTCATCCAGGACGCGAACTGAGTCCTGTTGTCTGAGACTATCTCGGCCAGGAGGCCGAAACAACATATTATTTTCTTCTAGTAAAAGCACTTGATTCTTTCGGGGGATATCGTGGCCATTAGCTCGGCCTCTATCCACTTGGTGAAATAATCTATTGCCACTATGAGGTACTTCACTTGACCTGGGGCAGAAGGGAACGGTCCCAGGATGTCCATGCCCCATTTGTGAAATGGCCAAGGCGAGATGATGGAGTGTAGCTGGTCTAGGGGCACCGTGTTCATGTCCACAAATCTTTGGCATCTATCACATCTTTTCACGTGCTCCATACACTCATTTTTCAATGTCGGCCAGTAACAACCGACCCTAGTTATTTTGCTGGCTAGTGCTTGACCTCCTATGTGTGTGCCGCATACCCCTTCATGAACCTCATTCACTACATGCACTGCTTCGTCGCCCTCAACACAATAAAGGAGTGGGAAAGAAAAGCCCCATCTGTATAGTTCCCCTCCAATGATGATGTACCTGGTTGTGTCCCGGACTATTTTCTTAGCTTCATTTGGATCACTTGGTAGCTCCTCGTTCTTTAGGTATGCCATTAAGGGGCTCATCCATGTTCTCCTCTCCTCCAAGCAACAAATGGTTGGCTCTTCAATTGTTGGCCGACTTATGCTCTCGTGGATGACCGATCTTTGCACTCCTCACTTTTGGGTGGTGGCTAACTTCGATAATAGGTCAGCTCATTCATTCTGCTCCCTGGGTACGTGGTGGAGTGTGAATTTTTCGAAAGTGGCCACCATCTCGATAGCCCTTTTGAGGTATTTTATCAATTGGGGGTCTCTGGCCTGGTATTCCTCGTTCACCTGGCCCATAACCAGCTTCGAGTCACTCCTAGCTATCAAGGTCCTTGCTTCTAGTTCTTTAGCTAGTTTCATCCCGGCCAACAATGCCTCATACTCAGCTTGATTATTGCTAGCCTTGAACTCGAAATAGAGTGACTGCTCAATGAGCACCCCATTTGGCCATTCCAATATCACTCTCGCTCCGCTCCCCAACTGGTTGGATGCTCCATCCATTGATAGGAAACATCTGTTGTTTTCCTTTGCTATCGGCCTGCTTGCTGCCATTTCCGTGATAAAGTCAAACAGTGCTTGGGCTTTTATGTAGCCTTTGCTCTGGTAGGATATGTTGAATTCTAAGAGCTGGACGCTTGAGGTTACCATCCTCCCAGCCAAGTCTAGCTTTCTTAGTACAAGCTTGATTGGTAGGTCTATTGGGACGATTATGGGGTATCCCTAGAAGTAGGGGCGACGTCTCATAGAGGCGATTATGAGGGTAAGGGCTGCCTTCTCTATCTTCTGGTATCTTCTCTCCGCGTCTTGGAGGACCTTTCTTATGAAGTATATTGGGTGTTGTTTCCCGTCCTTCTCTTGCACTATTGCTGCGCTCACGACATTCTCTACAACTAAAATATAAACCAGCAAAGGAATGCCTGGTATCAACTTCGTTAGGATTGGGGGGGAGGCCAATAGTGCTTTCAGCCTTAGGAACGCTTCTTCGCTCTCTGCCGTCCACGCAAAGGTTTCCCCCTTCTTGAGAGTGTTAAAGATGGGTACGGTCGTCTCCGTTGACCGGGATAAGAATCGCGATAGTGTCGTGATTCTCTTGGCCAGTTGTTGTACCTCCTTGACTGTCTGTGGGCTCCTCATATTAATGATCGCCTGGCATTTCTTTGGGTTGGCCTCTATCCCCCTCTCGGTCAGCATGAATTCGAGAAATTTTCTTGCTTGGACCCCGAAAGAGCATTTCTCGGGGTTCAGCTTGAGCTAGTGCCTCCTTAACACTTGGAAAACTCTCTCTAGGGCCCTAAAATGGTCCTCTGCCGCTGTGGACTTCACCACCATGTCGTCCAGATATACCACCACGTCAGTGCCTATAATCTCCTCGAAGATCTTGTCCATCAAGCACTGGTAAGTTGCCCCGACGTTCTTTAGTCCGAAAGGCATCACCTTGTAACAGTAGGTTCCCGAGTCTGTTATGAAGGCAGTTTTTGCCTTGTCTTGGGGGTGCATTTTGATCTGGTTATAGCCTGAGTAGGCATCCATGAAACTCAGTAGGGTGAAGCTTGATGCCCCATCTACCAGCCAGTCTATATTGGGCAACGGGTATGCGTCCTTGGGACAGGCTTTGTTAAGGTTTGTGTAATTAGAGCACATGGGCCATTTCCCATTGGCCTTCCTTGCTATGACTAAATTTGCCAACCACGTGGGATACTGTATCTCTCTGATGAATCCGGTCGCGAGTAACTTCCTAGTCTTGTCTTGGGTCGCCTTTTGCTTTTCCTCCCCTAGCTTCCTTCTTCGTTGAGCGACTGGCCTGTAACCTGGGGAGATTGAGAGATGATGGCATAGGAAGTCCGGGTCAATCCCAGGCATGTCGGCCGAGGACCATGCGAACACGTCCCTATTCTCCCACAAGAAGGAAACGAGACGACTTTCATCCTCCAGCACTAAGGCCGTCCCTATCTTGGTTTTGTGAGTCAGCTTGAGCCCTATGCTAACTTCTTTTAGGTATTTAGTGGGGAGAGGCCTTTCACGTTCGTCTTTGCACCGGGGGTCTAGGTCGAGGTCCAATACATTTACATCCGGCTCTCCTACTTGTGATGGCTAGGAACCTATTCTTAGGCTGTCCTCATATCATCGTTTGGCGACCCGGTGGTTGGCCCATACTCTTCCTACCTCCTGTCCCATGGGATACTTCATGCATAAGTGTAGGGTGGAGACCACAACTCCCAACCTATTTAGGGCTAGTCTTCCCATGATAATGTTGTAGGATGCATCTACATATACGACCATATATAGCACCGGGATAGTGCGTGCATGCATGCGTTCTCCGAACGTGGTTTCCAACTCGATTACGCCTGTGATCACTACCTGATCGCCTGCGAAGCCATATAATTTTCCCACACATGCCTCCAAGTCAGCCAGCTGTAGACCCAACCTTTTACAAGTCGACCAATATAGGATGTTGGCCGAACTTCCTTGATCAATGAGAACCTTCTCTACTTTGTACTCGGCCGTTACCACTGAAATCACCATGGGCTCGTCTTGTCTAGGTGGTTCATACCTCATATCCCTCTCGCTGAATGTAATTATTGGAGTTGGGGTTATGTCAACTTTCCCCCTCACTATTAGGATGTTACAAGCTTTTCTCTTCCGACTCTTGTCTATATCGGCCATGCTTGCTCCATCACGAGAAATGATTATTATGACACCTTGATAATTGAAGATTTTCAGTCGTTTTAAACCCTCATCAAATAACTAAAGCTAACTATAGTATAGTCAACCCTAGGTCATTCTTCTCAAGGACACAATGTGTTCCAAATGTGTTTCAATGTATAGTAAACAGAAGCAAAATCTAAGTGCAAGATACTGACTCACCTCGGCACTGACCGAGTCGCTCTCGGCAGAAAATAGGCCGAGTTGAATTCGGCAGAGACAATCCGGCTCGGTCTCGGCTAAGTGCAGACAGACGCTACAAAGGTGGACTACCTCTGTCTCGGACTCAAAAACAGTAAATGAGGGTGGTTGGAACGCAATTGAAATCGAAATTTAGGTTAACTACAAACAGAACTGAAATTATCTAGAATGCGGATTCAAACATGCTACTCCTAATGCTATTGCTACTACTGTGTTCATGTTTAGTTCCAATAATCAAGGTTTTTCTGGTTCACTCGCTCCAATCACAGTCCATATCAACCTCCAGTGTTCTTATGGCAATCGCCACAGGTCCGTCTCTTGCCATACCGAGGATTTACACAATCGCTACCTCATCAGTTGGCAGGGATTAAGTTCAGACTGATTTTAGATTCTCAATTAACAATCGTTAAGTGATTACCTACTGAATTAGCTAAACCAGTTCCGATCGGCATAGTTTAACATTGTTCTGTTACTAGGAGCAATCGCAACACAGTAACTGAACTTAAATTTCAGGAATGCAATGGAGTTCAGAGTTCAGAAAACACTCATAATATTGAAAGCAAAATACACACACAGGGCCTGGATCCGGCGATTCCATCTTCCACGACGATCGCCATGGACGACGGCGATGATTCACCTCTGCTAGCTAGGACGCTGAGGTTCAAGTCCACCAAAGTGCGTTGGTGCTCCAATCGGTCTCCTCTGATAACCTTCGGCTTCTCAGTTCCTAGCCTACATTTCCTCAATCGAGAGAAATGTCATTAATAGCACTGTGTACCATCGTGAGCAGAGGAGAAGAAAACGAGAGAATTTGGAAATTATGGACGCGGGAAGGTTGGAATGCCAAGAGCCCCTACTTTTTCAGAGTTCTATCTATTTATACAGGAGTGGACTCAGCTATCGATGCTAACAAAATTACATGTACAATTCCTATTCTGCCCTTGCTATGACTTGCATTGCAAGCTACTTTAGGTAGTGACGTGGAGCTGAGCTGGACCCAAGGTGGCTCTGATTGCTGACGTGGAGCTCCACCTAGATCTACCTGATTGGGTTCCCTGCATGGGCCGAGTCTCGGCCTAGGCTTCTAGTGGCGGGCTGAGCTTGGCTGAACCTACAATGAAGAGATAGTTAGCTAAAAACCTTGATTAAGCACAAATTGTGTTTTACTCAAGTTCAGGCCATTAATCTAGATTTTAGCTAACAGTCATCTTTTAAGCTCGTGAGTTGCTTAGTGGCACTCTTCGTAGGTCCAATTAAGATGTACATTTTATGACTCATCAAACCCTCACACTTATCCTTTTGCACTCCTGGGCAAAATATATGATTTAGACAAGGGAGAATTTAGTAAGAGATTCTTCTGTTTGATTTCCTTAAGCTGACTATACAGAGTTGGCCTCTCTTCATCCCGGTTCAAAGCGCTCATACAATCAGGGAGCTACGTCCTTTGGTTCTCAGGGGCCTTCATGGTTTCCACTTGGGAAAGAGTGCCCCCAGAGCGGTAGAAGTTTTACTCATGTGCTCAATTTTCTCCCTTCTCTCAAGTGTCTTAGGCTGTGTTTACACTCAGCATTGTATGGAATTGGTGTTACCCTATCTTGACAGAGCTTTCCTCTTACACTTGCAAAACACAACAGTCATGATCACTAGGACTTTTCTGGCTTGTAGAGAGGTTGAGGTTACAGGTCGGATAGATGTAAGAAAACTAGCTTCAGGACCCACGGGGAGGAGAGGAGCAATGGGGAGTGACTGTAACCAGTATAAGGGCAGTCCCGGTCGCTGTGGTCTCCTTTGATCTTTATTTACTCGCCGTTTTTACATTCTTTCTTTCTTTTACTCATGCAGCTTGCTGATTTTGTTTATTTCAGCTTATTTATTTCAGCTGCCTGTTTTCTGTTTTTATGTACTTTCTTTTCTTTTCTTTCATTCCATTTCCTTTCCTTTTTTTCTTCTTCTGAACCTTTAGCTTCTTTTTGATCGAATTCTGCTCCCTAGACTTCCCCCACACTTGATTCTGACTCACTCCTAAGACGATTCCACGGCTCCTCGGCTTCCCGAGGGTAGGGTAAGAATGGTTT
The DNA here is from genome assembly GCA_025330945.1 of Mucuna pruriens. NCBI lineage: Eukaryota > Viridiplantae > Streptophyta > Magnoliopsida > Fabales > Fabaceae > Mucuna > Mucuna pruriens. The sequence continues at coordinate 92,396 of JAENHJ010000287.1, read as the reverse complement.
TTTTGGCCTCGGCTTGTAGTGAGCTGCAAGAAAAAATGGTCAATTTAGGCTCAAAGGGGGTGACAAAGGTCAGCTTGTTTTGGACAGCTTATTTGGCTTTGAGCTCATGAGAAATATGGCCTAGATCATATCATTCTTCTATGTGTAAAACAATTGTATCTAGAGAGTTAAGGCAAGATACAGCACACACAAATAACATGCTTTGCAAAAATCACTCAAAAAGAAGGAAGATGGCGAGAGTGTAAGCCATCACTACTGCAAGGCTCAATTTCTCACACTGGCTGATTCTGTTTCTTCACTCTGGAGGTTCCCTCTTCCCATTTTCACCACTTATCGCTTAGGATCCAGAGGTTTGGTTCCCTTTAGGCAGAGGCAGCTTCTACTCGGGAATGAAGAGATTGCTTCTGTTGGCTCGTTAGACTCTCGGATTCAACAAAGAAGATATGACGTGACTGATCAATCCCAGATGGACAGAACCCCCCCCCCCCACCCACACTTAATTGCGGCATTGTCCTCAATGTGAAGGGGTTGACCAAGTTGGCTTAGGTTGTGCCATCTGGTAGAGTCGACTCCACCAAAGAGATGTTCTCCGTGTTTTCTCTAGTTGGTGCTGGACCTTCGAGGAAAGGTTTGACTTGGTGCCCATTGACCTGAAAGGTGCGATTGGTACGTTCTTCCTTGAGCTGCATTGCACCATGGGGAAATATGTTAGTGATAACAAAAGGTCCATCCCATCTGGAGCGGAGCTTACCTACTATGAGCTTTAATATGGAGTTGAAGAGCAGCACTTTCTGGCCAATATGGAGATCTTTTCCCAGGATCTTTTGGTCATGGAATTTTTTTACCTTTTGCTTGTAGATCCTGGCATTCTCATAGGCTTCCATACGAAGTTTGTCTAATTCTTGAAGTTGGAATTTCCTATGCTCTCCTGCTTGGTCATAGGCCATGTTGCATTGCTTGACTGCCCAGTAAGCTTTGTGCTCTAGCTCCATAGGGAGGTGGCAGGCTTTCCCGAAAACAATCCGGTAGGGAAACAATCCGGTAGGAAGACATCCCTAGCGGTGTTCGGTATGCAGTCCTGTGAGCCCATAGCGCATCCTCAAGGAGTTTGCTCTAGTCCTTCCTGCTGGGATTTGTCATATTTTGTAGTGTATGCTTAATTTCCCTGTTAAACACCTCAGCTTGCCCATTAGTTTGGGGGTGGTATGCTGTAGCTATTCTGTGTGCCACCCCATATTTTTGAAGAAGGGAGGCCATGGCTCTATTGCAGAAGTGACTTCCTTGGTCACTAATGAGCGCTTTTGGTACACCGAACCTACAGAAAATATTGGACTTAAGAAAGTCCACTACTACCTTGGCATCATTGGTTCTGGTGGGAATGGCTTCTACCCATCTTGATATGTAGTCAACGGCAAGCAGGATGTATGAATAGCCATTGGAGACTGGGAATGGCCCCATAAAATCTATACCCCAGACGTCAAAGACTTCGCAAAATAGGATGGGCTGCTGGGGCATTTCATGTCTTTGGTTCAGGGCCATCCCTGCCTTTTAACATCTGTCGCAGGTGGAGACGAATTGATGAGCATCTCAAAAAATAGAGGGCCAATAGAGGCCACAATCAAGCACCTTCCTGGCAGTTCGAGATGAGCCGTAGTGGCCTCCTCCAGGGGCCGAATGGCAGAAGTGAAGGACCGACTTGATCTCGGTGTCAGGAATGCACCTTCGGATGATCTTATCACTGCATAGTCTCCATAGATAGGGGTCATCCCATACGTAGTACTTAGCATCACTTCTGATCTTTTCCTTGTAAGTTCGAGATGCCTTAGGTGGAAATTGAGATGTTGCCACAAAATTACAGATATCTGCAAACCATGGTGTGGCCGTCTTGAGGTGCAGGAGTTGCTCATCAGGGAACTCGTCTCGGATAGGAAATTGTTCTCTTTCTCTTTCAATCCTGCTTAAGTGGTCCGCTACAGAATTCTCGACACCTTTCTTGTCTCTGATTTCTAAGTCAAATTCTTGGAGAAGAAGCATCCACCAGATCAGTCTCGGCTTGGCATCCGGCTTCTTCAGCAAGTACTTTAGAGCAGTGTGATCAGAGAACACGACTATCTTAGAACCGAGAAGGTAGGAACGGAACTTATCCAAGGAAAATACAATTGCGAGAAGTTCCTTCTCATTTGTCGTGTAATTTTGCTGGGCCGAATCCATGGTTCGGGACGCATACGCAATGATGTGGACTGGTTGGCCGACTCCCGCTCTTTGGCCGAGAATAGCTCCCAGTGCCGAATTGGATGCGTCACACATGAGTTCAAATGGCAGGTCCCAGCTTGGTGCTTGCAGGATAGGTGTGGATGTAAGTTTGTTCTTCAGCTCCTGAAATGCCTCAATGCATGGCTGGTCAAAGTCGAAATCTACATCCTTCTGTAGCAGCTTGGACAGTGGCAGGGCCAGTTTGCTGAAGTCCTTGATGAACCTTCTATAAAAACCTGCATGTCCCAGGAATGAGCGAACTTCCTGCCAGAAGCGGGGTTTGGAAGGGAGGTAATTATGTTTATTTTCGCTTTGTCCACTTCTAGGCCTCTGTTTGAGACCAGGTGTCCCAACACTATTCCCTCGGTCACCATGAAATGACACTTTTCGAAATTGAGAACTAGGTTCGTGTCAGTACATCTCTTCAGCACCTTGGACAGATTATTCAGGCATGCTTCAAAGGAATTGGCATACACCGTGAAGTCATCCATAAACACTTCCATGCAATCCTGTAGCAGGTCCAAGAAGATGCTCATCATGCAACGTTGAAATGTACTCGGAGCATTGCACAGGTCGAATGGCATTCTAGTGTATGCAAATGTGCCAAAGGGGCATGTGAAATTGGTCTTGTGCTGATCTTCAGGTGCTTTGTGTATTTGCATGTATCCTGAAAATCCATCCAGAAAGCAGTAATGGGATTTCCCTGCTATTTTCTCTAACATTTGGTCAATAAAAGGCAAAGGAAAATGATCCTTGCGGGTAGCCTGATTTAATCTTCTGTAATCGATGCACACCCGCTAGCTGTTCTAAATCCTCACAGGTACCAACTTGTCGTGTTGGTTCTTCATGACAGTCATCCCGGATTTTTTTGGTACTACTTGCACCGGGCTCACCCACTGGCTGTCCGAGATGGGATAGATGATGCCTGCAACAAGTAGCCTTGTGACTTCTTTCTTGACTACATCTAGGAGTGTTGGATTCAGCCTTCGTTGCTGTTGCCTTATGGGCTTGATGTCCTCCTCCATTAGTATTCTGTGCATGCAGATGGAGGGGTTTATACCTAGAAGGTCAGAGAGTTTCCACCCGATTGCCTTTTTGTGTTGCCTTAGGACTTGTAGTAGCTTTTCTTCTTGCTCCGGGAGGAGGTTGCTGGCTATAATGACTGGGAGCTACTGTTCACTGTCCAAGTAGGCATATTTTAAGTGGCTAGGCAATGGTTTAAGCTCCATGGGTGGTGGAGATGGAGATTCTTGAGTTACAGCTCTCGGATCCGTCTGGCCGGTTTGTTCCAGACTCGGCATTAGGATTGCCGACATGATCTCGGCCTTGTGCTGCGTCGGTCAACTCGGAAGGATGGTTTCGGCTCTTGTCAGATTGCGGTTGGCTGTGACTTCCTTTGCAGCTTGGTCTCGGATCCGGGTGGAACGATGAGCTTCTTGGGTTGAGTTTGATCTTTACTGGCCGAGATGGTTTCGGCAAGTATGTCAGCTTGTGCGTTTGACTCTTCGACCGAGTTGACTTTTGACTTTGCATTGACTCGGCCTTCTTTGGCCGACTTCACTTCGGCCGTGAATTTGGGTTGCCAACTGTGCAGGTAGAGGCTTTTTAGTTTCGGCAGCTTTTACCTCTACATTATTCGTGCTTTCTGAGTTCTTATGGTAGCAGACTTGATTTATCAACTCTGTCAATTCTCTTTCAAATGTCAAGTCGCTGATGTCGCTATGATCATCCTTAGATTCCGGGGACTCCAGTGCTTCATCATAGTCGGCCTTTGAGCAGCTACTGGCTTCAGCAGTTCCAGCAAGATCTTCCATTCCCTCACTGCAACTGTCTAGGTGGAAGTAATCCTCCACTAGTTCTTCCATTATATCTATGCCAAAGAGGGAGTGGTCTTCGGTGGGGTGCTTCATGGCTTCAAAAATATTGAACTGCACCAATGTGTCACCGAATTCCATGGAGAGCGTTCCGGCATGTATGTCAATCTTTGTCCTTGTTGTCATTAAAAATGGCCTTCCCAGTATTAAGGTTGATCCTTTCCCTGATGTCTCGTCCTCCATGTCAAGCACATAAAAATCAGCTGGAAATATTAAGTCGTTCACTTGGACTAGGACATCTTCGAGAACTCTCAAGGGTTGCACGATGCTTCTATTAGCAAGCTGAATAGTCATCCTTGTGGGTTCCAGATCTCCGAAATCGAGGGACCTATAAGTTGATGCAGGCATGACGTTGATTGACGCTCCCAGGTCCAACATAGCATTAGAAAATGTGCAATCACCAATAGTGCATGGGATTGAGAAGATACCGAGGTCTCGGCACTTCTTTGGCAAGACCTGTGAGATTCCTGCAGTGGGGTTATTCCTGGTTAAGCTTGAGACCACACCTCCAAGTTCTCAATTCCCCTTCATCTTCCTTCTTTTGTGTACGCATAGTTCCTTGAGGAATTTTGCGTACTTCGGAATTTGCTTGATCGCATCGAGAAGTGGAATGTTGATTTCCACCTTCCGGAACATCTTCAGCAGCTCATCATTAGAATCTGGTCTCTTTGCCGAGATGGTCCGGGATGGAAATGGCAACAGGACAGTTGTCTCTGGATGAGACTGTGAGTTGGCTGCTGCTTCAGAATCAGCTTCGGCTGGTTGCGGCTCCTGATGCTGTTCGGGCTGAAGTAATTCTTTGCCGCTTCTGAGTGTTACTGCATTAGCATTCCCTCTCAGATTCGGAATGGGTTAAGAGGGGAGATTGCTTGAGCTGACTGACTGTAACTCACTCACAGTGTTAGCTAGCTGTCCTATTTGCATCCTGAGATCTTGGATGGTGGCAGTCATATTCTGCTGGAATTGTAAATTGCTGGAGCTTACTGAGTGCTGAAATTCTATGTTGCTCGCTTCCAGTTGCTTCCTTAAATCTTCCAGTGATGGTGAATTGCCTTGAGTAGGAGTTCTTTGTTGCTATGGTGGGAAGGATGGTGCTGTGTATTGTGGACTCGGCTGCTGATAACCAGTTGTTCCATAGGGTGCATTCGGCATGGATCCGGCTCTTTGAGCTACGTATGGTCCGGGTTGTGGGTTTGGGCGGAATGGTTGTTTCCCATGTGGTTGATTATCAAATTGTTAGTTCTGATAGGGTTGCTTCCCATACTGGAATCCTCCTACGGCTCCAACACTTTCGGTTTGGCCAGACTCGGTCTCTTGTAGAGTGGGGCACAGGTCAGTTGGATGTTCCACTGAAGTACATACGCCACAGACCTTTGCTGCCATGGCTGGATGATGTTGACTAACAGCCAGTTGTCTCACCAGGGATGTCAATTCGGTCAGCTGGTTCTCCAGTCTTTGGTTGGAGGCTGCGCCGATTTCATTCACTGGCCTAGACGGGTTTGGCCCTCTGATCCCGAATTGTTGAGTGTTACTCGCCATGTTTGAGATCAGATGCCTTGCTGCTACTGGTGTTTTGTCCATTAATGCTCCTCCACTAGCTGCATCGATCATACTCCTGTCCATCATTGACAGTCCTTCGTAGAAGTACTGGATCAGCAACTGTTCGCTGATCTGATGGTGGGGACAGGTGGCACATAGCTTGTTGAAGCGCTCCCAGTATTCGTGCACAGTTTCTCTTGTATGCTGCCTTATCCCACAAATTTCTTTCCTGATGGTCGTAGTCCTAGAAGCTGGGAAATTTTTTTCCAGGAAGGTACGTTTCATGTCTCCCCAGGTGTTGAAGAGTGCTGGCTGCATATACAGCCAGTCCTTTGCAGCTCTGTCCAGAGAGAATGGGAACGCCTTCATCTTGATATAGTCTTCGGGATTCCCCTGCGGCCTCATCGTGGAGCAAACCACGTGGAATTCTTTGAGATGCTTGTGGGGGTCTTCTCCTGCAAGACCATGAAATTTAGGTAGCAAATGTATCAAACCAGACTTCAATTCGTATGTCTGGGCTGGCTCCAGTTGTGGATACTGGATACACCATGGTTGGTACACCACATCTGGAGTGGCTAGGTCTTTTAGCGTCCTGTCGTGGTTTTCCATCTACCATGGCTCTGTGAAATTGTTAGTGCTAGTAATAAAATGATCAGTACACGATTGGTCACAATTAGTGGCAGAATTTACACTACTACCGATATTTACTGTGGTATTTCTAATTTTTTACAATCTATGCAAAGTTAGTTCTATTTCTGGATCAAAAATATACAATGGGTCAGTGCTACTCCTAGTCATGCATCATGCAGAATTCAAAGTAACTAAAGCAACAATTAATTCTACTGAAAACAGAATGGGGTCAATATGCAATGCATGGTTAAATGTAATGCAGAGTTAGAAAATTAAATGTATGTATGTAATACCGAATTGGAAATTTCTACTATATCTATATGTATATATTTGTTTTTGTTTAACAGTGAATTCACGTAAAAATTTATTGACAAATTAAGATTCGACAAACTCTAAACAAAACTTCTTACAACTCGGATTCGATTCGGTTTACTTGGCACACTAAAACACAAAGGAACTTGTGTCCCTAGCAGCGGCGCCAATTTGATAATTGAAGATTTTCAGTCGTTTTAAACCCTCATAAAATAACTAAAGCTAACTATAGTGTAGTCAACCCTAGGTCATTCTTCTCAAGGACACAGTGCGTTCGAAATGTGTTTCAATGTATAGTAAACAGAAGCAAAATCTAAGTGCAAGATACTGACTCACCTCGGCACTGATCGAGTCTCTCTCGGCAGAGACTAGGCCAAGTTGAATTTGGCAGAGAAAATCCGGCTCGGTCTCGGCTAAGTGCAGACAGACGCTACAAAGGTGGACTGCCTCTGTCTCGGACTCAAAAACAGTAAATGAGGGGGGTTGGAACACAATTGAAATCGAAATTTAGGTTAACTACAAACAGAACTGAAATTATCTAGAATGCGGATTCAAACATGATAGTCCTAATGCTATTGCTACTACTGTGTTCATGTTTAGTTCCAATAATCAAGGTTTTTCTGGTTCACTCGCTCCAGTCACAGTCTATATCAGCCTCCAGTGTTCTTATGGCAATCGCCACAGGTCCGTCTCTTGCCATACCGAGGATTTACACAATCGCTACCTCATCAGTTGGCAGGGGTTAAGTTCAGACTTATTTTAGATTCTCAATTAACAATCGTTAAGTGATTACCTACTGAATTAGCTAAACCAATTCTGATCGGCTTAGTTTAACATTGTTCTGTTACCAGGTGCAATCGCAACACAGTAACTGAACTTAAATTTCAGGAATGCAATGGAGTTCAGAATTCAGAAAACACTCATAATATTGAAAGCAAAATACACACACAGGGCCTGGATCCGATGATTCCATCTTCCACGACGATCGCCATGGACGATGGCGATGATTCACCTCTGCTAGCTAGGACGCTGAGGTTCAGGTCCACCAAAGTGCGTTGGTGCTCCAATCGGTCTCCTCTGATAACCTTCGGCTTCTCAGTTCCTAGCCTGCATTTCCTCAATCGAGAGAAACGCCATTAACAGCACCGTGTACCACCGTGAGCGGAGGAGAAGAAAACGAGAGAATTTGGAAATTATGGACGCAGGAAGGTTGGAATGCCAAGAGCCCCTACTTGTTTAGAGTTCTATCTATTTATATAGGAGTGGACTCAGCTACCGATGCTAACAAAATTACATGTACAATTCCTATTCTGCCCTTGTTGTGACTTGCGTTGCAAGCTACTTCAGGTAGTGACGTGGAGCTGAGCTGGACCCAAGGTGGCTCTAATTGCTGTCGTGGAGCTCCACCTAGATCTACCTAATTGGGTTCCCTGCATGGGCCGAGTCTCGGCCTGGGCTTCTAGTGGCGGGCTGAGCTTGGCTAAACCTGCAATGAAGAGATAGTTAGCTAAAAACCTTGATTAAGCACAGATTGTGTTTTACTCAAGTTTAGGCCATTAATCTGGATCTTAGTTAACAGTCATCTTTTAAGCTCGTGAGTTGCTTAGTGGCTCTCTTCGTAGGTCCAATTAAGATGTACATTTTATGACTCATCACACCTCGGTGCCGGATGTCCCTTCTCTATGGTGATCTGCTCCTATCTCTTCGTCTCTCCTCTCGTCTAGGGTCATCTTGGGCCCTCCTTGGATGACTCGTCCTCACCTGTCTTTTTGGCCGTCTTTGGGTTGATTGGGGCCTTTTTGTTCCCTCTCCAGATGTACTGGCTCAAGTGTCCCTCCTGAATTAGCTTATCTATCTGCTCTTGCAAAGTGCGACATTCCTTCGTTGCATAAGCCTTGTGGAATTCACACCACTCTTGTTTGTTGGCACCCATCCTCCGGCCCTTCGCTTCCTTCGGGTACTTCAACAAGTGGGTGTGGTAGATGTCGCGCAATATCTGCGCCTTTTTCTCGTGCAGAGGGGTGAGTGTCAAAGGGTAGTCTTTCGGTTTGGATGGGTACTTGTTTTCTCTTTTGTGGTTCCCTTGTTATGACGGCCTCGTGTTGCGGGAGCTGGATTGCCTCACCTCAAGCCGGTCGGCTTGGTCTTCCTCCACTTCAATATGCTTTTCGGCTCGGGTCCTTATCTCCTCCATGCTCAGGGGATTTCTTAATTCTAGGGAGTCGCTAAACTGTCCGACCCTCAGTCCTTTTTGGAAAGCCTTCACGAAAAACTTCTAATTAAGATCATTTACTCTGACCGTGACATTATTGAACCAGGCCAAGTAACTTTTGAGGGGTTCACCCTTGCCTTGTTAGATATCAAAGAGGTCGGCCACCTCCAAATGCTTTGCCTTATTGGCTGCAAACTGGGAGGCGAAAGGGGTTGCTAGGTCACTGAAAGATCTTATGGATCGAGGAGGGAGGGTGGCCAATTAGTGCATGGCCATACCCTGTAGGGTTCCTGGGAATAGTTTGCAGTTCAGTTGGTCGTTGCCTCTACTGATATACATTTGGGTCTGAAAGGCTTAGAGGTGGGTATGGAGGTCTCGGGTCCCGTCGAATGGCTCAATCACCACTTTGCAGAAATTTGGGGGGATAGTTGTCTCGTCAATCTCCTTACTAAATGGTTGGGCCCAAAAAGCTTGGGCACCTACCACTGGCGAGGCCGCCGCTCTTCCCAACTTCTCCACTATGGCTTTTACTACTGCCAATTGATGATGAAGTTCCTCCTCCCGCTCTTTAGCTGCCTTCAATGCTTCCATATGCCTCTCCTCCGCCATCCTGTGTCTCTCTTCAACCTCCATCTACTGCTGCTCCGCCTCTGCACTCAACCGAGTCTGTTCCTTGCTACGAGCCTGCAAGGATGCAATTGCCCAGACCAAGTCTCTGTAGTGTGTCCTCCTCTCCTTCATTGGTAGAACTGGCAGCTTGATTGCGTGTTATTGGTACTGTCGTTCGTCTTCCTTCCTCACTCCTGAGCTTCAAAGTCGGGCTCTTAATCTTGAGGCGTCAGGAAAAGTTTCACCGAGGCCCCACGGTGGGCACCATTGTTCTCGTCTGAGAGTATAGGTAATTGAATTGATCTTGGTGAGTTTTTTGGATCAACCCCCATCATAGAGAAGGGGATGGCACTTATACATGTGTAAGGTACCTCTAGGAGGTTACTTGCTGGTCAAGTTATCTCGTAACTGACTAGTAACTAACTAATAACCACCTTGACAAAAGTTATTGGGCTAGCCCAACAGCAAGCCTACGTGCTTAGCAAGGTGTCCATTCTCCTTTCTAACCCCTATTGGGCTAGGGTAGGCGTGAAGGGCCTGGGCTGGACGGCCGATTGGTACAAGTTCCATCTCTTCTTAGCTACAACTTGTATTTTCTTTGAGTAGGAAACTTTTCTTTTTGCCTATGAACGTAAACACAATCTCGAGGCTCAAAAGTCATAACACGCCCTTTATTTGCTTGCCTTGCATATTGTCCATTGCTCTTCTCAATGTTAGCTCAAACTTTGGCTTGCAACTCTTTAAAAAATTCTGCCTTCTGCTTTTTTACAATGATTTGATTGATGGCCTAACTGCCAACGCACATGCGTCATGTTCCATCTGTCTTTGAAACCAAGATAACGGGAACAGAACATGGACTAAGACTTTTCCTCACAAAGCCCTGTTGCAACAGCTCATTCACTTACTTTTGAATTTCCTTTGTTTCCTCGGGATTTGTTCTATAGGTTGGTCTATTTGGACAACCAGGAACGAGGTCAATTTGATGCTCAGTCCCTCTTAAAGGAGGTAATCAATGAGGAACTTCATTTGGAAAAACATCAGTCAATTTGTGTAACAAAGAATCAACTTCACAAGGAAAAGAAGAATGAAATTCGTTAGTGAAATAAACATCCTTGTACAAGAGCACAAGTAGTTTCTCTTTTGCTAATAATGCACTCTCAACCTCTTTTTTCTTTGCAAATACACTCATTTTCTTAATTTTCTCTTTATTGCACTTAATTTCATGTTTTTCTTTTTTTTCTTATTTTCACTCATATTTTCTTTTCTCTCTTTTTCTTGAATGCTCAATTGCTCTTCTCTCAACTTACACTCTCTTACTTTCCTCATTTTTATTTGTTCTTCACATACTTTGTTTGGAGACAATGGAGTAAGAGTAATTTTCAACTCATTGTAAATAAAAGACAAACAATTGGTATACCCCTTGTGGGTCACCTTGCGGTCGAGCTGCCATGGGCAGCCCAAAAGTATATGCCCTGCCTCCATAAGGACCACATCACACAATACTTCATCTTTGTAATTCTCAATAGAAAAAGGCATTGAAATTTGCTTGTCAACCTTTACTTCTCCAATATGACTAAGCCACTGCAGCTTATAAGGCCTAGGGTGTTTGGCAATTCGCAAATTTATTTTCTCCACTAGGATAACACTAGCGACATTGGTGCAACTCCCTCCATCTAGAATCATGCTGTACACTTTTCCTTGAACAAGGCACCTAGTATGAGAAATATGCTCACGTGGCTCCACATCATCATCTTCCTTAGGTTGTATGCTAAGAGCATGCCTAGTATCAAGTATAACTCCATCTACAGGTTCAACAACTTCCATGTCACTACAATCCTCCAATGGTGGCATTTCATCATCACTTGAGCTCTCACTCGCTACTTCTCCATTATCCATCATAATCATTGCTCTTTTATTTGGACATTGAGAAGCAATATGTCCAACTCCTTGACACCTGAAATACTTGATATCATGTGATCTATAAGATCCATTAATGTCAATTTTACCTTTAGAAGGAGCATTTGAATATTTGGCCTTCACATCTACTTTAGGGTTTATAACAACTTTATTGTTCTTCCAATTTGATCTCCATGAAGAGCTAGAAGATGAAGCAAATTTGGAAGAGCTTTTAGACTTCAATTGCCTCTCCACTTGAACTGCTTTGTGCAACAAATCCTCTATCTCCATATAATGTTGCAACTTCACCACATCAACTATCTCATTCTTTAAGCCTCCAATGAATCTAGCCATAGTTACCTCATGGTCTTCCTTCACATTGGCTCTAGTCATGACTATTTTCATCTCCTCAAAGTAATTTTGCACTTTCATAGAACCTTGTGTTAAACATTGCAATTTTTTAAGCAAGTCCCTATGGTAATGGTTTGATACAAATCTTCTTCTCATGACAGACTTCATATCTTCCCACATACGAATGAGCCTTTCTCCATTTCTACGTCTGTTAATCACAAACTAATCCCACCAAATACTAGCATAGTCAATAAATTTAACAATTCCTCCGAGTAGTTGTGACGATCAAACACATGTTCAACTTTTCTCTCCCACTCCAAGTATACTTCAGGATCATTCTTTTTTTTGGAATACAGGGATTGTCATCTTAATATTACCCAAGTAATTGTCACGTCTTGGTTCACCTCTTCTTCTCCTTTCATTTTCATTATGTCATCCATCTGAATACTCCTCTTCTTCATGTTCATATAAAAGATTGCTAGACATGTTAAACACCTTAGAAATCGACTTGGATGTTGAACTAGAATCTTCTTCTTCATCATTGTGTTGACTAGTACGGCTCCTATACCTAGGTATAAGTTGTAAATCATCCAACTTGGCATTTAGAGCTTTGAATTGTTCTTGAAAAGCCTTGATGACTAATTTGAGATCAACATCCCGTTCACCTTCTTCTCTAGTCATGATTAAATTACTACAAAAAATAAAGTTAGAAAGAAAAGAGATCCTCATACAAACACTCTCTCACATGTTTACACTCAAATTATGTGTAGTCACTCGTGTATCACTCAATTTGGCCTTTTTTTGTCTCACTGTTCTCGCCTTTTACCACTCAACTTTTCCTTAGGAGCTCTTAAGTAGGAACTTTTAAGACTGAGGCTAAGCAGCAAAAACAGTAAGAAATGGGTGATTTGATAACTTTAGAGAGTAAGAATTAGCAAGAAGCAAGGAAGCCCTTTTGTTTTGTATGATTTTTTTTTTGTACCATTTTTTTGTTGGTATGATTTTTTTAATTAGAAAATTGACAAAAAATAGAAATGAAAAGGAAGAGAACACCTAATTTCAAGAGCCGAAACTCTGATACCAAATGATACGATCTTAATGGATCAGAAAGGGACCATGCTGAAAATAGGTGAATGGGGGAACTTGACCCTAAGCACGACCTGTTGGTAGAACAAAAGTTATCTAAGCGTGACCAGGTGAAAAGGAGAACTTGACCCTAACCGTGACCTGCAGGTAGAACCAAAGTTATCAATGTGTGATCCTAACCGCGACCTGCCAGTAGAACCAATACTATAAACGTTCTTGACCTAAGAACAAAGGAAAAGTTCTCACAATAGAAAAAAACACAAATGTTATTCAAATTCTAAATTTTTATTGCTTACAAGAGCTTATTTATAAGCTTAGCTAGGCAGCTTGGAAGTTAAAACCCATTAATATTTTAATTGGCATAAAATCTTAACCACTATAAAATCTCAATCTTAAATCTCAACTACTATAATTTCCAATATAAGATCGTAACAACTATAACTCCCCAATATAAAATCACAACTGCTATTATCCGAAAATATTTCTGCTACCTACCAAAATTATGCGAAGATACATGTAAATTGATCCTAATTAACTACTTAGCCCAAATTACATGACAATGATGTTGGGCTTTATTTGTGTTCTTCAAGATGGGCTTCATTCTTCATCAAATTGCAATAAAGTGACTCATTTTGGTACAACCTCTGATTCACTTTGCTTTAAACTTTCCTTAATTCCCAAACTTAGGCCTTGCAAAGATTGCTTCCTCATTTTGGTTTTGGACCTAGTCATGGAACCTCCAATGTCATGCAAATGGTCTTTGTCTTTTTCGGTTGGGTTTTTATTAGATTAATTGTGTTTTGTATGTTTATTGTTCTCTCTTTAGTTAGTGCTACCATCACTTATTTTTTTACTACTCAAATTAGTGGAACCCTAATACTTTAGAGTACAAACTTAAAGTTTGAAAGGAGTCAATTGAGATTGTTCTCAATTGCATAAAATTGGACATACCACTTAAGACAAGTTGACCTATTCCAATTGCAGATAACTTGAACAAGTCACATTACATAAAATTAGGTTATTTGCTATTATAACTCTCGGTCAAGCTAGGTCATTCTCAAAATAAGAAAAGGAAGAACATTGAGGGTGCTGGGAAAGGGTCTTCTCATGGTATCTTGAGGTTATCACAAGAGAACTATATTAGCAAAGTCTTAGATAGATTTGACATGAAAGATAGTAAACTTGAAGACACCCCAATAGCCAAGGGAGACAAATTTAGTCTCAAGCAGTGCCACAATAATGACCTTAAAAGAAAGAAGATGCAAAAGATTTTTTATGCCTTGACATTGGAAAGTCTAATGTACGCTCAAGTTTGTAATCATCCAGACATTGCTTTTGTGGTGGGAGTTTTGGGCAGGTATTTAAGTGATCCTAGAATACAGTAGGGTAAGGCAGTTAAATGCGTGATGCATTACTTAAAGAGAACAAAAGCATACATGCTCACTTATCGAAAGTCTAAAAGATTGGAGATCATCGGGTACTTTGACTTCGATTTTGCTGGATGCCAAGATAGCAAATGCTCCATGTTTGGATACATCTACATATTGGCTGGAGGAGCTATTTCTTGAAAGTTTGTTAAATAGACTCTTATAGCCCTTTCAATCATGGTAGTAGAGTTTGTGGCTTATTTTTAGACATCCAACCATGGGATATGACTGCGAAACTTTGTCACTAGTTTGCAAATGGTCGATGGTATTGAAAGGCCATTGAAAAACTATTGTGACAATAATTCGACAATCCTTTACTCCAACAACAATAGGAGTTCTACAAAGTTAAAGTTTATCGACATCAAATTTCTGGTTGTTAAATAATGAGTTTAGAATAAATAGATTTCCATAGAACATATAAGAATAAGTTTTATGCTTGTTGATGCATTGACTAAAGGGGTGATACCCAAGGTCTTTCATGATCATACTACTCATATATGTATTACTCCTTAGGATATCTTAGTTCAATGGGATTTCATACGTTTTATGTTTTACTTTGGACATTTCGTTGTTCTTTATTTTCTACATAATAAAGTTGATGGTTTATGTTTACATTTTGAACTCACTTATGTTTCCTTATATGTAATAATTGTATTACATTCAAAAAATTTTGATTGATCTCACTAAATCCTTAAGAAAGACCAATTGGAAATAGACATGTTTGAGATCACATTTCATGTAATTTCCATGTTACTTATCCATATTTGATCTATGTCATTAAGTATATTAATATGGTGATCATTGTGATCTAATCACACTTGTTTATGATGAAAGTTGTGATGGTTATATTGTTAATGTATAAGATGGACCAGATTGTATCAAGGAGAAGTCTAAAGATAAATAACATATAAATGCGTGCTTAAGGAATTTATAATATAATTTTTTCAAGAGAATATGAAGCCTAACTGGGAGATTGTTAGAAGTTTATAATTTCTATTAATTTTTGAGCATTATATTTTAAATGCAATTAATTATATCAATTATTTATTTACTTTGATGATTATAATCTTAAGTGGTCCAATTTAAGTAATCAAATAGACTTCTTAAAAGGAAGTCATATGGGCTTAATGAATGGATACTCATGTCAGCTCATTAAGAGATACTGATTACCCTCTATGTAGGTTAATGCATCAAGAACGGTTATGGTCCTCAATACATCAAATAAAAAATACTTTTTTGTTCTCCCCATCTAAAAATGGAAACGAAGGTTCTTGGAAGGATTGCTGTAACTTGGTTGAGGAAGATTGCAAACTAATTGCTCATGACTATTGAATATTACGTTGTGTTTTCCAAACAATATTCATGAATCAAAGTATTTATATAATTATTAAAAACTCTGATTATCTAATATGACGTAAGAAAACATAAAGAAATTAGAAAGAGTAGAAAAATTCCAACATATAAAAACTGATTTAACTTTTTATGTACATGACGAAACCGAAAATTCGCGACTTGTATAAAAATTAAAATATATATTAAATTTTAAAATCTATTTTGTAATAAAAACTCTATACATAACATAAATTTATCTTTTAATAAACTTACAAATTGCTTTTTGACTCGTAGCTGCATTAATCTTATTACCCCATGCAGGTCTTTGTGCGCTGGCTTGGGTCCTATGTTGACTTCTTTTAGGTCTTCAGCCGGGAGAGGCCTTTCACGTTCGTCCTTGCACCTGGGGTCTAGGTCGAGGTCCAATACGTTTACATCCGACTCTTTTGCCTAAGATGGTTGGGAGCCTATCCTCAGGCTGTCCTCATAACATCTTCTGGCGACCCGGTGGTTGGCCCATACTTTTCCTACCTCCTTCCCCACAGGACACTTCATGCACAAATGGAGGGTGGAGACCACGACTCCTAACTTGTTGAGGGCCTGCCTGCCCATGATTATGTTATAGGAAGCGTATACGTCGACGACTCTATACAGCACCGGGATGGTGCGTGCGTGTGTTTGTTCTTCGAATGTAGTCTCCAATTAAATAACACCCTTTATCGTTACTTGCTCGTTGGCAAAGCCGTATAATTTTCCTGCACACGCCTCCAAGTCGGCTGGCTGTAGACCCATCTTTTTACAAGTCAACCAGTATAAGATGTTGGCTAAACTTCCTTGATCAATAAGGACCCTTTCTACTTTGTACTCGGCCGTCACCACTAAAATTACCATTGGTTCGTCCTATCTGGGTGGTTCATACCTCATTTCCCTCTCGCTGAAAATGATTATTGGAGTAGGGGTTATGTTGGCCTTCCTCCCAATTGCTAGGACGTTACAAGCTTTTCTCTTGCGACTCTCATCTATCTCATCCACACTTTCCCCGCCACCCAAGATTGTTGTTATGACACCTTGGTGCCGGGTGTCCTTTCTCTATGGTGATTTGCTTCTCTCCCTCCTTCTTTCCTTGCGTCTAGCATCATCTCAGGCTTCTCTGGTTGGGGCTTTCTCGTTCCCCCTCTTGACGTACTGGCCCAAGTGTCCCTCTTGGATCAACCTCTCTATTTGCTCCTGCAAGGTGCGACAGTCCTCTGTTGAATGGTCGTAGGTCCTACGGAAATCACACCACTCTTGTAGGTTGGCTCCCATCCTCCGACCCTTCGCTTCCTTTGGGTACTTCAACAAATGGGTGTGGTAAATGTCGCACAATATCTATGCCCTTTTCTCATGCAAGAGGGTGAGCATCAAAGGGTAGTCTTTCGGTTTGGGTTGATACTTAATTTCTCCTTTATGGCCACCTTGCGGTGTCGACAATGTGTCATGGGTATTTGACTGCTTCTTGGCCTCCAGTCGATTGGCTTGATCCTCCTCTACTTTAATATGCTTTTCTCCTTGGGTTCTTATCTCCTCCATACTGACCGGCCCTCAGCCCTTTCTGAAAAACCTTCATGAAAATTTTTTGATCTAGGTCATTTACCTTGATCGTGGCATTATTGAACTGGGCTAGGTAGCTTTTGAGAGGTTCCCCCTTGTTTTGTCGGATGTCGAAGAGGTCAACTACTTCCAAGCATTTCATCTTGTTCGCAACGAATTGGGAGGCAAAAGAGGTTGCGAGGTCATTGAAGGGTCTTATGGATCGAGGCGGGAGTGTGGCTAGCTAATGCATGGCTACTCCTCGTAGAGTCCCTAGGAATAGCTTGCAACTAAGTCGGTCGTTGTCCTCGCTGATGTACATCTGGGTTTGGAAGGTTTGAAGATGGGTATGGGGTCCTGGGTCCCATCAAACGGCTCAATCACCACTTCGCGAAAATTCGGGAGGATAGTTGTCTCGTCAATCTCCTCACTGAAAGGTTGGGCCCAAAAGGCTTGGGTAGTTAGGGCCGGCGGTGGGGCCACCTCTCCTCCCGGCTTCTCCACTATTGCCTTTACTATTGCCAACTGTCGGTGAAGCTCTTCCTCCCACTCACCAGCCATCTTCAAGTCATCCATATGCCGCCCCTCGGCCTTCTTGTGTCTCTCCTCCGCCTTCACATTTAGTTGGGTCTTGTAGAGATGTCATCGCCCGTAACAGCCTTTGTAACGTATCCTCCTCATCTCCATTGGAAGAACTAGTGGCTTGGTTGCACGTCATCGGCATTGTTGTTGGTCTTCCTTCTTCTGTGCTCCTAAGCTCCAAGGTCAGTCTCCTAATCTTGAGGCGTCAGGAAAAGTTTCACCAAGGCCCTACAGTGGGCATCCCTGTTCTCTTCTAAGAGTATAGGTAGTTGAATGTTGTTGGTAAGTTTTTCTGGATCAACCTTGGGACTAAGGGCATTGGGGTATTTATACATTGTGGGGCAAGTTTTAGGGGTGACTTGTTAGGCAAGGAACCTCCTAACTGCTTAATAACTAACTTGTAACCACCTTGAGAGTCTTTTCCACATGTGATGGGCCTCTAGGAGCGTATTGGCTTATTGGGTCGACCCCACAATCGCTCCTCCTCACTTACCTAGGTTCCCTTCCTTTTGAGCCTTGCTAGGTTGGGATGCAAGAGTAATGGATCAGGGCCGAGTAGCCAGCCGAGACAATATGCATTTTTTATTTATTCATTTCTTTCTCCAAATTAAATATTTTATTTTTTGTTTCTTCACCCAAATCTACCTTCTACACAAAATAAATTATAATTATTCAGGCTAGTAATTTTTATTTTTTTATATATTTCTTTCTTTTTCACTAAAGAAGTTAAAATTTAATCAAATAAATTTATATTTTATATATTACCAGTAATTTATTTTATACATTGTTAGTAATTTGTTATATATATATTTTTTTACAATACTATGCATTGGTTAAATTTTTATAATGATTTACTATTTTTATACATGTGAGTGATGAAATTTTTAAGTTTACATTGTGATTTTAAAATTATTGATAGATGCATGATGATTATTTTATGTGTATTACATAATTTTTTAAAATTTATTATACTTAATTTTAAAAAAACTAAAAATAGAAAATAGTGACTAATAATTTTTATTTTTAATAAATTTGCGATATAAATATTGTTCATACATTGATTATTTAGTTAGCTTTTAAACTTTTAATTTATTTTGAATCATTATTTGAATTTTTATAATTTTTAGAATTTTAATTTATTGATTTTTTTTATAATTTTTAAAATAAAATAATATTTTATAAGTATTTATATAACAATATATCTAAACACTTTAAAATTGTGTAAACAATTTAGAGTGTTCAAGTATTACATTTACAGGATTATAAATCAGTTCTATTTGCATTTATTTGTCCTTTTTACAAATACTAGATGTATGTTATGTTTTGTAACTAATTTATTATATATTTTGGATTTAAGTTTTGATAAATATTTTCTTATTGGATAATGAATATTTTCTTTGACGATATGTTTTGTAATTAAAATATGAAATAACAATTTTATTTAATTAAATTGTGAATATCTTTATTTTTAAAATAGATATATAGAATGAATTTTTATTTGACTATTACAAATATTATTGAAAATTGAATTATGTATTTATACTTTATGTCTACTTTATATTTGAGTCTAATTTATTTTATTTTGAACTTAATTAAAAATTTTAAAATTATATATTAAGTAGCATTAATGTGTAATTAAATGTAATAAATGACTAATTATAATTACATCTTATTAGAATTTGATTAAAAATATATATTATTATATTAATTACAATTTTAAAAGCATATAATAAAGGTTTAAATATGTTTAAGTACTTTTAAAAAATAAATTTACCAAAAAAAATATTTTTTAAATCCCTACAAATATTATTTAGTATGATTTTAGTCCTTACAATTTTTGTTGTCAATTTTAGATCTATGAAATTTTTAGTATCATATTTTGGTCCTTATGACTAACTCTTGTTATTTTAGTATTGACATAACTAACAAAAAGAATAATATTAATTAAGAAAATTAAGGTTAGGAAGAATATTTTAAATTAACACAATTAGATTATTTTAGGTGCACAATAATATATTTACTAACAAAAAGAATAATATTAATTAAGAAAATTAAGGTTAGGAAGAATATTTTAAATTAACACAATTAGATTATTTTAGGTGCACAATAATATATTTGTTATTTTATATAAATAAAGTAACTACATATATTTAACTTTTATAACTTATTTTTAATATGTTATCAATAGTGATATTTTTGTTATCTTAATTAATATTATTTTTTTAAAATTTTATCATTAAACTAACTATAATTAATAATAAAGACTAAAAAAATATTAAAATGTATTAGGAATCTAGAAATAACAATTTTTCTTACAATAACTAAACCCAAAAAATTTAGAATATATTTAAGCTTATAATAAATAATATTAATGCAAAGAATTAAATGCCATTACAATTACTTTAAATTTCATTTACGTATAAATATAGATATAGACATGGAACAAGACACAACGAACGCAACTTATCGATCATCAATGTCATTTTCGACATCATTATCACTGTGGGACCTCGAATCTATCCGGGACCAAGTCTTCAGCACACATCTCCACGAGACTCGTCATGACCCGCATCAAAGAGGGGATCATAGAGGTAGTGGAGTCAGCCCCACAAGGTGTCCGAGAAGGAATCGTGAGATCATGGAGGAGTGGAACCAAGTCAGTCTCGAAGCCTATAAAAGGCCCTGAGACGAAGTAAAAGAGGTTGAAAAAAATTGGGAGAAAAGAGGATGGAAGACAGGAAGGGAAAGGCGGTTCCATTCAAGAAGTGCTACTAGAGAAAAAGGAGAAGGAAGAGCCCAACGCCAAACCTTCTAGATTCCAAGTTAGTGCTAAAATCTCATATGCATGTCTGTAGGATAGTGTAATATCATCTCATATGCATGTCTATAGGGTAGTTTAATATCCCCCAAAGACTGCAAATGGCTAGACTAGCTTTGTAATCCACTTTATCCTAGGGGCTCTTTTGCCTTGAAAAATCACACAATCACCTTATGAAGAGTTAGCCTTCTTTGGACGTCAATAGACAGTCCACAATACTTGAATTCTCGGGGTAGATGCTACATAGTTGGTTCTCATCCTTCAGAGACTACAAGTATAATAGGAGAATCCGTCGATAAAAGGGTCACCCTAAGATGATTATCTCGTGGCTATTGAGAACAAATCAAATCAGATGGTTCTACTTCTTATTCTTAATGTTTTTGATCTCGGTTCTGTAGGAACAAGTCATAAAGATTGAGAAAAATCGATCATTCACAACCACTGATGAAGGATTCCTCAAAAAGTTAAGGATTAGTAACCCTTTTGAAAATTCAAAATTGTCCACTCCCCTCTAGTTCACACTTTTTTACTACCTTCCAAGCCTCAGGTAGAACTACGTGGACTTTGACTCCTCCAACAACGGAGGTACGTAGGCATGAGAGACACACTCTTGTCAAGTCATGAACCCCAAAAAACCCAAAATTCCCTAATCCTATCCTGTCTATTAATGTGCTCACCCCTAGGGAAGTACAGCCAAGGTCCAAGTGTTGTCCCCGCTTCCCTCTAGCCAGTTAAGGGTAACTATCAGGTGATAGGTGTGTTGGAGCAGCTGATTTTCCCAGCACGCAATTGACTCTCGAACCCGTCCTTGATTTGAAGACCAACCTTTTCCCCCCAGGTTTCCTAGCGTTCCCTAAAAAATGCCAGTGATGACTCTTAGTAATTGAGTCGGTTTCGGCCATCAGATGGCCAAGATGGTTTCGACTCGGCCTATTTCCGCCCACCTCATCTAGCATCACAATTTAGGTCGCGACAAATGGCGACTCCACTGGGGACTATTGTTTGAGAGTCGAGCCCTGTCAAATTGGCTGCATGGGGGAATCTGACTCACACATGGGATTACTCCTTTCTAAGTATTTTCAGTATCTTTCAAATTGAATGCCATGCTTTCTGTTTACTATATGTGTTGCTTCTGAACCCTAGGATAGAGGATTTAATGCTACAATTCTGAAACAGTAATTAGGGGTATTTCCTTTGTAATCATACTAAAGAGAGGGGTCCTATTCCCGGGCCTGTGTGTATAGGGAGTGAAGGATGTGCAGCGGTACCCATATTGGAGGCAATCTCTATACTGGTGACTGCAATAATCCCATCTAGGGCTGATCGCCTTGAGGAACGACCATATTCTGGAGTATGGCGAGCTTTAGAAGACCTAGAGGCCTAATGGTAAGCTTTAGAAGCCATGGAAAGGAACCTATAGTAGACTTAGACCTTAAGCAGGATCTATCTCAACCTGGCTTGTAGGTAATGGGAAAAGTTCATGCCGGATCCATGTCGGCTCCACCTTGGCATATGTGTCGATTCTAATTTCGAATTCGGCATAGTGTCGTTGTCCCAACCACTGTGTCATTTCCAAACCCAGCCCCTGTGCTGATTCCAAGTCGTGTCTAGCTTCGTGTCATCTCCTTTTATTCAACTTTATCCTGGCCCTTGTGCTGATCCCGAGTTGCGTCTGACTACGTACCGTCCTTTTCATTCAATTTTGTCTCGATCCTCATGCCGATCCCATACTCGAGTCTGGCTCCTTGACGTCTCCTCTTATTCAACTTTATCCCGACCCTTGTGCTGATTCCGAGTCGTGTCTGACTACGTGCCATCCTTTTCAATCAATTCTGTCTCGGTCCCCATGTCGATCCCATACTCAAGTCAAACTCCGTGCTACCTCTGTGTCGTCTCCTCTTATTCAACTTTATCCCAGCCCTTATGTCGATTCTGAGTTGCCTCCAACTCTATGTTGTCCTTTTCTTTCAAATTTGTCCCGGTCCCCATGCCGATCCCATACTCGAGTCCGGCTCTGTGCCGCCTCCTCTTATTTAACTTTATCATGGCATCATGCCATTCCCCCCAAATTGTGTTTTACCCCCACGTCACTTCCTAAGTTGGCCTAATGCCATTTTTCAATTCGATACTGACCTTGTCCGGTTAGGAATACAGAATTGATTAAAAAAATAAATAATAAAATAAAATAAACAACATACATCACATTCAACATTCATCACTGATGAGTCACAATTTATACATCTTTTAGACACCTAAGAAGGAGGTTTGCAAGACTATTCTGTGCTTAAGAATGGATTGTTAGCTAAGATTCATTCTATGGGTTTGAATACAGAGAAAATACAAATCTGTGTTAATTCAGATTTCTTAGCTAATAAAAGTGTCACTCCTTCTTCTGCAGGTCAAGCCGAGTTGACCAGGGTCAACAAAAGGAGTCTTAGCCGAGATGAAGTCATCCTGGCCAGTCCGACTCCATCTCTAAGAGACCAGAGTCGCCCCTAAGAACCCATGCCTTGCAGCCCAGCAGCCTAGTAGAGAGGCCCAATTGTATTGACCACATCAGCTATCCAGTTCGGAGGCCATCTCAGCGTCAGCTCAAATGCCATGTCACTCCTAGGAAATGCATAGGGGTAGAATATGGTCTTCATAGTGTAATTCTGTTAGGATTCGTTAGGACTAGCATATCACAGCTCGTGTATATATAGGAAGAGCTGTGCACTTTTTACACGCTCTGTCTTTGAGTTCACTTTAATTCCATACTCACTGTACCCATTTTTCTCGCCTCGCTCTCTCCATTTTCACTTGGTGCACGATGCTCATTGGCGCTTTCTCTCGATTGAGGAAGCGCAGGTCCGAGACTGGAAGCCAAGTCTGGCGGGGGACCGATCAGACTATTGACGCACTTTCTGGTGGAGCTGATCCTCGCCGTTCAAAGCTAACTGAGGTGAACCACCACCATCAACCATGGCGATCGTCGTGGAAGATGGATTCATCTGAATTCAGAACCACTGTATTTGTATTCCATTTCTGTTAATCAATTTCATTCTGCAACTCTTGTCTCCATTCTCTTCCTCTACTTTAATTCATGATTTGATCCGCGATTGCAATTAAATTGTGAACAATGTTAAGCTAAGCCGATTGGAACTGGTTTGACTAATATAGTAGGTAATCATTTGGCGATTGTTAACTGAGAACCTAAAATCAGCTCTGAACTTAATCCCTGCCAACTGATGAGGTAGCGATTGCATAAATCCTCGGTATGGCAATGGACGAACCTTTGGCGATTTCCATAAGAACCCTGGAGGCTGATATGGACTGAGAACTGAAGTGTGGAACCTGGACTGAACTTGGATTAATGGAATTGAATATGAACACATTTATATAATAATAATAATAATAGATAACTAGTAACAGTAGTATATGTTTATCGCATTTATAATCTTAGTCCATTTTCAGCATTACTTGCATTTCCACCCCGTTTACTGCTTTTTAGTCTGAGACAGAGATAGTCCATCTCTGTAGCGTATGTCTGCGCTCAGCCGAGACCAAGCCGGATTATTTCTACCGGGATCATCTCGGCTCAGCCTCTGCCGAGAGCTACTCGGCCAGTTCCGAGGCGAGTCAGCACTTTACATCTCAGAATCTATGTCACTTCACTTAACACAAATTCACAACTGAACACACTGTGTCCTTGAGAAGAATGACCTAGGGTTAGCTATACTATAGTTAGCTTTAGTTATTTGATAAGCGCGTAAAACGACTAGGAAAACGCACATCATCAATCACATCTACATCAAATCACTTTTGCCTACCTTTCTTACCAGACAGCTCATCAAGACTAATAAAAAAGCAGGGATCAAGTTCCGAAAAACCTTTACAAGGTGCTTCCCAAGGCAAAGGGGATGGAGACAGCTATAAGGGATTTAGCAAAACAACAAAAAGCACTAAAGAATGATGTTAGTCAATTAAAGGCACAAATGGGAAAAATCCTAGAAATGTTGGAGTCAATGTCAAACCAGGGGGCATTGAGGCAACCTCGAGCCACCCCCCATCATGTCATCTCAAACCAAACCTCGGATCAAGGCCCTTACTATGAAAATAGTGGGGCCCAAACAGTCATTCCACCCCATGCATACCCTGGTGAAGACTCCCGGTCCACTCGAATGTTACAACTCTTCGAAGAAAGATTGGATGCCTTGGAGGGATTTAAGCACATTGGATTTAATGCGGTTGACTAATGCGGCTGCCAACATTCGACAAGTACAGAGGAACCTCCTGCCCCAGAAGTCACCTCATCATGTACTGCAGGAAGATGACCCCATACACCCATGACGACACTCTACTAATCCACTTCTTCCAAGAGAGCCTCACAGGTGCAGCTCTGAGATGGTACCCGGGATTAAGCCATGAAAATATCCCAACCTGGAGAAGCATGGCAGAAGGCTTTCTTAACCAATACAAGTATAATATGGATATGGCCCTAGACCGTTCTCAATTGCAAAGCATGGCCAAAGGAGAAAAGGAAGCCTTCAAGGGATATGCTCAACGTTGGAGGGAACTAGCCACCCACATCCAGCCTCCTCTATCTGATAAAGAAATGGTAACAATGTTTATTGACACACTCCCCCCACCATTCTACGAGAAAATGGTAGGGAATGTGTCATCAAATTTTGCGAATCTACTCCTCATCGGAGAAAGGGTGGAGGTAGGGATGAAGAAAGGGAAGATTGTGCTAGAGCCGAGAACTTCCCATACCAGTAAATCCTACAACAGTGAGGAAGAGGAAGGAACGAACCTGATTGTGACCTCGAACCTCCAACTATTGGCTCCATGAACCGGCTAAGACTCAGTAAAAAAAAATTGTGAAGCCGAGTCTTGATTAGGCCGCATCCTAAGAAGAGCCTTTTGTTCTATAGTCTTCAATCCTTTTTTAAATTGACTGTAATGCTCTTTCTTCGAAATATACTTTGATTCTCCATGATTCCTTTTCTCTTCCCGCATTTAAACCAAGTCAAAAATACCAATAAAAAAAAATTCATCCCTAATGCTAATATCTCATGTTCTAATTTTGACTATTCCATCAACCAAATTGGCAAGGATAATGAGGGTAATTTATAAAACCTCAAGCATCTAGCCTAGCTACTTGGCCCCCAAACCAAGAAGGAAAGAGGGTCTACCACATCAAACTTTACTATGCTTAAAACTCTCATTGGCTCTGTGTCCTCCCAAAAAAGGGAATAAAAAAGAAAAAAGAAAAAAATGAAAAATGAAAAAGTGACTTGCTAGACTGAAAACTCACAATAAACGGTCTAGGCAAAAGTCAGAGTCATAAAAAAGGAAAGAGAAAGTGGCTCGCTAGGTTGAAAACCTCAAAATAACAACCTAGACAAAAGTTGGAGTCTAAAAAAATCAAATAAAAGTCACTAAGACTGAAAACTCAAAAAGGGCAGTCTAAGCAAAAATACAATATTGGTGGCAAGCCACCAACACAGGGAGTAGAAACGACCTCTTAGGAAAAGCTAGCTAAAAGCAGCAACTCAGCCGTAGAGATACCCAAATTATCCTTAAAGGTGTTGGATGATGGACTCTTCAAAAATTGTATACATGAGGATAGCACGGTCATCCCTCCCCATAAACCCTTTCGCAGAAACAACATAAACACCATCCTCTCCATTCCTCTATAAGCTAAAAACAAAGTAAACAAAAGAAGCGTTACAATTAAGATGGAAAAGTTATAAAGATCACTCAAAGCAATAACCCTTTGATTGGTCTCAACCCATAAGCAATAACGAGGTAACAACATCCGAGACGCTTCCAACACCAAAACTAAAAAAAAAAAACCCAATTGCCATGAGTCTTGGGATAGAAAACTACATGGAAATAAAGACCTGCCCCTGCTAAATGCACACCTCTTGTACCCCATCCGACTCCACATCCTCCAACAATCGACGACAAACCTCCATACATCTATATTTCCACGCATCCATGACAAACCTCCATACATCCATATTTCCATGCATCCATGACAAACCTCCATACATCCATGCATCTAGTCATCCACGACAAACCTCCATACATCCATACAACCATACATCCAACAATCCACATCAAACGTCCATACAACCTACATGCATTCCAAGCATTCATGCATCCGGCAATCCACGCATATGACATGCATTCCAAGCCTCCAAATGTCCCTCCTCCCAGAAAATAAAAATCTCAATCAATTTTGCATACGCGTATAAATGCATACATATAGCATGCACGCACGCCATCCCATAGTTATTTCCTTAAGGTTAACATCAATTCTTGCATTCCAACACCATGCCAAGGTCTATACCGACTCTATGTTAAGTCCTTTGCCCACTCCGTATCGGGTCCTGGGCAAGCTCCGTGTCAAGTCTCCATGCTGACTCCATGTCGAGTCTCTCTACCCATGGCGCAGCTCTAGCCGACTCCGTGTCGGTATCATCCATGCTCCATGCTGAGTTCAATAAAAGAAAATCAATGTCAACCTCCAAACTAGCTCTAGGCCGAGACCATTTATCCAACCCTAGGTCGAGGCGTCCATCCAACTCTAGGCCGAAGTCTCCATCTGCCTATGCTAAGACCTTTTAACCGACATTCATCTAGCTCCAAGCCGAGACCCTTCAACCAACTCTATACTGAGACCCTCAATCCTGTTCTATGTTGAGAATCATTTGACTCTTTGTTGAGATTTTCCTACCGCCTCCATGCCGAGGACGTTTAACAGCCTTTATGCATAAACTTCCATGTTGAGTCCAATCTAACAAGCTCCATGTCAACATCCAAGCATCTGGCTCCGTGCCATGTCCTCCATTCAAGGCTACGCCAACTTCGTGCTGCTTCCAGTATTAACCTTTCAAAGCCGGCTCCATGCCAATTCCTCTATCATAACACCACTCACTCCTTGATCCCTTTCCATCTGATCCTATGCTATCCAACCAGGCTCCATGCTGAAATCCAATCTAAACACTGAAATCAATCCCATCTAAACATTGAAATCAATCCAATCTAGTCTATCTACCACCTACTCTAAGGATTTTTTGATGTCAAAAGGATAGTCCAATTATCTTATCCAACTCTATGAATGTCGAAAGGATAGTTCATTACACCTAAAGGATCTTTAGATGTTGAAAGGATAGTCCAATTATCCTATCCCACTCTGAATGCCAAAAGGATAGTCCGCTCTATCTAAATCTCCTTGTCTGCCCAAGGGACACCCTGCCACATCCAAAGGATCTTTGTACACTTAGAAGAAAGTCCACTGATCCTAAGTTCACCATTCTGGCTCCGTGCCAAGCTCATTTCGACATGAGCTAATATCATCCATCCAGACTCCATGTCAAGCCCATTTTGACATGAGCTAACATCATCAAATCCGGCTCTATGCTTAGATGCCTATCAGACTCCATGTCGAACCTCCCTTCGCTGACTCCTTATCAAGTGCTTATGATCAACCCTACGCTATGCAACCCCTATTGATCTATTCAACCTTGGACGCCTAATGGATAGTCCACTGATCTCTTCAACTTTGGACACCTAATGGATAGTCCATTGATCCCTTCAACTATGGACGCCTAATGGATAGTCCATTGATCTATTCAACCGTGGATGCCTAATGGATAGTCCATGGATACACTTAACTTTGGACGCCTAATAGATAGTCCATTAATCCCTTCAACTTTGGATGCCTAATGGATAGTCCATTTATCTACTCAAACTTTGGATGCCTAATGGATAGTCCATGGATACATTCAACTTTGGATGCCTAATGGATAGTCCATTGATCCTTTAACTTTGGACGCCTAATGGGTAGTCCATTGATCCCTTCAACTTTGGACACCTAATGGATAATCCACTGATCCTTTCAACTATGGATGCCTAATGGATAGTTTATTGATCTACTCAAACTTTGGACGCCTAATGGATAGTCCACTGATCCTTTCAACTATGGACGCCTAATGGATAGTCCATTGATCTATTCAACTGTGGACACCTAATGGATAGTCCATGAATACACTCAACTTTGGACGCCTAATGGATAGTCCATTGATCCCCTCAACTTTGGACGCCTAATGGATAGTCCATTGATTTATTCAACTTTGGACGCTTAATGGATAGTCCATGGATCCCTTTAACTTTGGACACCTAATGGATAGTCCATTGATCCCTTCAACTTTAGAAACCTAATAGATAGTCCATTGATCCCTCCAACTTTGGACACCTAATTGATAGTCCATTGATACATTCAACTTTGGACACCTAATGCATAGTCCATTGATACATTCAACCTAGGACCCCTAATGGATAGTCCAATAAACAAATTATCCTTGGACGCCTAATGGATAGTCCAGTAACCAATCAATCTTGCATGCCTAATGGATAGTCCAGTAACCAATCAACCTTGGATACCTATTGAAAAGTCCAATAACCAGTCAACCTTGGACGCCTATTGGAAAGTCCATTGACCAATCAATCCTGGACACCTATTGGAAAGTCCAGTAACCAGTCAATCTTGGAGGCTTAAGGGATAGTTCATTGACCCAACCATCTTGGACACCTATTGGAAAGTCCGGTAACCAGTCAACCTTGGATGCCTAAGGGATAGTCCATTGACGATCTTTAACATAAGAACAAAGGAAAAGTTCTCACAATAGAGAAAACACAAATGTTATTCAAATTCTAAAATTTACCTTCTGATTACTTACAAGAGCTTATTTATAGGCTTAGCTAGGCAGCCCAAAAGTTAAAGCCCATTAGTATTTGAATTGGCATAAAATCTCAACTACTATAACTCCTTACTATAAAATCGCAACAATTATAACTCCCCAATATAAAATCGCAACTGCTATAACTGACTTTCCTATTTTTATCTGCCACCTACAAGCTACCAAAATTATTATGCGAAAATACATGTAAATAGATCCTAATTAACTACTTAGCCTAAATTACATGACAATAACTTTGGGCTTTGATGAGTCACAATTTATACATCTTTTAGACACCTAAGAAGGAGGTTTGCAAGACTATTCTGTGCTTAAGAATGGATTGTTAGCTAAGATTCATTCTATGGGCTTGAATACAGAGAAAATACAAATCTGTGTTAATTCAGATTTCTTAGCTAATAAAAGTGTCACTCTTTCTTCTGCAGGTCAAGCCGAGTTGACCAGGGTCAACAAAAGGAGTCTCAACCGAGATGAAGTCATCCTGGCCAGTCCGACTCCATCTCGGCTGGACCAGAGTCGTCTCGGTAACCCATGCCTTGCAAGCCCAACAACCCAGTAGAGAGGCCCAATTGTATTGACCACATCGGCTATCCAGCTCGGAGGCCATCTCAGCGTCAGCTCGACTGCCATGTCACTCCTAGGAAATCTGCCATGTCATGTTAGAAGGTCTGCATAGGGGTAGAAAAGGATCTTCACAGTGTAATTCTGTTAGGATTCATTAGGATTAGCATGTCACAGCTCGTGTATATATAGGAGGAGCTGTGCACTTTTTACACGTTCTGTCTTTTGAATTCACTCTTAATACACTTCATTTACTCCATTTCCTCGCGCTCATCTTTCCATTTTTCACGGTGGTGCACGGTGCTGCATTGGCGTTTCTCTCGATTGAGGAAGTGCAGGTCTGAGACTGGGAAGCCGAAGTCTGCCAGAGGAGACCGATCAGACTACTGACGCACTCTGGTGGAGCTGATCCTCAGCGTTCAGGCTAACGGAGGTGAACCACCACCATCAACCATGGCGATCGTCGTGGAAGATGGATTCATCTGAATTCAGAACCACTGTATTTGTATTGTATTTCTGTTAATCAATTTCATTCTACAACTCTTATCTCCATTCTCTTCCTCTACTTTAATTCATGATTTAATCCGCGATTGCAATTAAATTGTGAACAATGTTAAGCTAAGCCGATTGGAACTGGTTTGACTAATATAATAGGTAATCATTTGGCGATTGTTAACTGAGAACCTAAAATCAGTTCTGAACTTAATCCCTGCCAACTAATGAGGTAGCGATTGCATAAATCCTCGGTATGGCAATGGACGAACCTTTGGCGATTTCCATAAGAACCCTGGAGGCTGATATGGACTGAGAACTGAAGTGTGGAACCTGGACTGAACTTGGATTAATGGAATTGAATATGAACACAATTATATAATAATAATAATAATAGATAACTAGCAACAATAGTATATGTTTACTATATTCTTAGTCTTAGTTTACTTTCTGCTTTACTTGCACTCCAATCCCCCAATTTACTGCTTTCTAAGTCTGAGACAGAGATAGTCCATCTCTGTAGCGTCTGTCTGCACTCAGCTGAGACCAAGCCGGATTGTCTCTATCGAGATCATCTCGGCTCTGTCTCTGCCGAGTCGGTAAGTCAGTCAAAACTTTACTGCTTAGATTCGATAGCATTTTACTTCACACTAAATCACAACTGAGCACATTGTGTCCTTAAGAAGAATGACCTAGGGTTAACTATACTATAGTTAGCTTTAGTTATTTGATAAGTGTTCAAAACGACTAGAAAAATAAACATCATCAAATTGGCGCCGTTGCCGGGGACACAAGTTCTTTTGTGTCTTTGTGTGCCAAGTTAAGTGAGGTCGAATTCTGAGTCTGTAAAGTGTGTCTGTCAAGTCAGTCTTGAGTCTTTTGAACTTGTCTATGTCTGTCTGTTTTGTTGTGGATCCTAAATAAAGAGCATGTTGACTATTTGTTTCTCTGCGTAAATTCACCGCTAAAAAAAAAAAGAAGAAAAGAGAAATCAAACATTTACTTCTATAGCTACGTAGAATTGACATCCTGTTTTGTATTCACCACTACATCCTTCTTTCTACATTGCATTCCTGCATTTAGCTAGTTTTTCTGTTTGCACTCTTGCTAGTTTAATTGCATTCTTTTTGTATGTCATTTTTTTAGTTCCATTAGTTAGTTAACTGATAGCTGTAGTTTCCAATTCTGCATTTACTATTTCAAGTACTATTTCTTATTCTGATTTTTTTGCATAACATGTACAATGCATGACTAGGAGTAGTACTGACCCATTATATGTTTTTGACCCAGAAATAGAATTAACTTTACGTAGATTACGCAAAATTAGGAACGCTACAGTAAATACTAGTATCAATATAGATCCTGTAGCTGACTCTAACCAGTTTTACACTAACAATTTTGTTCCTAGTTCTGACGTTTTTGCAGAATCAGGACGAATGGAGAATAACGATAGGACGCTGAAGGAATTAGCCACTCCAGATGTGGTGTATCAACCTTGGTGCATCCAATACCCACAGCTGGAGCCAGCTCAAACATATGAGTTAAAATCTGGTCTTATACACCTGTTGCCTAAGTTTCATGGTCTTGCAGGAGAAGACCCCCACAAGCATTTAAAAGAATTCCATGTGGTCTGTTCTACAATGAGGCCGCAAGGGATATCAGAAGACTACATCAAAATGAAGGCATTCCCATTCTCCCTGGATGGAGCAGCGAAGGATTGGCTGTATCTTCAGCCAGTACTTTTCAACACTTGGGGAGACATGAAACGCACCTTCCTGGAGAAGTTCTTTCCGGCATCCCGCACTGCGTCCATTAGGAAGGAAATATGTGGGATAAGGCAGCATACAAGAGAAACACTGCACGAGTACTGGGAGAGGTTCAACAAACTCTATGCCACCTGTCCACATCATCAGATCAGCGAACAGTTGTTGATCCAGTATTTTTATGAAGGATTATCGCTGATGGACAGAAGTATGATAGACGCAGCAAGCAATACACAGTAGTTTGGGATCAGAGGGCCAAATCAACCACGGATGGTGAATGAAATCGGTGCAGCTTCCAATCAGAGGTTGGAGAATCAGCTGACCGAATTGACATCGTTGGTGAGGTAGCTTGCTGTTGGGCAACACCAACCAGCCATGGCAGCAAAAGTATGTGGCATATGTACTTCCGTGGAGCACCCCACTGATATGTGCCCCACTCTCCAAGAAACCGAGTCGAACCAGCCAGAAAATGTTGGAGCCATAGGTGGATTTCAGTACGGGAAGCAGCCGTATCAGAATCGGCCATTTGATAACCAGCAACAGGGAAGACAGCCATTTCGGCCAGGACCGAATCAAGGACCATATGCAACCCAACAATTCGGATCCACGCCGAACACCTATCAGAGGCAGGCAGGTTATCAACAAATGCTCCCGCAATACCAAGAACCACCTTTCCAAAGAAGAACAACAACAGCAGAGAATGCCTACTCTAGGAAACTCTCCATCTCTGAAGACTGATGAAGCAGACTTGCGACCAGCAACCTGGAGTTCCAACAATCTGTGAGCTCCAACAATTTACAGTTCCAAAGAAAACATGACCGCCACCATCCAGGACCTCAAAACGCAGATTGGACAGCTAGCTAACACTGTAAAGCCAATTACAGTCGACAGGATCTAGCAACCTTCCTCTCAAACCATTCCAAATCCGAGAGGTAACGCCAGTGTAGTCACTCTTCGAAGTGGAAAAAAGAACTACCTCAACCTACATTGGAGCAGTCTGCCGAGATCAAAAGAAGCCGACTCAGAAGTCAAATGCCGACTTTCACAGTCTCGGCCAGAGACAATTGTCCCATTGCCATTTCCATCTCGGACCACTTTGGCAAGGAAGCCAGAGTCGGATGAAGAATTGTTGAAGATGTTCCGCAAGGTGGAAATCAATATTCCACTCCTCGATGCTATTAAACAGGTCCCTAAGTACGCAAAATTCCTCAAGGAATTATGTATACATAAAAGGAGAAAAATAAAGGGGAGCAAGGAAACTGGAGGTGTGGTGTCGGCCCGACAATGTAATGGAGCAATCACTACAAGTGCCTCAACTTTGCCAAAAAAATGCAGAGACCCTGGAGTCTTTTCGGTCCCATGCACCATCGGCGAATGCACTTTTGCCAGTGCCATGTTGGACCTGGGAGCCTCGATTAATGTCATGCCCACATCAATCTACAGGTCCCTGAATTTTGGTGACTTGGAACCCATAGGGATGACCATCCAGCTAGCAAACAGGAGTATTGTCCAGCCCCTGGGAGTTCTCGAGGATGTTCTCGTCCAAGTCAATGAACTAATATTTCCAGCTGATTTTTACGTGCTAGACGTGGAGGACAAAACATTCGGGAAGGAATCCACCTTAATTCTGGGAAGACCCTTTTTGATGACAGCCAGAACAAAGATTGATGTGTATGCAGGGACGCTCTCCATGGAATTCGGTGACGCCTTGGTGCAATTCAATATTTTCAAAGCTATGAAGCACCCAACCAAAGACCACTCTCTCTTTGGCATTGATGTACTTGATGAACTAGTTGAAGAATATTTTCAACTAAATGGCAGTGGTGAAAACATTGAGGAGTCTGCTGAGAATGATGATGAAAGCAGCTGCCCAGGAGTTACAGATGAAGAGGCCGACTATGAAGAAGTACAAGACCTCTCCAACTCTGAGGACAATCATAGTAATGTTGCTGACTTGGCCTTTGAAATGGAACTGTCTGAATTGCTAGACCAAGTCTGCAGCACAGAACACTCAGAGTATACAAATAATGTAGAAAACAAAGTCGCCGTAGCTGAAAAGTCTTCCATTGCACACTTAGCGACAATTTTTACAACCAAGAATGAGTCGGCCAAAGAAGGCCGAGTCAATGAAGAAGTCAAAGTCAACTCGGCCAAGGAAGTCAAAGCTGACAAGCTTGCCGAGACCATCTTGGCCACAAAAGACCTAACTCATACCGTAGCAAAAATAAAGACCCCATCCGGATCCGACTTAGAAGGAACGCTTAAAGCCAATGCCGACGCCATTCCGACAATAACCAAATCCATGAAGTCGAGCCAGCTGAAGCAGACAGAGGCTGAAATCATGTCGGCACACCTGGTGCCTGATCAAGATCAAGTCGGCCAGTCGGATCCAACCTCAGAAACTGACAAATCTCCATCACTGCCACCACCCATAGAATTAAAAACATTGTCGAGTCACCTGAAATATGCCTACCTGAACAAGGAACAACAACTCCCGGTTATTATTGCTAGCAATCTCGACCAAGAACAAGAAGACAAGTTGTTGGAGGTTCTCAGGCAACATAAGAAGGAAATAGGGTGGAAGCTTGCAGACCTTCCTGGCATAAACCCCTTCATTTGCATGCACAGAATATTAATGGAGGAGGAAATCAAGCCCATAAGGCAGCCGCAAAGAAGACTGAATCTGACACTCTTGGGTGTGGTTAAAAAAGAAGTCACAAAGCTCCTTGCTGCAGGGATCATCTATCCCATCTCGGATAGCCAATGGGTGAGCCCTGTGCAAGTGGTGCCAAAGAAGTCCGGGATGACTGTCATGAAAAATCAGCAGGATGAGCTTGTACCAACAAGGATTCAGAATAGCTGGCGAGTTTGCATAGACTACAGAAGATTGAATCAAGCAACTCGCAAGGACCACTTTCCTCTGCCTTTCATTGACCAAATGCTTGAGAAGTTAGCAGGGAAATCCCATTACTGCTTTCTGGATGGATTCTCAGGCTACATGCAAATTCATATAGCCCCTGAAGATCAACATAAGACAACCTTCACCTGCCCATTTGGTACCTTTGCGTATACACGCATGCCATTTGGCCTTTGCAATGTCCCGAGCACATTTCAACGTTGCATGCTGAGCATCTTCTCGGACTTGCTGCAGGACTGCATGGAGGTATTCATGGATGACTTCACGGTATATGCCAATTCATTTGATGCATGCCTGAGTAATCTATCAAGAGTGTTGAAGAGATGCATTGACACAAATCTCGTGCTCAATTTTGAAAAATGTCACTTCATGGTGACTGAAGGAATAGTGTTGGGACACCTGGTCTCCAACAGAGGCATCGAGGTAGACAAAGCAAAGATAGACATCATTACTTCCCTTCCAAACCCCGCTTCTGTGCGGGAGGTTCGCTCATTCCTAGGACACGCAGGCTTTTACAGGATATTCATAAAAAATTTTAGTAAACTTGACCTGCCTCTATCCAAGCTACTACAGAAGGATGTGGAATTCAACTTTGACCAGCCCTGTATGGAAGCATTTCAGGAGCTGAAGAGAAGACTCACATCCGCCCCCATTCTGCAAGCACCAAACTGGGACCTGCCATTTGAACTAATGTGTGATGCATCCAATTCAGCATTAGGAGCTGTTCTCGGCCAGAGAGCTGGAACCGGCCTCCCAGTGCAGGTAATTGCCTATGCATCTCGAACTATGGACCCGGCCTAGCAGAATTACACAACAACGGAGAAGGAACTATTAGCAATTGTGTTTGCCTTGGACAAATTCCGCACATACCTTCTCGGCTCAAGGATCATTGTGTTCTCTGATCATGCGGCTTTGAGATACTTGTTGAAGAAGCCTGATGCCAAGCCAAGACTGATTCGGTGGATGCTTCTCCTTCAAGAATTCAACATAGAAATCAGAGATAAAAGAGGTGCTGAGAATTTTGTAGCTGATCACCTGAGCAGAATTGAAAAAGGAAGCGAACTGATGCCTATCCGAGACGAGTTTCCAGATGAGCACCTGTTGCACATAAATTCGTCTCCACCATGGTTTGCTGACATTTGTAATTTTGTGGCAGCGTCTCGGTTTCCACCAGAGGCATCGCGGGCATACAAAGATAAACTCCGAAGCGATGCCAAATACTACATTTGGGATGATCCCTACCTTTGGAGATTAGGCAGTGACAAAGTCATCCGCAGGTGCATTCCTGATGCCGAGACCAACTCGGTCCTCCAGTTCTATCACTCGGCACCTGGAGGCGGTCATTATGGATCCACTCGGACTGCAAGGAAAGTACTAGACTGTGGCCTCTATTGGCCAACTATCTTTAGGGATGCGCATGAATTCTTCTCCACCTGCGCGATCTGCTTTACTTGCACTCCAATCCCCCAATTTACTACTTTCTAAGTCTGAGACAGAGATAGTCCATCTCTGTAGCGTCTGTCTGCACTCAGCCGAGACCAAGCCAGATTGTCTCTACCGAGATCATCTCGGCTCTGTCTCTGCCGAGTCGGTAAGTCAGTCAAAACTTTACTGCTTAGATTCGATAGCATTTTACTTCACACTAAATCACAACTGAGCACACTGTGTCCTTGAGAAGAATGACCTAGGGTTAACTATACTATAGTTAGCTTTAGTTATTTGATAAGTGTTCAAAACGACTAGAAAAATAAACATCATCATTCTTCAAAACGGCTACCAAAATTATTATGCGAAAATACATGTAAATAGATCCTAATTAACTACTTAGCCTAAATTACATGACAATGACTTTGGGCTTTATTTGTTTTCTCCAAGATAGGCTTCATTCTTCATCAACTTGTAATAAAGTGACCCATTTTGGTGCAGCCTCTGATTCACTTTGCTTTAAACTTTCCTTAATTCCCAAACTCAGGCCTTGCAAAGATTTCTTCCTCATTTTGGTTTTGGACTTAGTCATGGGACCTCCAATGTCATGCAAATAGTCTTTGTCTTTCTCGGTTGAGTTTCTATCATTCCCTCCCTCTTCAAAAGGATTCGTCCTTGAATCAGATTACTTACAATGATTTTATTGATGGTTTGAATGTCAACGCGCATGTGTCATGTTCCATATTTCTTTGGAACCAAGATAACAAGAATAGAACATGGACTAAGACTATCCCTCACAAAGCCCTTTTGCAGCAACTCATTCACTTGCTTTTGGATTTCCTTTGTTTCCTCGGGAATTGTTCAATAGGTTGGTCTATTTGGAAATGGACAAGTAGGAACAAGGTCAATTTAATGCTTAATACCTCTTAAAGGAGGTAATCCATGTGGCACTTCATCTGGAAAAACATTAGTGAATTCTTGTAACAAAGAATCAGCTTCACAAGGAAAAGAAGAATGAAATTCGTTAGTGAAATAAACATCCTTGTACAAGAGTACAAATACTTTCTCTTTTGCTAATAACGCACTCTCAACCTCTTTTTTCTTTACAAATGCACTCATTTTCTTACTTTTCTCTTCATTGCATTCAATTTCATGTTTTTCTTTCTTCTGCTTATTTTCACTCATGCTTTCTTTTCCCTCTTTATCTTGAATGCTCAATTGCTCTTCTTTCAACTTACACTCTCTTGAAATTCTAATTTGATCAGAATATGCTTCAACTGGTTTAAGAGGTGTTAATACAATGATGCGTTTATTCATGGTAAGGGTATACCTATTTTTGTATCCATCATGAGTGACTTTTCTATCAAATTGCCAAGGACGCCCAAGAAACAAATGCCCAACATGCATAGGTGCAACTGATGAGTCACATTTTATACATCTTAAACGGACCTATGATGGATGTTTCTAAGATAAATAAGTGTCTAAGAGTCAAGTCTTAGCTGAGATTCATATTAAGGACCTAGAAATAGAGAAATCATAAATCTGTGCTAATTCGAGGATCTTAGCTAATGAAAGACTTACTCTTCCTTCCTTGTAGGATCAGCCGAGGTGATCTCAGCCCATCATAAGAAGACTCAGCCGAGATGAAGTCGTTCCAGCCAGACTGACTACATCTGGCCAGGCCAAGCTTCTCTATCCAGCAGCCTAATGAGGAGTGGCCTAAAGGTGTATCCACCTCAACTCCAGATTAAAGGGCACCTCAACTCCAACTCAGCTACCATGTCACTCCTAGAGAAGCTTGCAGCACAAGTTACACAAGGGTAGATTAGGAATCCAATTTGTAATATTGTTAGGCTTCGTAGTTAGCGCGCTTTAGCAAAGTTTAGCTCTTGTATATATAGGAGGAGTTGTGCACTTTTGCAGGGGTCTCTGGAATTCATATTTTCCCATCTCCATTATTTCCATTCTCTCGCTCTCATCTTCTATGCTCACGGTGGTGCACTGTGCTATCATTGGTGCTTCTCTCGATCGAGGAAGTGTAGGTCAGGAACTAAGAAGCTGAAGGTTGCTAGAGGGGACAGATTGGATTACCAATGCACTCTAGTGGACCTGATCCTCAGTGTCCTGGCTAGTGGAGGTGAACCATCGCCGTCAACCATGGCGATCGTCGTGGAAGATGGAGTCATCCAATCCAGGCCCTGTGTTTGTATTTTGTTTCCAACAATATAAGTATTTTTTGATTTCTGACCTCTGTTGCATTCCTAAACTTTAATTCTCTTGCTGCGTCGCGATTGCACAAAGTAATGTGAACAATGTTAAGCTAAGCCGATTGAAACTGGTTTAACTAATTCAGTAGGTAATCAACTAGATAACCTAATTGAGAACCAAAAATCAACTCAGAACTTAATCCCTGCCAACTGATGAGGTAGCGATTACATAAATCCTCGATATGGCAATGGACGAATATTTGGCGATCGTCATAAGAACATTAAAGGTTGATGAGGACTGTGGATTGAGTGAATGAACCAGAAGGACTTTGATTATTGGACTAAACATGAACACAATAGTAGCAGTAGCAGTAAAGTAGTTAGTTTAGCTGCATGCGCATTTTAGATTAATTGCATTTTATTTTACTAGCATCCAAATCCCCCTGTTTCCTGCTTTTCAGTCTAAGATAGAGTCAGTCCGACTCTATAGCGTCTGTTTGCACTTAGCCGAGACTGTGTCGGGTAAGGCTTTGTCGAGTCCATATCGGACCAGTCTCTACCGAGAGCGAGTCGACACTCTACACTCAAAAGTTTCAGTTTTACTTCAGTTTTCACATAAAATTACAATTGAGCACACTATGTCCTTGAGAAAATTCGACCTAGGGTTGACTATGTTATAGTTAGCTTTAGTTTATTTGATAAACGAAATACAACTAAAAACCGCTCTTTTCAAATTGGCGCCATTGCTGGGGACACAAGTTCTTTTGTGTCTTTGTGTGTAAAAACCTAAGTAATAGCCGAATCTCGAGTCTATAGTTTGCTGTGTCAGTTGAGTCATTGAGTCATTTTTAAGGTCTGTGTCTGTTTGATTTGGATCCTGTAATAATAGAGCATGCCAATTTTGTGTTAAATCTTTGCGTGAATTCACTGCAAAAAAAAAAGCAAAAAACCATACATTGCATTCAGTTTAGCATAGTTATTTGTAGACTGTAGCATACTTCCCTTTTACTGTTTTTTGTACTTTGCATTACATAATCGACTTGCATTTTCTAACAGTAGCATTTCAGTAACTATCGATTTAGCTCTAATCTTGTTTGCATAATTTTTAACAATGCATGACTAGGAGTAGCACTGACCCCTTGTACACTTTAGATCTTAAATTAGAACTAACTTTGCGTAGATTAAGGAAAGCTAGGAAGATAGTAGTAAATAATAGTAGTAGCTCTAGTTTTATCATTAACTCTAACTAGTTTTCTACTGATATTTCCATTTCTAGTTCTAGTCATTTTGCAGAGCTAGGACAGATGGAGAACAATGACAGAACCCTGAAGGAGTTGGCTACACCAGATGTGGTGTATCAACCTTGGTACATCCAATATTCACAGCTAGAGCCAGCTCAAACATATGAATTAAAATCCAGTCTTATTCACTTGTTGCCAAAATTTCATGGTCTTGCGGAGAAGACCCCCCACAAGCACTTGAAAGAATTTCACGTGGTCTGTTCCACAATGAGACTGTAGGGGATTCTAGAAGACTATATTAAGATGAAGGCGTTCCCATTCTCGCTTGACGGAGCTGCAAAGCATTAGCTGTACCTTCAGCCAACACTTTTCAACACCTAGAGAGACATGAAGCGCATCTTTCTGGAGAAGTTCTTTCTGGCATCCAGAACTGCGTCCATCCAGAAAGAAATATGTGGGATCAGGCAACATACAGGAGAGACTCTGCATGAATATTGGGAGAGCAGCCCTGTATAGAAGCATTTCAGGAGCTAAAGAGCAGACTCACATTTGCACCTATTTTGCAAGCACCAAGCTGGGACCTGCCATTTGAGCGGATGTGTGATGCATCCAACTCGTCATTAGGAGCTGTTTTCGGCCAGAGAGCTAGAGCCAGCCAACCGGTGCACGTGATTGCCTATGCATCCAGAACTATGGATCTGGCCTAGCAAAACTACACAATAACTGAAAAGGAGCTTTTGGCAATTGTATTTGCCTTAGACAAATTTCGCTCCTACCTTCTCGGTTCCAAGATAACTGTATTCTCTGACCACGTTGCCTTGAGATACTTGCTGAAGAAGCCTGACGCTAAGCCGAGACTGATCTGGTGGATGCTTCTTCTTCAGGAATTTGATTTAGAGATCAGAGATAAGAAGGGTGCTGAGAACTCTGTAGTAGACCACCTAAGTAGAATTGAAAAAGGAAGCGAACTGATGCCTATCCGAGATGAATTCCCTGACGAGTAGCTATTAAACATTTAGACAGCCACACCATGGTTTACCGACATCTGTAATTACGTGGCAACATCTCATCTTCCACTAGAGGCGCCGCGGGCACATAAGGAGAAAATCCGAAGCGATGCCAAGTATTACATTTGGGATGATCCCTACCTTTGGAGACTGTGTAGCGACAAGGTCATCCGCAGGTGCATTCCAGAAGCCAAGATCAATTTGGTCCTCCAGTTCTGCCACTCGGCACCTGGAGGCGACCATTATGGATCAACTCAGACTATAAGGAAAGTGTTAGACTGTGGCCTTTACTGGCCAACTATCTTTCGGGACGCGCATGAATTCGTCTCCACCTGCGAGAAATGTCAGAAAGCAGGAGTGGCCATGAGCAGAAGACACGAAATGCCCCAATAACCCATCCAGTTCTGTGAAATTTTTGATGTTTGGGGAATAGATTTCATGGGACCATTCCCGGTCTCCAATGGCTACTCATACATTCTGTTGGCCGTGGATTACGTATCAAGGTGGGTAGAAGCCATTGCTACCAGAACCAATGAGGCAAGAGTGGTTGTGGACTTCCTCAAGTCCAATATTTTCTGCAGGTTTGGTGTGCCAAAAGCGCTCATAAGTGACCAAGGCAGTCACTTCTGTAACAGAGCCATGACTTCCTTCCTTCAGAAATATGGGGTAGCTCACAGAATTGCTACTGCCTACCATCCCCAAACAAATGGCCAAGCAGAAGTTTTCAACAAGGAAATCAAGAAAACATTGCAAAAGATGACCAATCCCAACAGGAAGGACTGGAGCCGCCTCCTTGAGGATGTTCTTTGGGCACATAGAACTGCTCACCGGACACCTCTGGGGATGTCTCCCTACAGGATTGTTTTCGGAAAAGCCTGTCACCTTCTTGTGGAGCTAGAACACAGAGTATACTGGGCTGTTAAGCAATGCAATCTGGCCTATGACCAAGCTGGAGAACAGCGGAAGTTTCAACTGCAAGAGTTAGATGAACTCCGCTTGGAAGCATATCAAAGTTCTAGGATCTACAAACAAAAAGTCAAGCGATTCCATGACCAGCAGATCCTGAGGAAAGAATTCAGAGTCGGCTAGAAAGTCCTTCTGTTTAACTCGCGCCATAAGCTCATTGCAGGTAAGCTTCATTCTAGATGGGATGGACCTTTTGTTATCACTAATATATTTCCCCATGGTGCAGTACATCTAAAAGATGAACACAGTAACAGCACCTTCCAGGTCAATGGGCATCAGATTAAACCATTCCACATAGGACTGGCACCAATCACTCATGACGTGGAGATTATCTCATTGATGGAACCAGCATCACAAGATGACATGACCTTAGCCGACCCGGCCGCGCATTGAGGACAATGCAGATTTTAAGTGTGAGGGGGGGATACTGTTCTATATTCTCATCATAAACTCTCCTGTCTTGCCTTCATTTTTGTTCTGTTATGCGTCGTTTGTTTATTTCGTTTTCATGCATTGCGTTTTGATCTGTTTTCAATAAAGGCTGCCCAAGCTGAGTCCACTTCGGCTCTGTGCCATCTCGTCTGGATCCGGATTGACCTCGGCCAGGCAGGATTTCAATTCAGTCATTTCAATTTTGTCTTGTTTTTCCCGCCTAGCCGAATTCAGAATGTGGATTGCTGAAAATTATTTTGATTAGAATTCTGAAAGTGACCTCTAAAAGGGTTGAAGAGATAGTAGGAAGGAACTCTGAAACTTGGAATGAGTTTGCTCAAGTTTTCCGGGAAAGAAACTCTAATGTACTAGGAACTGATTGGCCGAAAAATTGGAAAGGAAGACCTT
Source organism: Mucuna pruriens (assembly GCA_025330945.1). Lineage (NCBI taxonomy): Eukaryota > Viridiplantae > Streptophyta > Magnoliopsida > Fabales > Fabaceae > Mucuna > Mucuna pruriens. The sequence continues at coordinate 49,740 of JAENHJ010000287.1, read as the reverse complement.
TTATGATAGAGCAGCATGTCCGTGTGAGATTTTGAGCCTGTGTTTATATTGATGGCTTGCATCCTGCCATTCTCTCCTTTCTTGTGTGATTTTTGCATTCATGAGTAACTGTGTATTCTGTATTTTGCCCTGACTCTCTAGACACAATTGTTTCCATATGCAGGGATGACATGATCTAGGCCATGATTCTTATAAAACTCTGAGCCAAATAAAGCCTACCAAAAATTTTCTGTCCCTTGTTCACCCATTTGAGCCTAATTTAACCATTCTTTCTGACAGCTCACTACCAGCCAAGGCCAGAAAAACCATGAATTAACCTCACCCTAGGGGAGCAAAGGAGCTTTGGAATTGTTTTGGGAGTAAGTCATGATCAAGTGTGGGGAAAACTCCAGGAAGCAAATTTGTTTAGCACCCTCTAAGGCTCGAAAATACAAGAAAAAGAATAAAAGAGAGTGAAAGAAAGAAAAAGAAAAAGTGGAGCAGTAGCTGAAAAATCTGAGCTGAAACGAATAAAGAAAGAAAACAACTGCATAAATTTGTATAATAAGAAAAAGAAAAGAAAATGAGTCGGTAGTAGCAAGAAGGAGGAATTGGCAGCATTTCCATATTTTATCTTACCCATTGCTTCTCTCTCCCTCATGGGTCCTAAAACCAGTTTTTCCATATTTTATCCTACCCATGACCCAACCTCGCTACAAGCCGAAAAGAAGTCCTAGTGATCATAACTGTGTGTTTTTGCAGGTGTAAGAAGAGAGTTTTGTCAAAGTATGGTAATATTAGTTCCATGAATGTTAAGTGTAAATACAAAGCCCAAACACGAGAGAAGTGAGGGAGTTATTCGCTTAAATGAGAGCTCTGTCACTCTTGGTTGCCTTCTCTAGTTTGCAGGTCATGAATTTGCCTAGAGCGTAGAAGAAGTAATTTTCAGATTGTTAGAGTATCTTGATCCCGGGGTGACAGAGTGCCGACTCTGTCTTGGTTGAACTAAAGGAAGCCAAGTGAAAAATTCTTTTCTATCCTTAAAAAAAAAAAATCCCCTAGTGATTTTCATTTTATTTTGCCCAGGAGTGCAAAAGGATAAGTGTGGGGGTGTGATGAGTCACAAATTGTACATCTTTTAGACACCTAAGAAGGGTGGTAGCAAGACTATTTTGCAGTTAAGAATGGATTGTAAGCTGAGATTCATTTTATGGGCTTAAGTAGATAGAAAGTACAAATCTGTGTTAAATCAGAAGTCTTAGCTAATAAAAAGCATTACTCCTTCTTCTGCAAGACAAGCCGAGTTGACTAGGGTCAACGGAAGAGTCTCAGCCCAGATGAAGTCGTCCCGGCCAGACCGACTCCGTCTCGGCCAAGCCAGACCCGTCCCGGTAGTCCACGTCTTGCAGCCCAGCGGCCCAATCGAGCTGTCCATGTCAGCCACCCAGCTCAAAGGCCACCTCAGTGCTAGTTCAGCTGCCATGTTACTCTTGGAGAATCTGCCATGTCACTCTGGAAGATCTGCATAAGGGTAGAATAGGAAATCCACATTGTAATTGTGTTAGGATATTCTTTTAGCGTCGTTTAGCTGCTCAGCTCGTGTATATATATGAGGAGCTGTGCACTTTTTACGGGCCTTTGAATTCACACTCAACACAAACCTCTTTAAATTCATTTTCTCGCTCTCCCTCTCTCCATTTTAACGGTGGTGCACGATGTTGCTATGGCGTTTCTCTCGATCGAGGAAGTGCAAGTTTGAGACTAGGAAGTCAAAGTCTGCCAGAGGGGACCGATCAAACTACTGACGCACTCTGGTGGAGCTGATCCTCAACACTCAGGCTAGCGGAGGTGAACCATCACCATCAACCATGGCAATCGCTGTGGGAGATGGAACCACCTAAATTCAGGCCACTGTGTTTGTATTTCATTCTCTGTTAATTGATTCCAATTCTGCAATTCCAACTCTGTTCCTCTCTTCTCCTTTAATTCATGCTTGAATTGTGATTGCATTTAAACGTGAACAATGTTAAGCTAAGCCGATTGGAACTGGTTTAACTAATTCAGTAGATAATCATTTAACGATTGTTAATAGAGAACCTAAAATCAGCTTTGAACCTAATCCCTGCCAACTGATGAGGTAGCGATTGCGTAATTCCTCGGTATGGAAATGGACGAACCTTTGGCGATTGCCATATAAACACCCAAGGCTGATATGGACTGAGAACTGGAGTGAAGAACCCTGATTGGACTTGGATTAGCGGACATGAACATGATCATAGTTATATCATAATAATAATAATAGTAAACCGGTAGTGCTAGTATACAGTTACTGCATTCATAGTCTTAGTTTATTTTCTGCTTTGTTTACATTCAAAACCCCCCTTTATTTACTGCTTTCTACGTCTGAAACAAAGTTAGTTCAACTCTGTTGCATTTGTCTGCAATCAGCCGAAACCAAGCCGGATTGATCTCTGCCAAGATCATCCCAGCTTAGTTTCTCCTGAGAGAAACTCGGCCAGTGCCGAGGAGAGTCATTACTCTACATCTCAGCTTTTACATCATTTTACTTCGCACCAAACCACAACTGAGCACACTGTGTCCTTGAGAAGAATGACCTAGGGTTGACTATGCTATAGTTAGCTTTAGTTATTTGATAAGCGCGTTAAAACGACTAAAAACGCAAATTATCAGTCATCTAGTATACAACAGAGGCATTGAAGTGGATAAGTCAAAAATTGACATCATATCCTCCCTTCCAAACCCCACTTCTGTACGGGAAGTTCGTTCCTTCCTAGGACACGCAGGCTTCTACAGAAGGTTCATTAAGAACTTTAGTAAACTCGCCTTGCCACTGTCCAGATTGCTACAAAAGGATGTTGACTTCAATTTCGACCAGCCTTGTATTGAAGCATTTCAGGAGCTGAAGAACAGACTTAGATCTGCTCCCATTTTGCAAGCACCAAACTAGGACCTGCCATTTGAACTAATGTGTGATGCATCCAATTCGGCACTAGGAACTGTTCTCGGCCAAAGAGCTGGAGCCGACTTACCAGTGCATGCGATTGCCTATGCATCTCGGACCATGGATCCGGCCCAGCAAAACTACACAACAACTGAGAAGGAACTGTTGGCAATTGTATTTGCCTTAGACAAATTTACCTTCTCGGCCCAAAAATTGTTGTGCTCTCTGACCATGCTGCCTTGAGATACTTGTTGAAAAAGCCTGATGCCAAGCCGAGACTGATTAGGTGGATGCTTCTCTTTCAAGAATTCAACATAGAGATTAGAGACAAGAAAGGTATTGAGAATTTTGTAGCTGATCACTTAAGCAGGATCGAAAGAGAAAGCGAACCAATGCCTATCCAAGATGAATTCCCAGATGAGCAACTGCTGCACATCAAAACGTCTACGCCATGGTTTGCCGACATCTGCAATTATGTGGCAACATCTCAGTTTCCGCCGGAGGCATCTCGACTTTACAAGGAAAAACTCTAGAGCAATGCCAAATACTACATGTGGGATGATCCTTACCTATGGAGACTTTGCAGTGACCAAGTCATTCGCAGGTGCATTCTTGACACCGAGATCAATTCGGTTCTCCAGTTTTGCCATGCAACACCTGGAGGCGGCCACTATGGATCTACTCGGACTGCCAGGAAAGTGTTGGATTGCGGGTTTTATTGGCCCACTCTTTTTAGGGACGCTTATCAACTAGTCTCCACCTGCGAAAAATGTCAAAAAGTTGGAACGGCCATTAGCAGAAGACATGAGATGCCCCAACAACCCATTTTGTTTTGTAAAGTCTTTGATGTGTGGGGTATTGACTTCATGGGGCCATTCCCAGTCTCTAATGGGTACTCTTACATTTTGCTGCCCGTAGATTATGTGTTAAGATGGGTAGAGGCTATAGCCACCAAGACCAATGATGCCAAAGTCGTAGTGGACTTTCTGAAATCCAATATCTTCTGTCGGTTTGGTGTGCCAAAAGCGCTCATAAGTGACCAAGGGAGTCACTTCTGCAATAGATCCATGTGCTCTTTACTCCAAAAGTATGGGGTGGTGCATAGAATTGCAATATTATATCACCCCCAGACCAACGGTCAAGCTGAAGTTTTCAACAGGAAAATAAAGAAAACACTACAAAAGATTACTAACCCCAACAGGAAAGACTGGAGCCGACTCCTTGAGGATGCACTTTGGGCACACAGAACTGCATACTGGCCTCCGTTAGGGATGTCTCCATACCGGATTGTCTTTGCTAAAGCCTGTCATCTTCTTGTGGAGCTAGAACACAAAGCTTACTAGGCTGTCAAACAGTGCAATCTGGCATATGACCAAGCTGGAGAGCAAAGGAAATTCCAACTGCAAGAACTAGATGAACTCCGCTTAGAAGCATACGAGAATTCCAAGATCTACAAGTAGAAAGTCAAGAAATTCCATGACCAGCAGATCCTGAGGAAAGAATTTCGAGTCAGCCAGAAAGTGTTGTTATTCAATTCGCGCCTAAAGCTCATAGCAGGTAAGCTCCATTCTAGATGAGATAGACCTTTTGTTATCACTAATGTTTTTTCCTATGGTGCAGTAGAATTAAAAGATGAACACAACAACAGCACCTTCCAGGTCAATGGGCACAAAATCAAACTTTTTCATGAAGGTCCAGTACAACCAGCAGGCGACATGGAGACCATTTCATTGATGGAACCAACTCCACCAGGCGAGACACCTTAAGCCAGTCTCATGAACCCCTCTGAATTTATGCCATGCATTGCGGACAACACAACATTTAAGTGTTGGAGGGATCATATGGTCATTCAAGGCTTGTTGAGCTGAAATTTGTGCTTTAATTTTTTTTTCTATGATTAAACTCCATGCCGACTCCATCCAAATTTTTGTGATTTATAGTTGTAGCTTTATTTTCAGTTCTTTATCCTCATTTCTTTTCCTTTCAAGTCAGCTTTTATTTCTGCCCTTACTTTCCTTGTTTCAAATAAAAGTTGTCCACTCGGCTCCGATGCCATCTCAGCCAGATCTGGATCGACTTCGGTTTGGCAAGGCTACTTTGTTTTACTCCTGGCCGAATTCGAAATTTGGATTGTTAAGAAAATATGTTGAAAAAGAGAATTTTAAATGATTTCTTTAGGTTTTGGTTAGAGCAATAGGAAGCAATCCAAAACTCTGGAGAGAGATTTTTCAACATTGGCAGGGAATAAATTTTTTGTGTCTCTAGGTAGGAAGTGACTAAAAACTGAAAAAGAGGAATTGTTGTGATAGAGCAAGTATCCGTGTGAGGATTTTTGAGCCTTGTGTATATATGATGGCTTTGCACCTTGCCATTCTCTCTTTTTGGTGTGATTTTTGCATCCTTGTTGACTGTGTATGCTAGATTTTGCCTTGACTCTTTGGATATATCTAGTTTCACATGTAGGAATGACATGATCTAGGCCATGTTTCTAATTGAACCCCAAGCCAAATGGACCTACCTTGAAATTTTATCCCTTGTTTACCCTCTTTGAGCCTGAATGACCATTCTTTTCTGACAGCTCATTACAAGCCCAAAGCCAGAAAAACCATGATACAACCTCAACCTTAAGGAGCAGAGGAGCTTTGGAATTGTTTTGGGAGTAAGTAGTGATCAAGTGTAGGGGAGATACTAAGAAGAAAAGCAAGAGTAGTGTATCAGAAAGGTTGAAAAAGGAAAGAACGAAACAGGTGCAGGGAAATAAAAAGAAAAATGAAAAAGCAGCCAAAGCCATAAGCTGTAAAGCAAAAAGAAATACAGCATGAGCTGTAGAATAGCAAGTAAGACGGAAGAAAAAATATGGAAAAGGGAAGGAAAAGGAACAGCAAGGAAGGTTTTCCCAAAAAAAAAGAGAGAGTAGTATCCTAGGATCCTCCTCATACTGGCAAACTTACTCCCCATTACTCCTCTCCTCCTTACGGTTTCTGAACTCACTTTTCTTCTTATATCCTACCCTTGACCCTAGCCTCGTTACAAGCCGAAAGCAAGTCCTAGTAATCATGGCTACATGTGTTTTTGAGGAATGAAAGGAGAGGCTAGTCAAAGTTCAGTAATAACAGTTTCATGTGATGTTGAGTGTAAATACAAACCCAAAAACTTGAGAAAGTGAGAGAATATTTGCCTGAGTGAGAGCTCTATCACTTTCGATCACTCTTTGATGTTTGCAGGTTGCTGATTTGCCTTAGGTGCAGAAAGAGTAATTTTCAGATTGTTTGAATATCTCAATCCTGGGGTGAATGAATGCTGAATCTGTTTTGGCTAAACTTAAGGAAATCAATTGAAAATTCTTTTTCTATTTTAAAAAATCTCCCGTGTGTTTGAATCCTTATTTTGCCCAGGAGTGCAGAAGTGTAAGTGTGGGGTCTGATGAGTCACATTTTATACACCTTACAGGGACCTATGATGGATGTTTCTAAGATAAATAAGTGTCTAAGAGTCGACTCTTAGCTAAGATTCATATTAAGGACCTAGAAACAGAGAAATTATAAATCTGTGCTAATTCGAGGATCTTAGCTAATGAAAGACTTACTCTTCCTTCCTTGCAGGATCAGCCGAGGTGATCTCGGCCCATCATAAGAAGACTCAGCCGAGATGAAGTCGTCCCGGCCAGACCGACTCCATCTCAGCCAGGCCAGGCTTCTTGGTCCAGTAGCCCAATAAGGAGTGGCCCAAAGGTGTATCCACCTCAACTCCATATTAGAGGCCACAAGCTCCAACTCAGCTGCCACATCACTCCTAGAGAAGCTTGTAGCGCAAGTTACGCAAGGGTAGATTAGGAATCCAATTTTTAATTCTGTTAGGCTTCATAGTTAACGCGCTTTAGCAAAGTTCAGCTCTTGTATATATAGGAGGAGTTGTGCACTTTTTCAGGGGTCTCTGGAATTCATATTTTCCCATCTCCATTATTTCCATTCTCTCGCTCTCATCTTCTACGCTCATGGTGGTGCACGGTGCTATCATTGGTGCTTCTCTCAATCGAGGAAGTGCAGGTCAGGAACTGAGAAGCTGAAGGTTGCTAGAGGGGATCGATTGGATTACCAACGCACTCTAGTGGACCTGATCCTCAACGTCCTGGCTAGTGGAGGTGAACCATCGTCGTCGACCATGGTGATCGTCGTGGAAGATGGAGTCACCGAATCCAGGTCCTATGTTTGTATTTTGTTTCCAATAATATATGTATTTTCTGATTTCTGATCTATATTGCATTCCTAAACTTTAATTCTCTTGTTGTGTCATGATTTCACAAAGTAATGTGAACAATGTTAAGCTAAGCCGATCAGAACTGGTTTAACTAATTCAGTAGGTAATCAAGTAAAGAACCTAATTGAGAACCTAAAATCAACTCTGGACTTAATCCCTGCCAACTAATAAGGTAGCGATTGCGTAAATCCTCGGTATGGCAATGGACGAATGTTTGACGATCGTCATAAGAACATTAAAGGTTGATGAGGACTGTGGACTGAGTGAATGAACCAGAAGGACTTTGATTATTGGACTAAACATGAACACGATAGTAGCAATAGCAGTAGAGTAGTTAGTTTAGCTGCATTCACATTTTAGATTAATTGCATTTTATTTTACTCGCATCCAAATCCCCCTGTTTCCTGCTTTTCAGTCTGAGACAGAGTCAGTCTGACTCTGTAGCGTCCGTTTGCACTTAGCCGAGACCGTGTCGGATAAGGCTTTGCCGAGTCCATATCGGACCAGTCTCTACCGAGAGCGAGTCGACACTCTACACTCAAGAGTTTCAGTTTTACTTCAGTTTTCACATAAAATCACAATTGAGCACACTGTGTCCTTGAGAAAATTCGACATAGGGTTGACTATGCTATAGTTAGCTTTAGTTTATTTGATAAACGAAATACGACTAAAAACCGCTCTTATTAGCAACATCACAAAGAACCTCATCTTTGTACTTGCCAATGGAAAATGACACAAACACTTGTTTAGTCACCTTATGTCTCCACAATCATTCAGCCATTGAAGTCTATATGGATTAGGATGCTTTTTCGTTGGTAAGTTCAATTTCTCAACCAATAAGGTGCTAGCAACATTAGTACAACTTCCACTGTCAATAATCATGTTACATAGCTTGTCATTTGTGTGGCACCTAATATGAAAATTATATTCACGTTGCTTCATGTCACCATCTTCCTTAGGCTGTATGCTAAGAGCATGCCTAGTGACAAGAATATCTCCATTTACAGGTTCAACAACTTCTATGTCACTACAATCCTCCAATGGTGGCTTTCATCATCACTTGAGCTCTCTTTCTATTTCTCCATTATCCAGCATAACCATTGCTCTTTTATTTGGGCATTGAGAAGCAATATGTCCAACTCCTTGACACTTGAAACACTTGATATCACATGATCTATAGGATGTACTAGTGTTAATTTTAACTTTAGGAGGAGCATTTGAATATTTGGCCTTCACATCTTTTTTAGGATCTGCAATAACTTTATTGTTCTTCCAATTTTATCTGGATGAAGAGCTAGAAGATGAAGTGAATTTGGAAGAGCTTTTAGACTTCAATTGCCTCTCCATTTGAATTGCTTTGTGCAACAAATCCTCTATCTCCATATAATGCTACAACTCCACCACATCAACTATCTCCTTTAAGCCTCCAATGAATCTAGCCATAGTTACCTCACGATCTTCCTTCACATTGGCTCTAGTCATAGCTACTTTCATCTTCTCATAGTAATTCTGCACACTCATAGAACCTTGTGTTAAACATTGCAATTTTCTACACAAGTCCCTATGGTAGTGGTTTGATACAAATCTCCTTCTCATGATAGATTTCATATCTTCCCATGTACGAATAGGCCTTTCTCCATATCTATGCCTATTAATCACAAACTGATCCCACCAAATACTAGCATAGTCAGTAAATTTAACAATTGCTAATTTTACCTTTTCCTCCTCTTTGAGTAGTTGTGACAATCAAACACATGTTCAATTTTTCTCTCCCACTTCAAGTATACTTTAGGATCATTCTTTCCTTGAAATGTAGGGATTGTCATCTTAATGTTACCCAAGTAATTGTCATGTCTTGGTTCACCTCTTCTTCTCCTTTCATTTTCATTCTATCGTCCATTTGAATATTCCTCTTCTTCTTCCTCATCATTATGTCAACTAGTAGGGCTCCTATACCTGGGTATAGGTTGTAAATCATCAAGTCTTGCATTTATCTCCTTTTTCTCTACTTATGACTAAAATGCTACACAAAATTAAGTTAGAAAGAAAAAAAAATCCTCACACAAACACTCTTTCATGTGTTTACGCTCGAATTATGTTGTAGTCACTCGTGTATCACCCAGTTTAGCTTCTTTTTGTCTCACTACTCTCGCCTTTTACCACTCAATTTTTCCTTATGAGCTCTTAAGTAAGAACTTTTAAGAATGATGCTAAGCAGCAAGAAACAATAAGGATTTGGGTAATTTGATAACTTTAGAAAACAAGAATTAGCAAGCAAGGAATTCTGGATTGTCTAACACGTACAACGAAGGTATTATAGATGCAAAGGGGAAAATATGACAAAATTCAAACCTTTGTTTTCTGCTCAGATTTTTTGTTTGGATTGTAGTATATAATGCAAAATAACAGGTTGACTACAAGCCAATTTTTTTTTTTATAGAAAACTGAAAAAAAAAATATAGACACAAAGGAGAGAGAACACTTGATTTCAAGAGCTGAAGCTTTAATACCAAATGACACGATCTTAAAATGGACTGTCTTGAAAATAGATAAAGGGGGAACTTGACGTTAACTGCGACCTGCGGGTAAAACCAAAGTTATCAAAAGCGTGACCCTAACCGCAACCTACCGGTAGAACCAACATTATAGATGTTCTTTAACCTAAGAACAAAGGAAAAGTTCTCATAATAGAGAAAACACAAATGTTATTCAAATTCTATATTCTGCCTTCTGATTGCTTACAAGAGCTTATTTATAGACTTAGCTAGGCAGCTCGGAAGTTAAAGTCCATTAGTATTTGAATTAGCATAAAATCTCAACTGTTGTAACTCCCCAATATAAAATCGCAACTGCTATAACTGATTTTCCTATTTGTTTTTTCCTGTCACCTACCAACTACCAAAATTATTATGCGAAAATACATGTAAATGGATCCTAATTAACTACTTAGCCCAAATTACATGACAATGACTTTGGGCTTTATTTGTTTTCTTCAAGATGGGCTTCATTCTTCATCAACTTGCAATAAAGTGACTCATTTTGGTACAACCTCTGATTCACTTTACTTTAAACTTTCCTTAATTCCCAAACTCAAGCCTTGCAAAGATTGCTTCCTCATTTTGGTTTTGGACCTAGTCATGGGACCTCCAATGTCATGCAGATGGTCTTTGTCTTTGTTGGTTTGGTTTCTATCATAGCGGTTGCGATTTTATAGTGGGAAATTATAGCGTTTGAGATTTTATATTGGGGAGTTATAGCGGTTGTGATTTTATAGTGGGGAGTTATAGCGGTTGAGATTTTATACCAATTAAAATACTAATGGGCTTTAACTTCTGAGCTGCCTAGCTAAGCCTATAAATAAGCTCTTGTAAGCAATCAGAATGTAGAATTTGAATAACATTTATGTTTTCTCTATTGTAAGAATTTTTCCTTTGTTCTTAGGTTAAAGAACTTTTGTAGTGTTAGTTTTACCGGTAGGTCACGGTTAGGATTACGCTTTTGATAACTTTGGTTCTATCGGCAGGTCGCAGTTAGGGTCAAGTTCCCCCTTCACCTAATCGCGACCTATTGGTAGAAACAAAGTTATCAGAAGTGTGACCCTAATTGTGACCTGCCGATAGAACCAATATTATAAAATTTCTTTAACCTAGTTACAAAGGAAAAGTTCTCACAATAAAGAAAACACAAACGTTATTCAAATTCTGCATTCTGATTGCTTACAAGAGCTTATTTAAGGCTTAGCCAGACAGTTCGGAAGTTAAAGTCCATTAATATTTTAATTGGCATAAAATCTCAACTGTTATAACTCCCCACTATAAAATCGCAACCGCTATAACTCACCGCTATAAAATCTCAACCGCTATAACTCCCACCATAAAATCTCAACCGCTATAACTGACTTTCCTATTTTTTTTCTACCACTTAGTAACTACCAAAATTATTATGCAGAAATACATGTAAATGAATCTTAATTAACTAGTTAGCCCAAATTATATGATAATGACATTGGACCTTATTTGTATTCTTCAAGATGGATTTCATTCTTCATCAACTTGCAATAAAGTGACCCATTTTGGTACATCCTTTGATTCACTTTACTTTATTCTTTCCTTAATTCCCAAACTCAGGCCTTACAAAGATTACTTCCTCATTTTGGTTTTAAACCTAGTCATGGAACCTCCAATGTCATGCAGATAGTCTTTGTCGGTTAGATTTCTATCACATTTTAAAAAGGATCTGTATTTTTTTTTCTATTTGTCGAAATTAATATAATATAAAAAATTTACAACATTCACATAATTTGCTCAACCAACTAAATTAAGCTCAACTAACATTTTTTTATTTTAAATGTCAGAAACATATTTTAGAAAAAAAAAAGTTACAAATTGAGCCACCTCTAATGCAGCTCTAACGAGCTAACCCTTAATACAAGAATAGAGAGAATTAATAAAGGGCTAGCTGGAGTAAGCATATTGTGACAAATCTAATACTAGCATTGATAAGAGCTAAAGAAAATTGATCGATTGTGACAAATCTAATACTAGCATTGATAAGAGCTAAAGAAAATTGATCGATCTAAAGAACTATTTGAGAGAGTACACAAACAAACTAGCAACATATCAACATTAATTGCTTGTTTCTATCTCTGAAGCATCTTCAACTTAATTGTAATTACATCATACAACACTTGGCTATCCACATATTGGAAAGGAAAAATGATTTTTGCATATATGTATATCATCATATCTTTCTGCAAAGTCTTACACAAGGATTAAATCAATCCTTATACTCAAAATATTACCCAACCGGTATCAGTCCTATTGTCCTAATAGTTGGTAACAGCCATTCAAGGTATTTGCCCTTCAAAATGTAGGTGGCAATAACAAATCAAGTTTGCAGAATTTAAGATTCCAAATTCATCAGTCAGCTCGGGTCATTTTGTTGAACTGAAAAACAATTAAGATGATGTGTAAGTGTGAAGATAATTAAACCATAAATGACACTTGTAAATAAATGTATTTTCTTAAAAACATGTGCATCCTTAATATACTCAGCACCACCTTATACACATCAAATAATGATTTGTGTACCTATTATATAATACATAGTGCCTAACTAAATTATCTTCACAATGCAATAAATTGTCCTAAGCGATACTGTGACAATAAGTAAAAAGCTGCACTTAATATTTAAAACTTATACCTTGAAATATAGATCTGTCCCTTGCATTCTCGCGATCCACAGTAGCAACTAACCTTGATACGTTTTCCCTTGGAGGAATTATAATCATAACCCAGTTCTCTGCCAGCAGGTATGTTCTTAACAGCAAACAACATTTTGTATGGAAGGTTCTTATTATTGTGATCATGCATAACATCTCTGACATGGAGATTAGGAGAACAACTATGATTTATAAATCTTCCAATGTTTCCATATCTTGTTGCATCAATGAAGCCCTTGCCAACACCTGCAAAACAGAGCGCAACTGTTAAATGAAGTCCAAACTTCAAACACAAGAAGGTATTCATAATGAACATACCCATGTGAAATATATAGTCATCATCATTTAGCCTAGATCCAGCTTCTTTTTTGTTATGGACTTCTCCAATGTACTCACATACAAAGCTTCCAGAGGGAATGAATGAGCGTGTTCTAACACCCCAACCTTTCAATTTTGTCATGAAGATTTCTAGTTGGAACTGAATACCATGTTGACTAACTTGGTTGATGCAAGATGAGGAGCACTTGAAAGAAGGGCCACACTCGGAAATAAGGGATGATTCCTTGCGAGAAGCAAGTCTTTTGTTACAGTCATATGGCATTATCCCACCATTCTTAACAATACAAGCACATTTCTCACGGTCCACACATCCATTTGCACAATCACATCCACAAAGAATTGATTGCTTGAACCTCCCTGTATATATGTTATTCACTATGTAATCAAAGGATGTGGGTATCTGAACACAATCCGTTGATGTCACCAGCCGAATAGGAAATTTTTCTTTTCCCTTTGAGACATCATTTATTCGAACAACTTCCTTTTGGACTACACAACCTTCAGATTTGTGTTTCTTCCTTGGAGTAAAACATGCAAATTGACCTGCATTGTCACCATTGTCAATAACTTCATCCTTAAGGGTAACACAAGGTTGGAGTTGTTCTAACATTCTATTCAGCGTAAACTTGAATACAAGCTTTCCAAATTTTCCTCTTTCTTGCGTCATCTTATCCACTTTATATAAGCCATCATAAACAAATGAGCCATTAGAAATGCTATTAGTGCAATTATCCACACTATCAAATTTTCCCCAAATCTTCAATATAACTCTCACAAGACTTTTAGCATCCATGCTATTCTTCAAAGCCAAATTTCCTCCTTCCAACTTTTGATCTTGAAGTGAAACATTACTCTTTACATTGGGATTTCCTCCATGACCTACGTAAACCAAAGTACCACTAGTTTTCCTAGCATTATCATAGCGATTGGTTACAACAATGCTCGTAGCCAATGAGTTCTTGCCCGTTCCCATATAATCAATGCCACTTGTAAATTGCCGATGGAGGCCAATAATATTGAGTTCAGCCCTCGATTGAAACCGGTCACCAACTTCAATTCCTAATACATGCCCCACATGCTTTTGAGTGTTCTCCCATTGATGCTTTCTATTCATCACCATTGCTGCTTCTATCAGAACTTTTGTTTTTGCTATCAAATTCCCAGGTTGATCAGCTTTATATTGATGCATTAGTTTGCAAAACAAGTTTCTATATGTCAGCAATGCTTGTTTCACCTTCTTGCGTTTCAAAGAAACTTGTTGGAGTTCCTTCCATTTCTTTCTAGATGAAAGGGACGAACTACCATGCTCATCATGACAACAAATGATGGATGATGGGGTAGGGGACCATTCTTCGTACTTTCTCACAAAGGATTTTGAAGCATCCATTTCTAAACATCCAATTTACAAATTAAGAGTATATATGTATTAGCAATATCCATCACTAGTATCATAACTAGTGAAACAAGAAGATTTTACATAGTAGAAACCATGTGGTATAAATAAATAATATTAACAAAAAACACATTCACGACCCACGTGCCCTTCAAAAAATTTAAAAAAAAAAATGAAAACACATTGAAGCATACCTTGGAAGCATTCAAATGATGAAAATTGGAAGTGATATTATTCAAAATGAAGGGTTCAAATTGTAGAAACTAAGAGGTTTAAATAATCAGAAAATGAAACAATATTTGTCGTGAGAAATGCTGTTTACGCATGGCAGGTTTAAAATAATATATTTTTACATTTTCTATTACTGAATTAGATATTTATTGAAACAACATTGTTATGTTTTCATTGTGTCTTGACATCTTCATCACTGTAACATTTTGTCATTTTGTGGCTGTTTTTGCTGTGAGTGATAGTGTACTACGATTCTGTTCTTTGTAAGAGTCTCTATCTTGTTCACTCTAATCAGAATACGCTTTCACTCTTCAAATTCTCACTACTCTCTAAATTCTTTATTGCTCACTGTAATCAGAATATACTTCCAAGTCAATAAACATTTGCCGTCTTCAAAACTCTACTCTCTAGTTCTTTAGTGAGTGTGTGTAAGGGATAGATAAACCCCAACTCCTATGAATGCATACACACATTTTGTACAGAAGACTTCTAACACAGTAACACTCATTTGACTTACAATGAGCAATGAACAAATCTTAGGTTATATAATACTGTACTTTGAACTAGATCACAGTATAGCTACATTGGAGAATCAGCACTCATAAAGTTGCTATCTTGGGTGATTAGCAGCATTAGTAAAATTTTCACTTTTCTTGGTTGAGAGTAAAGCTAAAAACTAGAAACTATCCTAGTTAACATTAACAAGAAGATGAAAAAAAAAAAAAAAGACTATTCAATAATAATAAGAAATAGAACAAGAACTACAAGAACAAAATGAAAAGTCAAGAAAACGAAAATTTCATACCTGATAAGCCTTGAAGCGATGAAGACATGGATGTTATTCAGAGAGTGACAAGGAATGGAAAAAGTGTGAAGAAGAAGAGGAACCAGAGATAGAACAAGAGTAAGAAATAGAAAAAGAAAAACAAGAATACAAAATGAAAAGCTTTAAGAGAAGGATTGAAATAAATATTTAACTTCTAGGGATTTCATTGAGAAAGTGACAAGAACAGAAAATATTCATACATATATTTATTTAATGAGATATATTCATACATACCATCTAAAAGAAAAACAAGAAAACAAGTAAAAGAAACATTAATAGTGTGACGCAACAGCAGAACCTAATAGTCATATCACACATACACACGGATTTATTATTTTGCACTGACACAAATTAATTAATTAAAAATTTTCTTTATATATTTTTAATTTAAAATTTCAAATATTTTCTCCTTTTTCTTTCTTTTCTTTCAAGTAATGAAAGTAAAAGACTTGTGCAGAAATATTAGCCGAACAGAGAAACTGTTGACTGTACCGCCACTGTGACTACACGGCGCGATTCGGCCTTTTCAGGAATTATATTTGACTCTAGTTTACCTCATTTAATTCACAAGTTTATTATAAAAAGTTTTAAAATCAGATTTTTAATTACTTTGAGAAATTGTTTTAAATAGTTCTTTTGAAAATGTAAATATAGCTAACTTTCAAAATAGAAAGTATTTTTTTATAATTGTAACTAAAAAAATAGGTTATACTTTTATAAAAATTCTAAACAAAACCAATTACTCTTTATATATTTTTAAAATCATTTTAGAAAATGTGAAGAAATGAAGTCTTCAACTCAAATTAAACTCATCTACTTTATAAACCCAGTGACCATTTGATTCCCCTTCCTTATTTTGTGATTCAAGTCCAACGGACATCGATATCGACATCGCACATAGGTCAGTCCTTTATTTCTTTTGGTTACTATACTTCAACACAACAAATTTAGAGCTGTCAAAATTCAAATTCTTTTCGTTACTCTCGTTGCCTGATACTACACGTCTACACCATTGACTTGGCTATTTTGAGTTAAAAGTTTTTTTTTTAACGAATTTCAATGTATGTTTCTCAATTTTATTGTACAAAATAAAAAAAAAAAGAAGAAAGAAATTATTGGTTGAAGGTAAAAGTATTTTTTAGTTCTCCTCTTTAAAATCTAACCCGGATTATATCCATCACATGGTTATTATTTCTAAGGAAAAAGATTAGTGTCTAATTCACTTATAGAGATTAAGGGAAAGTGAGTGAAGATAGAGAAGTGTAAAAATTAACTTATAGAGGGAAAGAGAATGATGATAGATGAACAATTTAATTAAAATCAAATGTTATGAGATTGA
The DNA here is from genome assembly GCA_025330945.1 of Mucuna pruriens. Taxonomy (NCBI): domain Eukaryota; kingdom Viridiplantae; phylum Streptophyta; class Magnoliopsida; order Fabales; family Fabaceae; genus Mucuna; species Mucuna pruriens. The sequence continues at coordinate 33,193 of JAENHJ010000287.1, read as the reverse complement.
GTTTTGTGAAGATATTTAATTATTTTGTTAATACATATTCAATTTATAGAATAACATTAATTATTTATATTATTGTTACATATATTAAAAGAAGTTTTTTAAAATTATAATTACAATTTTATGTGTGATTTACTATGTCACAAAGTAGATTAAGTAATTCTACTTTTATTTTTATCAAAAAAAAATTTAAAAATTCTTAATTATGAACATATTATTAATAATTTTACAACAAAAAAAAGATAATATTCAAATTATTATAAATACATCATTATTTAATTTTTTCGAATTATTCAGACACCAAAAATTTCAAAATCAACTTTGAATAGTTGTTACTCCATGTCTTGCATGAGATATAGGAATGATAATGAAGCAACACAAGGTAAGTGGGGGGAATGGGTAATAATTTTCGTTACTTACTCCTTTAGATAAAAATTATGTCTAGTATTTGTTTCATGTCCACACATTATCCATTAAATTGGTATTCATGGATTATATAATTGTCCACCGGTATTCACATTATTTATAGGTTATTTGACAAAATTAGTTGGTAATCGAAAGTTGTTAAATTGAATTATTGAATTGTAATATTTGATAAAATTATTGGTTAAATTAGTCGATAAATGTAAAGTAATAAAAATAGACATGTTTATATGATATTTAAATATAAATTTTATTTTTATTTTATTGATAAAAATATTTTTTGGATAATTATAATTAATTTTATTATTTATTTTAAACTCTTATATTTTTATATATAGATAAATTATTTTAAATACATATTTTAGTTTCAATTATTATATCTTTTTAATATTATTTTACTATTAATCTTATATTATATTTTAAAATATTCTTGACCAAATTTAAAATAAAATAAAAATAATATACATTAAGTAAACATCATATTTTCATTATATTAATTAATGTAATGGTTTAAATATCTTTAAGTATAATGTTAAAATAATAAAATAAATATTATAAATAATATAATAGTTAAATAAACAATGTAATGTAAAAAATATTCAAAAAATAATAAAAAATAAAATAAAATAAACCTATCATGTATCATTATCAATTTTTTGAAATATAATAATAAAATAAATAGTGTAATGGTTAAAATAAATAGTATACTATAAAAAAAAATTAAAATAAGTATATTACCTATCATTACTAATATCTTGTAGCATTACCAAAGCAACCAAAAAATAAAATGAGCAAGAAGAACAACCACTAAAGGGATCAATGTGTGAGACATGCAAATAAGTAGAAGAAGAGAAAAAAAAATGATAATAAAATCCCACCTCACGTAAAAAAGGATAAAAAATTAATAAATATTTTAAGAATAAAAGGAAAATAAAATATAAGAAACTAGTTGAAATAACATCTCAAAAGATACTGTAAGCTACTAAAAAAAAAAGTGTTCACAAAATGTTATTAATATAATTAAAAAAAAATTAGCTAGGAAAAAGAAGTTATAAGCTAGCTGAAAGTGTTTGTCAAATATAACCTATGGATATTTGTTAAAATAAATTTTAAAAAATAGCAAAAAATTAAAATAAGCAAATTCTAAACATATTTATACTAAAAATATGATTTTAAAATATATATATTTATACTAAAATAAATTAAAACAACTTAATCTATATATAATTAGATATATTAAGTAATCTTAAATTGTGACTACCTGCAAGTGTAGTTACCTTACTACCATCATCCTTGCTTGATAATAAACATATACAAAAATGAGTAAACTACAAGGTCTCTCTAAATGTGATAAACATTGACAATTTAGTCAATGGATGTCATCAAATTAAAAAATCATCATCGGATGTGTAAATTACTAGTGCGGTCTAAGGGTGGATGATACTTAAAAGAAATTTTTTAAATAAAATTTTTTTTACTTTTGATGAGAGAGCTATAATTGAATTATTTTTACCTATATATGTGGTTTTTTATTTTATAAAAACTAGTAATAAATGTTTTTTTTTTGTCAGTGCTTTCTATTAAACTTAATATTACTCATGTAACACATTATGTATCAATGGGACATTAAACTTGGTGTCTATGATAACGTGAATTTTTTTTACACAATGGGAAACTATATTGAAAATATAATATGTAATCATCATTTTTGCTATTTAAACACTATATATAAGGTGAACATTGAATGGTTCGCCATTTTGCCTAAGTCTATCTTCTCTTCTTCCATTTTAGCTATTTTCTCCTTTTGTTGAAGTAGAAGACTAGTGGGGTAGTTATGATGGGAGGTGAAACGGAATGTTCGCAACTCTCTCAAACAAGAAAAAATAAGAAAATTTCAAGTGAAAATGGATCTGAATCTGAAATACAGTAAGTAAATCTAGACATATCAACATTTACAAGAAAACTTATTTCATATTTGTCTAAAATCAAAAACATGTGCTACTAAGTTTTGTGCACCTTCCAAGTTTTCTTCAATAACCAGCTTGTGTGAATCCAAGTTTGGTTAGTTTTTAAATTCAACATAACCTTAACCGTTGACCTGCTAAAGATCTATAGACTTAGGATTAACTTAAGAATAATGTTATTAAATTTCAAGTTTTAGACCCACCAACAAAAAAAAAATAATATTTATTATTAGTTATTATAAAATAAAATAGTCACTTATGTTAACAAAACAACTCAACATATAATTTTATCATTTAAAATAATTTTTTTTTAAATTTGGTTGAGACCTCACTCATCGATAAACTGAACCTTTGTAGCTTATCTTACTCTTAGGTTACTAGTACAAATAAAAATGTAGGAGATTTTCCAAAGATGAAAAAAAAAAAAAAGAAGCCGAATGATAACATACATTTATAGCTAATAACTCATCCTGTTCATATGGCGAAAAGATCGACATAATGTTATTGCTAACTATTTGCTGATCATCTTGTTGTTTGATTAATCGGACCATGCCATTCGTGTGCAAAACTTGAAAAAAAAAAAAACATTTTCTTAAAAAATTAAACAGGTCCAGTGGACAACTTTCCTAAGTTTATCACTGAGTTGCTTAACGCTGATAGCTTTTTTGTATATCATGATTGGGCGTTCTTCACCTGAAGTAAAAGGCGGAGAAAATGATTTTTCACTTGTCATTTTACACTTGTAATATTATCTTTATTTACGTCATTTTGGTCCCCGACCACATGTTCATACGCTGGACCAAAGTCAATATGTCATATGGTATAACAATTAAATTTGACTGTAAGCACTTAATGGAGGGAGTAACTTGGCTTTACGGCTTTACACATTCAAAAACAACTTTTTAAATTAATTACATTACTAAATTGTCAGCACCTACCGTGTTCAAGTACTAACTTGATAGTTTACTTTGAAAAAAAATTGGCTGTTTTACTCGTGAGACCCATTGAGCTATCCATTTTTAATCTGTAATGAATTTTACGCACATGTATACGTAGTATATGTTTTGATAGCTAAATATTTCCACTATATATATATGTTTTGATAGTTAACATGTTATCCCTGTTACCTGCGATTATAACTCATTACTGATTGAGAGCTAAATATTTATGGGTGGAAGTGTAGTAATGTGAATGTGAAATTATTAAATGTTCTTATATAGGATATGCATGTATGCATAGGCTCATTCTGGCCAGATCACAATTATATCTAAATTTTATGAGTATTTTAAAAAAACAAATTTACAATAGCTAAGATAAATACTCATTTATGGAGATGGAGGCAGAATTAGATATTAGAATTTTAGCAAGGTGTCAAGAACCATGGTGTGTCGCACATTGGCAAAGATGAGTCTCGATGTTTAAGTTCCTTCCAAAATTGAGGAGTCACCACCAGTATTTTATGAGAAATGAGAAATACCAGGAAACCATAAGTTGGATAAGGTAAGTCTAGCATCAAAGGCTAAGTTGGGGAGTCAATTACGCGTTGGGGAATCACCAGGTTCCTCATCACGTCTATCCAAAGATAGTTACCCTTATTGGATGTATGAAAAGTGCAATGGTTTCTTTACTATAGCTATTGCCTCCCTAGAATGAAAGATATTTACAAGGTATGAGAATTTAGGTGTTTTGGGGATGAACAACTTGACAAGAGTCGCCTCTTACTCCTGTGTATCTCCTGTTGCAATGGAGAAATCAAAGTTCACATAGTTATGAGGCAAGGATGGTTAGATGGGAGGGAGCCGGGACCGTTTGGCTCCGTTGGGATGGAAGGAGGTCGAAGTTGAGTCGGCTACCTGATATAGGATGACCAAGATCGACTTGGATATATGGAAGTATATGAAGATCGAGATTACTTCGATTTTACCAATATGTGCGAGACTGAGACTATTCGGCTTCGTTGGAATGCTGGTTGTATTGGCAGGTGGTATTTCTAACGAAAAGGGTGGACTATTGATAGAAACCCAACCGACAAAGATAAAGATAATTTGTGTGACACTGGAGGTCCCATGACTAGGTCCAAAACCAAAATGTTGAAGCAATCCTTGTCGGGCTTGAGTTCGGGAATTAAGGAAAACTTAGAGCAAAGTGAGTCAGAGGTTGCACTAAAATGGGTCACTTTATTGCAAGTTGATGAAGAATGAAGCTCATCTTGAAGAACAAAAATAAAGGCCAACGTCATTGTCATGTAATTTGGGCTATTTAGTTAGTTAGAATCCGTAGCATAATAATTCTGGTAGTAGTATAGTGGGGAATTATAGCGATTGAGATCTTATATCGGGAATTATAGTGGTTGAGATTTTAGATTGAGATTTTATAGTGGTTAAGATTTTATGCCAATTAAAATCTTAATGGGCTTTAACTTTCGGGCCACCTAGCTAAGCCTATAAATAAACTCTTGTAATCAATCAGAAGACAGAATTTGGAATTTAATAAAATTTGTGTTTTCTCTTTGTGAGAACTTTTCCCTTCTTCTTAAGATTAAGAATTTTTTTTATAGTGTTGGTTCTACCGGCAAGTCGCGGTTAGGGTCATGCTTTGATAACTTTGGTTCTACTGGCAGATCGCGGTTAAGGTCAAGTTCCTCCTTTCACCTGATCACACTTTGATAACTTTGATTCTACCGGCAGGTTGCGGTTAGGGTCAAGTTCCCCCTTTCACCTATTTTCCAAATGGTCCCTTTTTGATCCATTAAGATCATATCATTTGGTATCAAAGCTTCGGCTCTTGATACCAAGTGTTCTCTTTCCCTTGAATCTTTATTGTTGTTTTTAATTTAAAAAAAAATCATACAAAAAAAAAACTCGTACCAAAAAAAGGGGGGGTCTCATTACTTCTTGCTAATTCTTACTCTCTAAAGTTATCATATCACCCATATCCTTACCGTTTCTATTGCTTAGCTTCATTCTTAGAAGAAGAAGAAGAAGAAGAAGAAGAAGAAGAAGAAGAAGAAGAAGAAGAAGAAGAAGAAGAAGAAGAAGAAGAAGAAGAAGAAGAAGAAGAAGAAGAAGAAGAAGAAGAAGAAGAAGAAGAAGAAGAAGAAGAAGAAGAAGAAGAAGAAATAAGAAGAAGAAGAAGAAGAAGAAGAAGAAGAAGAAGAAGAAGAAGAAGAAGAAGAAGAAGAAGAAGAAGAAGAAGAAGAAGAAAAGAAGAAGAAGAAGAAGAAGAAGAAGAAGAAGAAGAAGAAGAAGAAGAAGAAGAAGAAGAAGAAGAAGAAGAAGAAGAAGAAGAAGAAGAAGAAGAAGAAGAAGAAGAAGAAGAAGAAGAAGAAGAAGAAGAAGAAGAAGAAGAAGAAGAAGAAGAAGAAGAAGAAGAAGAAGAAGAAGAAGAAGAAGAAGAAGAAGAAGAAGAAGAAGAAGAAGAAGAAGAAGAAGAAGAAATTAAGAAGAAGAAGAAGAAGAAGAAGAAGAAGAAGAAGAAGAAGAAGAAGAAGAAGAAGAAGAAGAAGAAGAAGAAGAAGAAGAAGAAGAAGAAGAAGAAGAAGAAGAAGAAGAAGAAGAAGAAGAAGAAGAAGAAGAAGAAGAAGAAGAAGAAGAAGAAGAAGAAGAAGAAGAAGAAGAAGAAGAAGAAGAAGAAGAAGAAGAAGAAGAAGAAGAAGAAGAAGAAGAAGAAGAAGAAGAAGAAGAAGAAGAAGAAGAAGAAGAAGAAGAAGAAGAAGAAGAAGAAGAAGAAGAAGAAGAAGAAGAAGAAGAAGAAGAAGAAGAAGAAGAAGAAGAAGAAGAAGAAGAAGAAGAAGAAGAAGAAGAAGAAGAAGAAGAAGAAGAAGAAGAAGAAGAAGAATAAGAAGAAGTTAAGAAGAAGAAGAAGAAGAAGAAGAAGAAGAAGAAGAAGAAGAAGAAGAAGAAGAAGAAGAAGAAGAAGAAGAAGAAGAAGAAGAAGAAGAAGAAGAAGAAGAAGAAGAAGAAGAAGAAGAAGAAGAAGAAGAAGAAGAAGAAGAAGAAGAAGAAGAAGAAGAAGAAGAAGAAGAAGAAGAAGAAGAAGAAGAAGAAGAAGAAGAAGAAGAAGAAGAAGAAGAAGAAGAAGAAGAAGAAGAAGAAGAAGAAGAAGAAGAAGAAGAAGAAGAAGAAGAAGAAGAAGAAGAAGAAAGAAGAAGAAGAAGAAGAAGAAGAAGAAGAAGAAGAAGAAGAAGAAGAAGAAGAAGAAGAAGAAGAAGAAGAAGAAGAAGAAGAAGAAGAAGAAGAAGAAGAAGAAGAAGAAGAAGAAGAAGAAGAAGAAGAAGAAGAAGAAGAAGAAGAAGAAGAAGAAGAAGAAGAAGAAGAAGAAGAAGAAGAAGAAGAAGAAGAAGAAGAAGAAGAAGAAGAAGAAGAAGAAGAAGAAGAAGAAGAAGAAGAAGAAGAAGAAGAAGAAGAAGAAGAAGAAGAAGAAGAAGAAGAAGAAGAAGAAGAAGAAGAAGAAGAAGAAGAAGAAGAAGAAGAAGAAGAAGAAGAAGAAGAAGAAGAAGAAGAAGAAGAAGAAGAAGAAGAAGAAGAAGAAGAAGAAGAAGAAGAAGAAGAAGAAGAAGAAGAAGAAGAAGAAGAAGAAGAAGAAGAAGAAGAAGAAGAAGAAGAAGAAGAAGAAGAAGAAGAAGAAGAAGAAGAAGAAGAAGAAGAAGAAGAAGAAGAAGAAGAAGAAGAAGAAGAAGAAGAAGAAGAAGAAGAAGAAGAAGAAGAAGAAGAAGAAGAAGAAGAAGAAGAAGAAGAAGAAGAAGAAGAAGAAGAAGAAGAAGAAGAAGAAGAAGAAGAAGAAGAAGAAGAAGAAGAAGAAGAAGAAGAAGAAGAAGAAGAAGAAGAAGAAGAAGAAGAAGAAGAAGAAGAAGAAGAAGAAGAAGAAGAAGAAGAAGAAGAAGAAGAAGAAGAAGAAGAAGAAGAAGAAGAAGAAGAAGAAGAAGAAGAAGAAGAAGAAGAAGAAGAAGAAGAAGAAGAAGAAGAAGAAGAAGAAGAAGAAGAAGAAGAAGAAGAAGAAGAAGAAGAAGAAGAAGAAGAAGAAGAAGAAGAAGAAGAAGAAGAAGAAGAAGAAGAAGAAGAAGAAGAAGAAGAAGAAGAAGAAGAAGAAGAAGAAGAAGAAGAAGAAGAAGAAAGAAGAAGAAGAAGAAGAAGAAGAAGAAGAAGAAGAAGAAGAAGAAGAAGAAGAAGAAGAAGAAGAAGAAGAAGAAGAAGAAGAAGAAGAAGAAGAAGAAGAAGAAGAAGAAGAAGAAGAAGAAGAAGAAGAAGAAGAAGAAGAAGAAGAAGAAGAAGAAGAAGAAGAAGAAGAAGAAGAAGAAGAAGAAGAAGAAGAAGAAGAAGAAGAAGAAGAAGAAGAAGAAGAAGAAGAAAAGCATAATAAAAGAAGAAGAAGAAGAAGAAGAAGAAGAAGAAGAAGAAGAAGAAGAAGAAGAAGAAGAAGAAGAAGAAGAAGAAGAAGAAGAAGAAGAAGAAGAAGAAGAAGAAGAAGAAGAAGAAGAAGAAGAAGAAGAAGAAGAAGAAGAAGTAAGAAGAAGAAGAAATAAGAAGAAGAAGAAGAAGAAGAAGAAGAAGAAGAAGAAGAAGAAGAAGAAGAAGAAGAAGAAGAAGAAGAAGAAGAAGAAGAAGAAGAAGAAGAAGAAGAAGAAGAAGAAGAAGAAGAAGAAGAAGAAGAAGAAGAAGAAGAAGAAGAAGAAGAAGAAGAAGAAGAAGAAGAAGAAGAAGAAGAAGATGGACGACATAATGAAAATGAAAGGAGAAAAGAAGAAGAAGGTTGTTAAGAAGAAGAAGAAGAAGAAGAAGAAGAAGAAGAAGAAGAAGAAGAAGAAGAAGAA